>VWZZ01003246.1:88413-119367 GCA_013399095.1 Psophia crepitans
CGGGTCCCGTCCCCGTCCCCCCCCCCGGGAAGCGGGTTTTGGGGATGAATTGGGTTAGTTCCTGCTGTGTTTTCAAGTCTTGCACGAACGTGGAAAATCGGGTTATTATTAGAAATACCTTTCTGAAGAGGCTGCGGTGCTGGCTGGATATTTTATTTTTTAATGGCTAAATGCAGACGCAGCCTTGTACTTTCTCTCCCAGGGGAGGAGAACGCTGTGAAAGGGGAGATATTTAAAAAAAAAAAAAAACAACAACCAAAAAAAACCCCCCAAAACCTCGCCAAACGCCTAAATTCCGAGTTCAGGAATGCTTCCTGAGGTCATTGGGGTGCCCGGTGCCCTCCTCGCACGGCTGCGGCTGGGGGCTCGCGGTGGGACGGGTGGCTGATCCCCCATCCCAGCACACCGACTGTCTGTTGGCGAGGGGCAGGGATGTTCGTCTGCTCATTGGTGTCTTAAGCGGGGAAAAATTGGGGTAAGGTGGTTGGGTTTTCCTTGGGTAAGCGCCTTTGTGAGCGCCGGCGCGTTCCCCTGCCTGCTGCAGTCTGCAGCCTGCTGTAGTTAAAGTGCGTTTGCTGTGCTCAAGGACTTCTCCAAACATCTTCCCTGCTGTAGGAAAATAAAACGACAGCAGTACATCGTGTGCTGCGCTCCGCCGGGCTCGCCCGTTCCCACCAACAGCAAAGTGCAGGATCGCTTCCAGCCAAGTCTCCATTACCCGCTGCGTCGTTAATTTGAATATTCACTTCCCCCCCCCCGCCTTTCAGGAGGCATTTGCGATGTTGCGGGCGGCTTGATGTGCTTCGCGCCTGCCAAATGTTTGCCTCGCGCCCCGTGTAATTGAGGGGCTGGCGTGCGGGTTTACCTTCTCCAGCTGAAATATTAAACAGCAGGAGAAGTTGAAATCGGTAAACAAAGCGGGATGATTGCTGCCCTCCCCGCGGCACGTTGGCTCCTCGGTGGTGATGGCCGCGGTGGGTCTGGGGCGACTCTGGCAAACCCTGTGGGGTCCCCGGTGCCCGCTGGGCGCTGGGGGAGGCCAGGAGAAGCGGTCCTGCTCACCTTGGCAGGTTCAAGCTAAACCCAAACTCCCTGCCCCATTCATAGCCCGGTATTAAATAAACCCCGTCAGCTGAGGGGTAAAGCTGAGCCTTATTAGCTGAATTGATGTTGTTTGCCCAGCCTAGAACAGCAAGTCCATCACCTCGAGGTGCGGATAACAGAGGTAATAATAGTTTGATCTGAAGTAAGAAGCAAATATAAAATAATTAGGGATCTTCTCCTCCTCCTGAGGATAAATGTCCTCCCGTAGCTATGGCTGCTGTGGCTTTGGGGTTTTCCCTCCTGTAGAGGCCTTATAACTAATGCTCCGTGGGGCAGAGTTGTAGTATTTGAAGACCAAAGGGTGGGGATGGATTTCTAGAGCTTAAAATTCGTGAGAGAAAACTTCCACGGCTTGCTGGACGGTGCAGATAGTTGGGTGAAAGTCGGACGGCAGGGAGCGCGTGAGCGGGAGGCCTGCGCGCCGTGTGGAGGGGCCTGCGGGGGCGAAACCTGCAGTTTGTGTTTTGGCCGGGCTGTGAGGAGCCGCGTTCCCCAAAATGCCTTCGGTTCCTGGTCTGCTGGGGCTTCACCCTTTGGGCCGAACTCATTTTCAACCGGCCTCTGGGGAGGTGTTCCCCTTCCACCCCTCCGGGCCGAGCTCTGGCCTGGGGCGCCATGTCATCGGCTGCAGCGCCAGCGCGGGGGGCAGGGGCGGGTGGGCTGTTCAGGTCTCTCAGGCTTTTCCCAGAGCCCTCCTCTGTTCCTGGAAGATGATCGCCTGTGGCTGGACGCGTGCGTTGGTGCTGGGTCGCTTTGGCAGGGATGTTTGCAGTGCCCTCTTGCGATACCAAAGCCTTTTCGCTCCCCCAGCTGTAACTCTGTGCTTTCCCGAGGGAGTCCCTTTGGATTTGGGGTGGGGGATAGGGGGGGGCACCTTCTGGTTCCTCTCAGTGGGTGCCCGTGACAGGTTGCCATCACCGTGGGGTGACTGTGCTGCTGGTCCAGGGGACGTTAGAGCATCCTTACTGCTAGCAAGTCCCCAAAAGAGGAATCCCCTCTCCTTGAACTTGGAGGAACCTGCCTGCGAAGCCCGGGGAAGTCCTTCCCGGGTTAGGGTTTGGTTGAAATCCCAAGCCGAGGTGCCAGGAGGTGCGAGGCCGCTTTGCGGCATTGCCGGTCGGCGCTCGGGGGAGAAGCACCGAGAAGTCTCCTGCCAGAGCCGGTTCGGCTGGGTGAGCGCTGGGTTTGCTTCAGAGGAACCTCCAGAGCAGCGTGCGCGTACCGGGCTGGGGACGCAAACCATCTCTCCTCGGAATGGAAATATTTATTTTAGACTGTCTTCTTATAAAGTCCCGATGTCCCTGGCCAGGCCTCGCAGAGGGCTCTCGCCGGGCCGCGGGGACGTGCTGGGTCGGGGAGCTGGTTTTATTGACGTCCTGGTGCTTCAGTCGGTGCGCGGCTGTGGGGCGCGTGGCGCCGCGCGGTGTGGATTGGGGATAAACATAGCGAAACCACGCGCGAAAGGGCGACGTGCCCCTGCTCTTGCTTCGCTCTCTGCAATGCCTGTGTTTAAAAATACCCAGGCCTGACAAAATGGGGTTAGATGGAGGCTTCAGCCACGGGTTCGAATTTTCCCAGGTTTTCCGAGCCAGCCGGCTTTTTTAGGTGGGGGAATGGGGTGGGCTGTGTTGGGTTGAAAGGAGCAGGTCCTGGAGAGGTCCGGGCGTGCTGAGGAGCGTGGGGGAAGCTGCACTTTAATGGCTTTTTTTTTCCCCTTTACCTACATTTCTTTGAGTTTAGCTGAATGCAATGAAAGAAATAAAATACAGGCATTCAGCTGGAGGAAATTAAACTGAATTGTGAGGTCCTTGCCGTACCTAATGGCCGGAGAGAGCATTGTGTCTTGTTGCAATTAGCCTTCGAACCGAGCCCGTGTGTGCCATCCGAAGAGCAGCCTCCCAGCCCATCTATTCTTCATCCGGGGAAGGGGAAGCGGAGCCGATACCCCTCAGCACCCAGCTGGGATGGGCACACCTAAAGGGGTGTTGGAGGGGGGAGGTGTTTGCTTTTTGGTCTTTTTTTTTTTTCTTTTTGGTGTTTTTTTAATCGAGCCTGTAGAGCAATTGAGAAATAGGTGAAGCATTCTTAAAAGAGGGTGAGGCTGTTGGTTTTCTCTACCTGACTTTATTTGTGAAGTGACAGGAATTTTGACAGGCTTTGTGTCTTTTTTAGCAAATCAAGTGTCATGCCAGGTTTGCCTGTGGATGAGATCATTTGCAAAATATGTTTCCCAGCTTGCTTCAGGCATAATTCATTGTGTCAACTGCAATTGCTCATTTGCTAGGAACTGTGATTCATTAGCAGTTTATTTCTTTTTTTTTTTTTTTAAGTTCAACTTGTTTTTAAGCAAATGTTTGGAGGCAGAACAAAAATTTTTTAAAAAAATTAAATCTTGCAGTCTTTGTATCCGTAAATGCTGCTGTTAAGGGAAAACTTGCTGAAGCACCGCGATCCCAGGGAGGGAGACGCAATCCCCGGGCGAGCTCCGCTGTGCAGGATTGCGCTCGTTTTTGTCATGTGGTTACTCCTAAATGGGGACGGAGGTAATAAAAGTCGGACTGCTGGGACGGAGCCTGCCACGTAGAGCCCTGGGTGATGGAAGGAGCGTGCGGAGCTTCCTTCTTTTCCCTGGCCGGGGGTGTTGGCCCACTGAAGGTACCACACTCTTCCTCATCCCCGGATTTGGCCGGGACAGGGGCTGCCCTGCGGATGAACTGACGGACGGGGAGGGCAGGAGGCACAGGGGGCTGCTGGTATTTGCAGCCCGTGCGTGACACCAGCTCTTCTTCCGAGCTCCTCGCCGGAGGAGGCTTTGGGGCCAGTGGTGACAAGAGCAATTATCTGGTCCGGTGACTGAGACCCTCTGAAAACGTGCGACTCTGTGGGATAAAATGACGGTCGATAGCCCCTGGCGTGCGTTGTGTGCTGTATGTGTTCCCGGGGCTGTTTGCAGACATCGCAGTTTGGCTTCGGTCTCTTTAGAGGTCTTTGCGTCGGACTTTTTTTAAAAAAAATTTGCATGTCAAGTACATTTTTGTGTCTCGTTTCCTATGAAGACAAATATTTCAGTGCATTTTTTCCCTTAGGTGGGTGGATGGGGGGGCAGAAATCACTGCTACTGCTTCAGCAGCCACAAACTACCCTCCAATAACAAACCACTGTGTGTGGGCTGAATAAATTGATATACTTTTCACAAAAAGGTTGATTTTATTTTTTTTTTAACTTCTACGTGATTATGAACTGTACATTTAAACATAAGGAACTTGACAGGGTTTGTTTTTTTTTCCCCTGTGCAACAATTCTCTATAAAGCACTCTTAAAGTGGTTTTTTCCCAGAGCGTTTGTGTATTCTCTCTCTCTTTCTCGCAAGTTAAGATTTTTAAAAGCCAAAAAAAATTGGGAAAGGGGGAGAGAGAGCACGTAGTAACGTGGGGAGTCTGCTGACTTCTGGCTCGCCAGCACGGTGCCCAAGCGCTGCCAGTTCGCTGCCGAGGCCAGTGCCAGGAGCGAAGGGCAGCGGAGCGCGAGGGGAGGGAGGTGACTCCATCAGAGTGACCATATATAGTCACTGGGATGGGATTAAATACTTCACCTCCCGGTGTCATCCCCACAGCAATAAAGCCAATATCAGGATCTATTAATCGCCTGCAAAAACAGGAGGAGAAAAATCCTCTTTTCTTTGCAGCATCTCATTTGTAGCATCTCATTTGTAGCAATCAGGGTCCTTCTGGATCTATCGATTTGGGGAGAAGAGCCAGATGTTTTTCATTCCTGGGTGTCTGGAGACCGAATTTCGGCAGCACGGTGAAGAATAGTGTGTGCAGGGAATTGCGAGTTAAATATGACCGAGCTTGTGCTTACTCAGGCTCGTGGGCTCGGTGGCAGAGCGGTTGTGTGGAAAGGGTCCTGTGTTCGGGTGCCAGCGCTGGCTCAGCTCCACGTGCGCGTTCCTGTCATGCTATCCACTGGGGAAGCATATGGCAGCCTCGGTTTTATATATATATATATTGTGGGGGGTACATGTTTTACATGCCAGTTCTCTCTGTCAGAGGACAAACATTTACATTCCAATTATGTGAAGCGTTAGGAAAACAAGGGTTAGGCTTGGAAGTAATGTAGTTCCTTGCAGAGATGCTGTAGAAGACGCTGCTCGGGGATGACACGGCAAAGGAGTGACAATGTTTTGGTGCTCAACGCTTTGCAGGGCGCTAACCTCTTGATGGGATTATGCTATGTGGAGGTGTAACATGCAGGTGTATAAATAAAGGGTTGACATTTCAAGGCGTGCCATGCAGAAGGCGATGGCCAGGTGCCCGGAATACGTGGGGAGGGAGGTTTCATACCTTCAAAGGTGGTTGAGGTGACTTGATTTCCAAGGGAAGAGGCAGATGGGCCTGGCCACCGTTGGGTGGGAGATCCCTGGTGGGACGTGCAACGCCTGAGGGCCCTGGTGCACCACAGACCCCTCCTGGGGAAAGGCTCTTCTGGTGCAGAGCTCGTGGCTGAGATCCTGCTGGAATGAAATTCCCACCAACGGGTAACCCCTCTTCACAGGTGCCCCTTCGCTGGGAACCTGCCTGAGCGCCGCACCGCCTGCAGCCACCGTCGTGGGACGAAATCCGGGCAGTATAACGTGCTTTTTGGTTACGTTCTGTTACAGCTGGGGTTGGACTCGCCCTCCCATTGCGCACTCGGGGTTTTCTGGTTTGCTGGTGGTTGTGTGGAGGGTTTCTGTCACCCTGCCCGGACCTTCTCCCTTCTAACTAGTTCTGATAGATTGCGAAGTAAAACGCGGGGGGTTTTGCATCGCGCCTGCAGCTGCGGCCCGGCCTCCCGGGCAGGTGAAGGCGTCTGTGTCGCTCGTTCACGTCTGCAAAGAAAAGTTACTTGAAACTTCATCTGTCTGCTCTGCAATTATCTTCTCCTTTTGCCCATTCCTCTCTTATACGTGCCAACATCATCAATACATGCCCGTGCTTAATGAAACGTTACCGCGTAGGTTTAATTGTCTTCTAATTAAGAAGTAAAATAAAATTTTACACGGTGGTTGTAGCCACGTCTTTCACGTCTGTGAGTGCCGCTGCGGCCGCGGTCCCTGGGCCCGCAGAGCGGGGCGGCAGCGTTGGTGCCGTGGCGTGTAGAGGGTCATGGACAGCAGCACCAGCAGAAGCCTCCTCTGAATCTGCTGCCCGCCGTGTGTCACCCTGATTCGGTTAGATGAACTGCGGGGTTTAGAGCCCGCTTTTCTGGATACATCTACACGTGCATTTGGTAACGCTGCCTGGGTTGTTGCTTCTGCGCAACCCCGCTGAAGGACACTGGGGGAGGCAGAGACGGGGCGTGCGGCTGTAGCGCTGAATTTTTGACTCTTGCCTGAGCACAATTCCTACTCTTAATGCATCGTTAACACGGTTTTCTGCATTTCATTCAGTTCCCATTACAGCACTCAGTTCCGTCTGTTAATTTTGGTATGTTGATATTTTTGTTGTCAGCAGTTTTTTCTTTTTTGAAGCATATAAAACCGTTAGTGTGAGAGAAGATTAAAAAGATACATTACAATTAAAATGTTAATGAAATCGGCATCATGCAACTTTTGAAACCATTTAGGCATTAATCTTTCTTGGTCTTATGTCCATTAACTTGGGCGATTCTTATTCTACACTGACCCCTGCTGAGAGAGTCGTGCTATAATTGGATTTTAAAAACTGGGGGGAAGAAAAGGAGGGGGGAAAAAAAGAAAAGCCTTTTTAAAAAAGTAGAAGTTGGGAAGCTTGTGTTAGCTTTCTGTGTAGGCATCCATGGAAATAAAGCTGACAGAAAACAGTCTCAGAGCTCCACTGCTCCCCTGCCTGCGTCCTGCCTGTGCCCTCCCCACCGAGGCAGGTCTTGCCCATGAACTGCTGCTCTGCAATCCCGGGAACGCCGGTGTCCATGGCCGGGGCTGAGCCCCGGGATCCGCCGAGCTGGACTCCTCCTCGGCGGCTCGCTGTCACCGTGACCTTGGCAGGACGGGAGCACCACGCTCCTCTTCGGTGTGCCTGGGTGAAACGTGAGACGGGCCATGGCGGGGTGGTGGGAAGCCTTTTTAGGGCTCTTGGAGAAAGGGAATGGGAGAACAGCAAATAATCATTCGCTGTTATTGCCTTCAGCTTTCCCCCGTTCCTCCAAAATAGGATTTCTACAGATGAACTGGTTTTGGGGGGGTTTTAACAGGTTTTTTTGCTGCTTACACAGTGTTTGGATGGGGGCCAGCACCACCCCCAGCCTGCAGGGTAGGTGAAAGAGGAGGATTGACTAATTCACAGGCTGTGTAGTGAATTGAACAACGGGACTTCTTGACTCATCAGACATCTCCCAGGATCCGTGCCACGGGCTCCGTCAGGGCCATGGGCTGCGCTCAGCTGCTCCAGCCTCGCCAAGCCTGCAGCCCATCCAGAACACTCTGTGCCGGTCAGCTTAGACTCGCTTGGCTTCTGGACACCTTCTCCAGAGCTTTTTCCTCTGCTGTCCAAGAGCTCCACATCTCCCACACCTCCTGTAGGATGCTGGAGACGTTGGGAAGGGCAGATCCTTTGGTGAAGAATGCGGCTGGCCTTCCCAGCATCGGGACGGGGCATTGAGTGGTTAACAGGGTGGGTGTGCAAGTGATGCAGCTCAGGAGTGGATGAGCTGTGAAGTCGACGGATGAGCACGTTCCGATGAGGGAGGAGTGGAGGACCAGCCCAGCTTGCGTTTATGCTGCAAGTGTGAATTTAAGAGGGGGGAAAAAAAAAATAGAAAAAAAAAAGCTAAATAGAAATTCGGAAGTTGCAGAGCTGTCATCTTCCAGCTGCTCCGCTCTCCCCCGAGCTCACTGTGCCGTCGCGCCGTGCTTTGCTGCGCAGGCAGGCGAACGAGGGAGTGGATGCTGGCGCGGTGGCCAGGAGGCCCGCTGGAGCTGAAACATCTGCAGGGGTTTGGAGAAAATGCTGGTGGTTTCTTGGGGCTGGGTTCGTGCCTTGTGAAGTGAGCCGTGAAGCACAGAGCGTGCTGCTGGCACCTCATCACAGCGACTGGGGTGTTGGGCAGCCGGGGTGGTGGAGGCGCTTTCTTGGAGCTCTGAAATAGCTATTCACACGCAGCACAGGCTGGGGGTTAATTGTTTTATTCTCTTTTCATGTGGGTAAAAAAAATAATAATTATACTGTTGTTGTTTTGTGTCGAGTGTTCAGGCATCGCGTGAATTTATAACCTGAGAGAATTTGGGGTGGGGATGCGAAATCATCTTATTTGACAGGAATGGGGGAGGCAGTGCTGGAGCGTGGCCCACCCGTGTCCCAGCTCTGCTGGCTGGATGAGCTGGGGGTGTGTTGCTGGCACAGGCGTACCCCAGGGTGCCAACCCACCGCGTTTGTGCCAGTCAAGTTAAACTTTCTTGGGGAATGGGAAGGGAAATCGCTCCACCAGAGCGACGAAGAGACCGACACAATATCCTGGGGTGTCTGACCTCCGTCCCTGCCTTCCCATCCTGTGGTCCCATGCGGATCCAGCCCGAGGAGGGAATTCCTGAGGGCAGGTGTGTTGGGAAGTACCCGGGAGGGACACGCAAGTCTGGTCCAGAAGCCCTCGGAGATACAGCCAGGTGAAGACCACTGTAGAGATGACCACCCAGGAAGGGGGTGGGAGATATGGCATCTGTGCAGTGTGTTCCTTGTCCTGCAATGTGGGCATTGAGGCTTCCTGTGCTCCTCCATCTCTCGCCATGGTGGCAGACGTGCAGGCAGGGAACAAAGCAATTACTGCTTGATATTCCTGCCTTATTTTATTGGCGTGCACTGGCAATTGTAGGCCAAGGAAGAGGCAGGAAAATAACGCAACCCCAAATATTCCCGAACGTGTGCTCCTGGCCCAGCGCGCAGGTGGGATTTCTAGCAAGGTGGGTTTCTGTGTTGCAGACTGAGCGAGAAGCACACCAAAATCAATATCTGAGTAGTCCAATAAAATCTGTAGGAATTTCATTTCAAGTCATTTCAAGCAATCTAATAACTGGTCTTTCAGATGGCTGTTGGGTGGTTCGTGTTTTCCTTTTTTCTTTTTTGGTTGGTGGTGTTTGTTGCGCACCTGTAAAAATGTAGGTTGAGCCCACGTAAGTGCAGCGCTGTGGTTTTGCGGTGTAAGCGCCGGGCGGCGAGGGCTGGAGACCCGGCGTTCCCAGCGGGGGTGGCTTGGCTCTGGGTCGGTTTTCAGATCCGCTAATGGTGGCAATGGTTCTGCTTCCAGATTGCAGTGCTGATTTCAGCACAGCATATCGTTTTGAATCCTTGCATGGTGGTGGTAAGATTTTTAGTCCCGTTATCCTTGCAGATTAATGAACCGGTTTGGGGAAGAGCCCATAATGCGCTGTCCCATCCTGCTCCCCAGCAAGCACCAGTGGAGGGGAACATGGGAGCCGGGCTCACCTCGAGCCTGTCACAGTTGTAAGGTCAGTTGATATCCTGCTGTCAGTTGTACCTGTGTTGGTGTCCATCTCCCTGGGCTTATGTGAGCTGCCCGGTGGTCCTCACTCGAGACCCTTCACAGCCTTGGAGAAGCACCCGTGCATTTCCTTGGGAGTCAGTGGGTGCTTCTGCAGGGAGCAGCTGGAGGTACCTGAGCTACTTGGTATCTTCATGAATATTTTTACAATCAAGTTTAGGAAGTTTTCTCATTTATCTTCCCCTTAGGGTCCCAAACTGGCTGTTGTCTTGTTTGTGAGTGGCCTTAGGGGAGGTGTATCCTGCAGTACTTGCTGACTGATCTGCATTTGGCATGAGAAACAACGCAGAAGGGAGGACTTAACTTTTTGCTCTTTGGAAGGGAGCTGGGGCTGGGGCGGTGGGACAGGAGGGCAGCGCAGCTTGGAGGGGGTGGAGGAACCAGCGATGAAATCACTGCGTGTCCTCGGAGGCAGCGGTCGCGTGCACGGCAGGGCTTGGAGCTGAGCAGTGCTGGCAGTGGTCGCGCTGCATGGACAGGATGTTTTCTGCAGGCAGCCCGGAGCTGTTTGGTTTTTACCGAGGCTCGCAGATCTTACCGACAGCGCTAATTAATTTTTTTTTTACCAAAGTGCAATGGATACTTTTAGGAAGATGCAGTCTGTGCTCACCCAAGCGCCGCTGGGCCGACCAGCCCCTGCAGAAGGGTGCGATGGCAGGGAGCTGCTGCCTCATGGCAGCTCCTGCCTGAGACACGAGGAAAGATCTGCAGGCTCTTGGGTACCACCTGCCCCACACCGGGATCAGCTCCCTTCTACCTCCAAGCTGGTACTTCCCTCCCAGATTCTTAAAGCAGTTTACATGCAATTAATTTGCAATACCTTTACCAAGCAACTAAAATTAATGCCGAGTGCCATCCCAACAGGAGCCCTGCTCTTGCAGCCCCCCGTGATGGATACGTGCTCTTGAAATCATTCGGATGTCTTGCAGACAGCCGGTAAGGTGTCTGTCCGCTCCCCACCCTCCAGCCTGCTCCTGACCTCCTCCTCTGTCTCAGCAATGTTATGTAGAGTGTAACGTGCAGCACTTGCAATAGAAATACTGGGTTCGGGCAGTTCCCGAGGCGGTTCCCACACCCTTGTGATCTCCCAGGCGCACGTGCGGATGGCTGCAATGTTTGGTGGGACTTGGGAGAAGGTTTCCCTCCTGGTGTGCAGGTGACAGCTGTCAGGCATGCAGGGGGTGGGTAGGGGGCATATGAATTGCATTTGGTGGTGCCACCCACCGGTATGGATGGATATGCCAGTTTGGGGAAGAGAGGGAGAGATTTGCTTCTAATTTTTGAAAAAAGAAAAATCTGAAAAAAAGCAATTTCTCCGTGCTGCTTGCATCACTTGGTGTCCCTGAGCGGTCAGGGCATTAGGGGCTTCACCCGGGGACCCACCATGCTGTGGTGTCAGGAAGATGGATCAATTTTGATCTGTTACTAAGAGAGGTGGTCGAATGCATTGCCCATGCTGCTGTTCGTGGAGACTTCTGCAGGTTTGCTGGAGCCACAGCTGGATGCGGCCAGAGGTGGTGGTGGCTTCACACGTGGGGTGGCTGCCTCTTCATGGGCTTTCTGTGCGCCTGCATCCTCTGCCAGCCAGCGACCAGGCTTCCTCGCCACAGTCACGGCGCGCATCTCCGCACACCAAGCCAGCTGATTGCAAATCTGCTCGTTAGAGGGTTGTAACGAGTTCTGTGCCCAGCACCAGGCCTGTGGCTCCAGCAGCTCCTCCGTGCCCTGACCCCGTGCTGCCGTTCGGTGGGTGCCGTGCCTGCAGGCATGGTCTGTGCTGGAGCGCGGGGGCCTGGGGCAGCTGCTGATTTTCCCTTCTTCCAGCGTCGTGTCCATCGCTGGTTTTAATTCTGGTCGCTGTCACACGAGTTTTGGAGCTGCAGAGGAGCCCCAGCTCCAGCACAGAGACGAGGACACTGCTGGTGGTTCAGCATCGGTGTTTCTGGTGGTGAGAGGGCAGGGAATTTGCAAAGCCATTCGAGGAAGCATGCGACAAGGTGTAGCAAGGGACTGCGTGAGACGCGTTAAAAGGTACGCAGGGTGGGAAGGTGCAGAGGATTCTTGGAGGATTAGCCTGGGCTGCTCCCAGGGGGGTGTGCTGGCACCTGACAATAACCCTGCAAAAAAATCTTGCTCCCCAGTGTGCTGAACAGCGGGGGGGGCGGTGAAAGGGTTTGTGGCCACGGTGCCGAGCGTCTGTGGGTACAGCCTGCTGAGTGAGGACTCGGTGCGCTGCGGGCTCTGCAAAAGCATCCACGTGCGTACGCGGGCTGATGCCGCTGCGGCAGTCAGCGCCACCAAGAAACGAATGTCTGCAAAGATCTCCCCTAAAAGCTGCCTAGCCAGGTCTGAGAACTTACCCTGGTGGTTCTCCTGCCTGTGGTTGGACAAATTCCACGAGTTACCAGAACCTGTAGGGGAGAGGAACGCCCGCAGGTCTCTGACCGTTTCTGCACGGAGCGCAGCAGCTGAGCAGACGCGAGCCTTGCCCAGCTCGCTCTGACATGCGAGAGGCTGTTTTCTCCCTGCCTTGGCTGCACGGGTCTCGTATTTGAATATGAGACTCAGATTTGTAGGTGGGAAAAACCCCACCCACCCTCGCTGCTGAATGATGCCCTGTTGTGTATGTTGGAGACGTGGGTCGCGCTGGTGGACTGTACGTACTGTTCTCTGTGGTGTTGAGGACGCGATGGGCAGCGGCCGTGGCCGCTTGCTCTCTGAGGCACGTACCGGCATTGGCAATGCTCTCGGGGGCAGAGCCTGTGCCATGGGTCCCACCTCGTGCTTTCTTCCAAATCTGAGACCGTTACATCAGTTGTGTGATGAGAAATAGATTGGTCTGAAAGTGTCATCTGTCTTTGCTTAATTGAAGCGTGTGCCTCCTGTGTTTTACTGCCTCGAGCACGGGCCGTCCCGAGAACCTCTCTGGATTCCTTTTGCAGTTTTATTATAGTTCGGGGAAGGTTAGCTCAGGTTTAAACCACTTGGTTGTGGTTGTTAAGTCTTAGTGACATATTAAGCATTTAATATCCAAGTGCATTAGCTTCCCACCCACATCCCCTGTTTGAGATGGGCCGAGGGAAATAGTCGGTGCCCACATCTAATAGGATGCTGCTCGGCATGCCGGTATAAATGGCTTCCTCCTGGACCTCTTCTTTTTATGTTCAGTTCCTGACCTAATTAGGCATGAACGATGGCGTTAGCAGAGATCTTGTAACTGCATCAGACAACACCTAATCCCGCGGAGAGATTTCGGGAAGATTGCTGGCTGCTGGAGGGGACACCGCCTGTGGTGGGGACGTGGTGCTGGTGGCACATTCCTAATTCCCGGTGTGCTGCAAATGTCTCTGCAGCCAGCCAGGCCAAGCAGCAGCCCAGATAAACCAGTGTCCCCAGTACCTGGTGGCAGTTGGGGTACGCCCCGGTGATGCCACCTCCTCTCGACGTTACCTTGCGGCTCGGCAGCGTGGCACGGCTTGGTGCGAGTACGGACGGGAGAGCCCGCCTTAATTGCTGCGGTATGTCTAATTGTGTTACATCTTAATTTCCAGGTCCTTGCTTAACTTGTGCAGTACATCAGAAGCTCTTGTGAAATGTAACGCGCTGGAGCATCGGCACAGGAAAAAGCTCTGCCTTCTGTGAAGCCAGACTGTTGCAGCGTAATTTGTTTTGTAAGATTTTGAAAGGCGGTGTTGCAATCTGTAACAGTAGAATAGTGGGAAGATGGTCAGGTGGTTCTTGGGACTTCAACAGACAGATTTCATGTCTGTGTGTTTTTGCAACACCTTTCTATAAAGGGAAACATAATTTAAAATATGATTACTTAGTGTTGTAACAGTCTTCTCAAACGTTTCTGCATTATGCAGAGATCATTATCAGAGGCTGATATTAACTTGCAAAGAATATTATGCAAATCACTCTCCTGTTCTTCTAAAAAGAAATTTCCTTCATAATGCAAAGCGTGACAAAAAAAATTGTGCAGAGGCTTTTGGCAAAATTACATTCAGAAGATGTAACAGTTTTTCTGCTTACTAGCACAATCCATTTGTGCCTTTCTACTGGATTTTCTCAACTCGAGCTGATAAAGGATGAATTTTAAAACGAGGGCTGGGTTGGGGGGGAGTATTGCACCTCACGGGGTCAGGAACAGACAGGGAGGCCTTTTGCGTTCAGATCGTTGTTTCAAGTCCGTACGGATCGTCATTACGGGCTCTGTTAGTTTTCAGCTATGTGTCGCTCTCCAGAATTATTTGGTGGTGTGTCTCCTATTTCCCACGGCCAGGGGCGCGCAGCATCGCCCTCACCATGAGCAGCAGCTTGTAGGTACCTGACTTAAATACGCCTCCAGTGTCAGACTCCCCAGATGTCCAATATTTCACAGTTATTGTGCTGTTAAGACTCTGTGGCGCTGGTACCAGTAAGACCATCGAGAACCAGGGCACACTGGTGATGAGAGGTTGGACCACAGGCACCTGTAGTGGGGCGGAACCCACCTTGGATCCAGCCTTGGCATCTTCTTCGGGTTTCTTTGAGCATCAACGGGTTCCTGGAGGAGATCCTGGATCTGGCTGAAGTCATTGTGGGTTCTGCCACTGGCTTCTCCTCCGTATTTATTTTTTATTGGTTAGAAACAGATTGTATCAGTTCAGAGCTGCCCCCTTCTAATACAGAAACCAGTCTCTACTGAAATCGAGAGGATGGTTTAATAGGTGTCGGCTGTTGTGCTCTTATTATAGATTGATTGACAAAATCAGACCCTAATACATATTGTAACTGGCTTAAATGACTAAAATATTTACAGGCTGTGGATCGCAGTCGGAGTTGAAAAGGCTCGTTCACTGTAGAACCCCGATTTTCAGACACTTAAGATCACTTTGAAAAACTGCAGCTTTTGTCCTGATTTTTTTTTAGGCGTTTCTCAATACAAATGTGATTGACAAAAGTCAGTAGTATTCAGAGATGTATATTGAATTATACTGTCATAAAATGGCAGAGAGAGTTTTCACTGGCGTGGTTAATTTTCAGGCTTCTTTTTGTGTCTGGTTAGATAACTCAATATTTTAAAATCAAACCAAATTAGATAAATAAGCTGGAAGTCGTAGTTAGCATTCGTCAAGCAACTTAGGCTGGATGTTGAGGCATTGACTGACTCCACCTCTAGCTGCAGGGTTTCGCTGTTACGAACGGGTGAATACTAATCCTTGTTTATTCTCTGCTGCAGAGAAATAGATTCATCAGTAGTTTTCGATCTTTAGGAGCAGCCCTGGCGTGCCCTGGGCGGGTGGGCGTCTCCGCGATGTCCCTGACGGTGCTCGGCTGGCCACCACCCTCTGTACCTCGTGCCAGCACGAAATACCGTATTTCGGTGGCACAGAGGAGAACTTTTAATACCCCGAAAGTGGCCCCAGGGTGTGGTTGCGGTGTGATAATTACAGCAGGGAGCGATGATAGAGCTGGCGCTGCTCTGTGCTTCCCGTGGCCTGCCCTGGGCATCTCCTGGTGCCCGGCTCACCCCTTGACGAGCTGCTGGGTGGGCACGGGGGTGCGTGCTGGAACCCCCTTAATGAATTACTGGGAAAGGATGAGTTTTTATTTTTTTAAAGGTTTCATGGAGGGATGGAGCAAAGCAGTGAGGTGTTTCACTCTAAACACGGTGGCAGAAAGGGATCTTTTTATCTTGTGGGGTTCTTTGTTTTCTGGATGTTTCGTAGTGCAGACTTACTAGCGGAGTGGAGTTAAGCACGTTTCTGCAGATCTCTTTCTGGTGTCCTCTTGAAAATGGTGTTGCTGCCAAATGCACATCAAATATTTAGCTCTGAATTTCTCATTTTTCTTCTCCCAAAGACTCCTCGTTTTGACTGTATCTGCTTATCCCAGAGTACAGGCTCAGGAGTGACCAGCAGCCGTCCCGCCGAGAGCCTCCATCCTTGCAGATCCTGGGGGCCATGGGGCTGGTAGACTTGCAGCGACCACCACTCGAGTTGTCCTGGGTGGGCTTCGTCCTCGGAGGCGGGCTGCACTGCTGGGCTTGCCCGTCGGCTCTGCCTGACCCGCTGTGTGCAGGGCTGGGTTTAACTGGGACAGTGGGGTTTTCTCTCATGCTGGACAACTGATTTCTCTTTTCCCGTGTTCCTCTTGTATTTCCAGTCGGAAATGTATCTGGGAATAGTCCCTGTCAATGGGGTAGAGTGGATTTTGATCCCTTGAGCTGTTGTAGCATTTAAGAAATTAAAGAAAAACCCAGCCAAACAGCCCTACATATAAATAGGTGGGGTTTTCTTTCTTTTGAAAAAGACTGTAAGTGCACAGATCAGGAGTGCCGTGTGGCTGCGGGCTGAGGTGTGACCCCGGCATGGAGCTGGGCTGTGTCAAGAGCAGCACGCAGACCGTGGGAGAGTCAGGGTGCCCGTTCAGGGCGCCCTGTTCCCTTCGCGGGAGTCGCCTGTTTCCCTTTGGGAACCCGTCCAGCGACGGGACAATATGCTCGGAAAAGCTTGCCCAGCTTCAGTGAAGACCTCAGAGTCTTTTCAAAGGCAGTGAAATTGTCTAGACTCGAAATTTTTCTTTCTGTAGGTAAGCCCGACCTCTGCGAAGGGCTGCAGCACGAAGAAACAGAATTTCTTTGGGTTTTGTGACATTTCTTAGAAGAGCATTAGCAGCACTAATCGTCAAGCTCCTTCCCTTTATTTTCCCCCCTTTCCCAATTAACCTCATATCAGAGTGTGCATATCAACAGTAGCTTTTATCCTCTACTGCTCTTCGCCAGGTTTTATGTTCCTACCTGCCTCACTGCAACCATGTTCTTACCATCGTGCGTTAATAAAGCCAAAGCGGAGGCCAGGGTGATCTTCTGCTGTCTCTGCGTCTGCTGGAGGGAAACCCTTCCCAACAAACAGACTGAAAATTGCAACTGGTTATGTAAATTACGGGCAAGGAAAAAAATAATACTCAAACCCGATTTATTTTGTGAGTATGTGTCTTGGAAATAAGTTATACTAATGCATAGCACAGGTTATTCTGACGTGAATTATGGGCTCACCCTTCTGCAAGCGTGATGCTAGCTCAGGGATGTGGAAGCAGATATTACAACCTTGAAGAATCTTGTAGGACGTAAAAGTTTTAATTAAAAATCCGGCTTGGTTGAGGGTATTTTGGTTTAGTATGAATGTCTTCATTTCTTTTGAAAGGGAACTAAATGAAACCCTTAGTTTTTGTTTTTTTTTTATTTCTGCATATTTATTCTTGAAGTTGAAGCATTAGAAAATAATTGAGTAAAACAAAATCCACAAGGCTTCAAATTACCTCTAGCTTAATGTTTTATTTAAAAGGTTTGCTAACTGACATTCTTTATAATGAATTAGGTCACGCGGCTCTAAAGAGCGTTGTGGGTTTTCTTTTTTACATTTAAATTTGAGGCTGCTTCCCTCGAAACTTGGGCTCGGCTGCCGTGAACCGCCGTACGGGTGTGACTCCCTGGCTCGGGGAATCTCGCTCTAATTATTCTCAATCACACTAGTGCAAATGAATATATCCATGTTTGGAGGATCGAAGCGGTGTTGTCATGGCAATCTCCGTAAGGTCATGAGAAACTCTGGATACTGTTCGCCGCCGCTCCCGGGAGACCTCTCCTACCTTTGTAGAACTATGGATTTGGGGAGTTTGGGTGGTAACTTTACAGCACAATTTTGTAACCGTTTGGCTAAAAGGATTCTCTGCTGAATAACGCATTTGGGTTTTGCTGCGGCCGAGCCGTTGGGAGCACCGGGTGCCCCCAAACAGCCCCTGCCTGCCAGTGATGCCCATCGGCGGCTGCACAGATCGCCCTGCTCCATACTGGTAGCTGAAGGTGCCACGGTTCAGATCAAGCTGGTTGCGGGCTGTGGCTCCTTTCTCACATGCTGACTAGTCATCCTCCTCCGGGAGCTGCAGCCCGCCAGATCCCCAGCCCGGTACGTGGACCCGGCTTGGGCCGGAAGGTGGGGTCCGTACAAACCACAGCGGCAGCGGAGGGGACCGGTTTGGTGGGCACTGGTTGATGGTGCTCAGTGTGCTGGGCCGGGCTCTGGCTCGGGTTTTGTTGGGAAAGGGTTTGCCTGTATGCAGTTAAAAAAACCCTAAAAACCAAACAGAAAGCCCCCAAAAACCCCAAACCAAAAAAAAACCCCACACCAGCTCTGCTTTCCTACGGGCAGGCAGTGATGCTAGCTGGAGCTGGAGCACTTGGAAGCCCTCAAAGCTGTCCCTGGTCCCCAGCCTGGCTGGGGGTGTCACCCCGACTGTCCCTTCCCTCCATGTCTGTAGCAGCACGGGGAGCGCTGGTGGTGCTGAGCGCTGCAGTCACCGCAAAGGAATGCGGGCAATGAAACACATGCGTTGCTGGCCCGTAACTCCCCGGATCGTGCGTACCGCTCTGCCGCTTCCCGTGCATCGGGCGGGAGGGGATTCACGTAAAAAATATGTGAACAGTAAACACTGGGAGAAGTGGCAAAGGCAGCAAGGGGGTGTTTGCTCAGCCCTGCTTGGGCAGAGCTCTCCTCGCCTGAAGGAGATCGTGGCAGAGTCACAGGATGGTTTATTGGGGTTCTGCAGGGTAAGAAGTTGGGAACAAAGTCTGCGTGGGTGCACGGCAAGAGGCTTTATAGATGCAAGTGTGAGTCTCAGCTTTTGTGAGCTGCTGTTTGGGAAGGGTGCTAAATCTTAAATTAGACTTAAAGCTAAATTAAAAAAAAAAACCCAAACTAAAACACAAGTGTAAAAGTGATCCAGAAAGCGAGTTCCTTTTGTTTAATAACATCTATGGAGACCTTCTGCATGGTTGGATTGCAGCGGCAACACTGATGGGTTAACAAATGTCTTGTGTAGTGGGACAAATGAATTCACTAAAATTGGCACTTAGCAAATCTTGTTTTGGTGATCCGAGCAGTTGCGGGTTTATGAGTTTGTATTTCTAAGTTCTTTTTGTTTTTTAAAAAAACCCAAACAATGCAAACAAAACAAAAAATAATTCTTATTGATAGTTATTAAAGCATTTTGCTTTGTAATGGAATGCATGTTCAATCTGCAATTCTTTTCTAGCCCAAAGAAGTTACACATACGTACATACGTAGGGACACACACACGCCTGCATTCGAGCCTTCAGACAGGCTTAGCGTATACATACGCACATTTTTTACGTGCAGATTACTTGGTTTGAAAGACCTGACGTTATTAAATTATTGATATCAATATTCTGTTGAAAGGTATGAGATCCATATTGAAAATTAAAGGAAAATCTGAATTTTTATCAGCTGTAGAAGAGACGTGGCTGCTCCCGTCAGGGTGCCACGTAAGCCTGTTACCTTACACGTTATCCACCCTCAGTGGCTTCTGGTTACCGCATCTTTCAGGATTTTGAACCTCGCCGATCTTGTCCTCTCACACCCAGCATGTACTCACGCATCAGAGGAAGAAAACAGGTTTTCACGGGTTTTTTGCAGATGTGCAGACCAGTTCACCCCTCCCGTGCAAGGCCTGGCTTGCAGAGCCCTTCCTGTGCAGGCAGCGGCCGCCCAGCCCCGGGCCGTGGGCTGCCCCGACACGGGGGTCCCGCACGTGGCCGGGGATGCCCTGTTCTGGGTTTGGCCGTCACCTCTGCCCCGTGACTTGCCTGCCTGACCTGACTGTCTCTAAAGTTTTACAAATGTGTCAGATTAAGGGTTTTTAAATTAGAATTTTGAGTAGCTGCCGCAAGGCAAAGAAAGGCCTCCTAGCTTTGCGTGTGGTGTGAGCTGGGTTTATAAAAACCAACAAAACACTAACCAAGTGGAATTTATAATTAAAGGTCTATTTGCATTTAAAGAGCTATTTTAAATGCTCTGTCTTTGCCTCTGCTGTCTGCAGAGGGACAGCGCAGGGGCCGGGCTCCAAACAAACCCGGTTTTCTCAGCTGACGTTCTGGCACACGGGCTTTGTCGTGTACTGCTGCCTCGGCGCCCGCACGCAGGGCTTCAGCCCTTCGTCCTGGCTCCTGCGGTACGTCTGTTAGCACTTCCAGGTCCTCAGCACTCGCTGAGGAGCGCTCTGAGCATCGCTTCTGGTCTGTTCTGGCTTGCACACCCGACACCCGGAGAAGCGGCCAGCAAGCTGCTGTCCCGTGTGAGGGGCTCGGTGCGTCTGATGAGGTTGCAAAAGGCACGGTGAAGCCTTTGATGCTGGGGAAGCAATTAATGCAATATTTAACGTTGCTTTGAAAACCTCCAGCCATCCCTTGCATTGGCTTTTGTCGATCCTTCGGTTGACTAACATGTTCTTTTCGGCTTTGGTGACGATAACATGTGAGTAAGCAGAATACCCGAATTTCTGAACTCTGGCGTGTGGCGATTTCCTAATTTCCTGAGCGAGTGCAGGCTTCTTGGGGTTTCATTCCTGTGCCAGAAAGACTATTTGCTCATACAAAGTTCTTCATTGTAATAGGAAAAAAATCAATTTGATTACTTTCATGTCAGCATGCATGTCTAATGGCTTAGAAGTTATTGCAGCCATAAAATATACAGTATCATTTCTCTCTCACTCTGAAATTTGACAGGATTAATATAGTCAGCATGAAATCTTAGTCATAAAGTCGACCATAAGTGATGGTAAAATTAGCTGCTGAAATCGTCTGCTTATGGAAAGCATCTTCTGTTTTTCCTTCTGGGAAAAAATATCAAGGGGCTGGCGTGCGGATCGGAACGGGAGCTTTCTGCGTTTCAGGTTTTAATACAAATATGTCCGTTTCATCTCGTGCTCTTCTAACGAGAGCGATGGTGAGCGCTGCTCAGCTCTGTGATGCCCCCAACAGCCTGGGGTGCAGCTGTACTGGCCCGGCACTGGAGCTGGTGGTGGGGCTGGGTCCTGTGTTCAGTGCAGTCGTGATGGGGGGGATCGTGGCTGTCCCACATCCCACCCTCCCCTGTAAGTCACGCCCTGTCTGAGCCAAAGCAAGGTACGCTGCGGGGCCTGAAAGACATCTCCACCTTCAGAGGTTGGACTTTGGGTTAGAATCTGGAGGGTCGTGCTGTGGTCCTTTGACGGCGTGTGGCCTCCAGCAGCAGGTGATGTTTGCTGACCTGGAGGTTGAATGGGTGCTGCACCAATTTATCTCCAGCAATGCAAGCCTTGTTGTGGTTGAGAAGCTATTTCTTTCCATGGGTCAGTGTTCTCCTGAGGTTGGAGGGAGGTGAAGTCGTGAGCTGAGCTTTCCCCATGGTCTTTACCCATGGCCTTTAGCAGATGCTCTTCCTGCCAGTGCAACCTGCTGCCTTCCAGTTGGTTGCCCACCGTCCTTCTCGCACAGTCCCCTTGGGAAGCAGGCTGACCACCTTCAGCAGGGTGGGAGGAACGCCCCGTAGAAAGCCACCTTCCTCTGAACTGAGAAACCTCTGCTTGAAGCTGAGTTTTCTCCTGCCGAGTGACCGCGCTGGGTGCCAGCGGTGGAGCCCAGCAGATGGCTGGAGCAGCCACTCTTTCCTGCTCATCTGCCTCCAAAAGTTCCCTTGCAAGTGGAGGTGAAGTGCTGAGGTTAGGCAGGGGGATGTTTGCTGATGTGTAATCCTTCACCAACCCTCCCTTTGAATTAGTTGTTAATGTTTTTGTTTAATGACGTCTCCTTTCGGCTGCCTCGTGTAAGGTGCCCATAGCTGTTTTTTCTGCTTATGAAGATGGTTCCAGAAAGAAGTAAGGTGCTGGTAGTTGATATCTTTATTACCAACTTTAAAATTAGACCAAGGGAAGACAGCATCTTGCATCCTGGCATCATTTACCCACCCTGTAAGGTCCAACTCCAGGGTTTCGTTGCTCGCCCTTAGCCTGCTTGGCTTTGTGAAGGGAAATTTCTGTCTCTTGAACAAAAATGTACAGGGTTTTACTTTTCCAGGGGGGGCTTGGGGGTCCCTCCCATCATATCCGGATGCTCCCGCCTCCACTGGAAGCTGTTGTCCTGCTGGTTTCGCGTGCTCTGCCTCCCTTGGCAGCCCGTTGTGAAAAGTTAATATCTGGTCATTGGTTTTGGCTGCATCTCCAAGGCAACTTCATTCATACGCCGGCTCCCGGTTCATACCGATCCGGACATGCCTGGGTGACTAACTCCCGTCTCCTGTTACACAGTCCCAGAAGAGTTGTTAACTCCTTCAGCCCAGGTAGGTGGTGGTACAGCAGGGCGTGGGGGGACGGAGCCAGTGGGTGCCGTAAACACCCGGCAAATGCCAACTTTCTCTGTGCCCCCTCCATCCTTTCTGCCTCGGTGTGCTTCCCAGCCTGGCGAGCAAAGAGCTCATCTCTATTGAAGATCCTTTTCAGTGCAGAAAGGTCTCAGACTAAGTTTGTTTCTCCTGAAATTACCACGCTTCGTTATCCTTTGGTTTGGGCAGAACATTGCCTTTGGGATCTAAACTTACTGAAAAAAATAATTTAAAAAAATAACTTGGCTGCATGCTGGCAATACACTCTGAAATGTAGCTAAAATTTAATTTTGCATTTCTTGCAAGCCGAGGGGGGATTTTCGCCTGCGTTCCTGGCACGTGTTTGGGTCCGTGAGCCCTGCGCGACGCAGCTGTAACAGGTTAAACGTGGGGATGCCTGGTGTCGCCGCAGCGCCTGGTCCCTCGCTGGTGTGCCTATTTCTGTATGGGTTTGTCAGATACAGATTTACAGCCCCCAGAGACTCCTTTTGATTCTCACCAAAAGATGTAGGAAGGAGGAAAATGAGCCAAACTCCGTGGGCTTTTGTGCTGTTTGTTTCTCTCGCAGCAATGCTGAGAGGTGCTGTTGCGCTGGGTGACGATGTGTCCTCATAATCCGCACCGCTCGCTGGGATGGGTCAGTCCCGCAGCGCCCAGCGATTCCCCGTCGGAGTGAGTGGCCGGTCCCCAGCCCCGTGCCGAGGTTTGAGCACAGGGCTCTTCTTCCAACCTGGGTCTCTGGAAAGCATCCAGCCTGGGAAGGAGCAGGGCTGGGAGAGGGGCAGAGCAGGTCTAGCTCATACCAGCACTAAGCAAAGTTCGGCTTAAGGTTGATGAGCGTCACTAGATTGTGATGCTGCACTCTTCCCTTGGTGTGTTTGAACACCGCTGTGGTCCATGTATCTGACGTGGGTGTTGTGATGCTGCTTTTCTCAGGATCCTGGAGGTGATTTGGCAGGAGCGCAGGCAGGGGTAGGAAAAGCACGTTGGGTTTAACTGGTCACGTTCCCATCCTCCCTGCAGCCTAAGTGGGGTATGGCAGCAGCAATCAAGGGTCAAGATAGCCCTGAGGATCACTGAGATGTGCAAACTTGAAACCCTGTTAATTTTTTAACACCAAATGCATTTTGGGAGATCTGTTACGCTGAAACATCAGGCAGAGAATTAAACATGTGAGGAACATGAACCTGCCATGGCTTGTGACCGTGCCTGAGCAGCTGGACGAGGCTGCTTGCTGCAGCAGTGCTGGTATGCCGTGGAAGAGTTAATTAGAGAGATATCACAGAGATTACCTGAGGACCTGGGGTACAGCGCAGTCGGAGACTGTTACCCCGAGCACCACGGATGAAACCTGCTGTCTCTCCAAGTGCCCTCCTCCAGGTGCTGCTTTCCCTTCCGAGGGAGGAACAACTCCTGTAGGACTGTTTGAAATGTAGCTGCTATAACTCTTAAATTTTAATAATAGATTACCATTAGTATCAGCCTTATATAATGCACACCTCATTATTGCTTACTCAGAATAATTTCTCAGCCTCCTTATAGAACCTTGGAACTTTATTTGCTGAGTATAAAATATGCAGAAATGCATGAATAGTTTTAAGACTTGGTACCCTAAACTAATACAACGTGCTTCTTTTTTTTTTTCCCTGCACCATGATTGAAGTCAAATTAACATATTTACCTTCAGTGCTCCCAGGAGTAGCATTAAAAAATTCAAGAGGTGATTCAGAATAGTCTCCGATTTACTGTGTTTAAAGCTGGATTTCATTTCTCAATAAAACCATGCAAACACTTGACTCCCTTCAGCGTTGCAGCCTCTTTCCTCCCTGTGCGGGTCCATGGACTTATCAACAGATGGTAGCAGTATTATTACCACCGCGTTCCCAAAAGGAAGCTTTTTATTTTATTTTATTGAGTTTTCAGGATGGGGAAGAAGGCAGGGACAGAGAATAAGGGAGGGAATGAATTATAACAAATAACACAGAAGCGTAGCTGCTATTTCAATCTGAAATAAGGAAAAGTATCGAGCGTGATTTTGTCGTCTTGCCCGCGGCCGCTGGTTCCTGTGTAATGTTGGTTACGTTATCGTGCTCTGCCTCAGTTTATCTGTGTGTGATAACTGTTTCCTAGGGCAAATCATTAAGCTTAATTTTTGTTGTATGTTGACATCTTCCCAGGAAGAAAAGCCGTGTAAACGCAGGGGTAGGAAATGGAAACGGTTGCTTTATTGCCCAGTGGTTTCTTTATTCGCACCAACGATTACCCAGGAGGTGTCCTGCCCGTGCCGTGATTTATTCCTGCAGCTGTAGGGTGCAGTTCCTGCAGCCCCCAGCGTGTCAGACGCGTGGTGGCTGGGTTCAGGGGTGCAGGTTGCCGCCCCGAAGCCCCAGGCTGCTCCACCATCACCATGGGCTCCCCTGGGGAAGCACCGTCTCTGAAGCCTAGCAGTGCTGCAGGGAAGGCTTCGACCCTGTTGGCTTTCCTGACCAGGTAATAAATGTTCTGGGGAGAGGGGCTGTGTAACAAATCCCGCTACTTGGAGTCGGTACCCTCCGCGCGGAACAACTCTGCCTGAAAATTGTTTTTGCCATGGACTGGAGATACTTGCAGCAACTTTTTTTCCACACCTGCTCCTAGATTAGGAAGTTATTTCAGCAGATGTTATTTCCTAAGAAAATGGGTTAATGCTTGGTGGTTAGAATGGTGTGGCAAAAAAGCTTATTTGTGTGAGGTTTTGGCTAATTGCCTTGCGAGTGTTACAGAGCGTTGCAGCAAATTTCCTGGATTTCGCAATCGCGATGGTTCTGGTTTAACTGGCCAGAAAGATTTTCAAAAATACAAAAATAAATGGAAGAGTAGAGGCAAATCACATGCTGTGTTGCTGCGAAAAGCTGGAAGACCTTAAGTCTGGGATGAAAAGTCTCCAGGTGTGTGAGCAAGTAATTGAGACTCGGGGCTGGACAGATCTTGGGAGTTTTATCATCTTTTAATTGATGAAAGGTGGCTGTTGCTGTGTGGCAGGCCAGAACGAGCCCCTCTTGGAAATAAGGATAGAAATAAGAAATAGAAGTCATTCCCAGGCTAAGAGTTTCCTGGGAGAACCAGGGTGTTTTTCCTTCCCCATTCACGGTGCTCTGTACCGCGAGGGTCGCATCCTGTGTCTCGCTGACATAACCACCTCAATATGAGGAGATGAGGGTGACAGAGCCCTGGGACAGGCTGCCCGGAGAGGGTGTGGGGTCTCCTTCTCCGGAGAGATTCAGAACCCGCCTGGACGCCACCCTGTGCACCCTGCTGGGGGTGACCCTGCTCTAGCAGGAGGATGGACTCGATGATCTCTAGAGGTCCCTTCCAACCCCCACCAGTCCGTGAATCTGTGAGCCTCATCTCGCTGGGGAAAGCTGCCTGTCCCGGTCTCACCCCCCGGCATCAGGAGCTGCTCCCCACCACTGCCTCGGCTCGTGGGCACCCATCCTGCCTGGGGCTGGGGGAGGTGGAAGCTGCTCTGAGCAAAAAGGACAAGGAGGAGTTTCAGTCTGCACGCAGTGAAGCCAGCAATTCAGTAAGAAAGGCAGGTGCACAGGAAAATGCAAATCAAGTGTTGCTATTTCTAAGAGCATCACTGTAAAAAGACTTGTACTGTGTCAGAAAGTGGGATGGCAACGAACTGCGGCTGGCGGGGCTGGGAGGAAACCTCGGGCGCTCTCCTGGGCACCTCCGTGGGATGCTCCAGGGAAGAGTGGCCGTGGTGTCATCCCTCAGCCACTCCTGCTGTCCTGAGCCACCGAGAAAACCTATTTCTGGGCCAGAGTCCCCAGGGCCACGTGCCGGCACAGCCGCGGCTCGGGGGCTTGCGGCATCGGCCAGCACCGCATCCCCCCGCTGCTGGTTAAATCGCTAATTAGATTTCATCCGAGCAGCAACATAAACCAGGAATAAATGGACTTGGCTTCATAAACTTAGCACTTAAATATTTTCCCAGGCAGGAAAAAAAACATTTGCTTTCCATGCAAAACATATAAATCTTGGAAAAGTTCCCGAAGTTGCGTGTTTAACTGTTCAGATCTGGGCGTTCGTAGAATAGAAGTGGTTATTCCCCTGCATAATTATTTTTCTTTTTAAAAGGAAGCTGAAATGTTTGCGAGGAAGACATTTTAAGCGACTGCTGGGGATGAACAAGAGTGAAGGGAGAGTCAGGTTTAATGATGATTGCTTCGTTTTGCTTTATTGCTGTTGGAAATGAAGCACCTTCTCCTCATCCCCTCCCCGCAAGGACTAACCACAAATGCTGCTTTTACTGTTGTGTTTTGGGGCTGTTTCTTCTTGTCTTAGGAGTTTTATTGAAACATGTATCTGGTTGCTAGTTTCTTTTTAATCCCACCAAAATGCAAGAGCTGTTACTGGAGTTTATTTAACGCGATGGAGTTTTTGCATAGTTGATATTGCGGGTGCTGTATAAAACCCGGCGCTCTCCCCCCTTCCCCACGGCCCTGGGGCAGGGGACGCTGCGGTCGGGTGCTCCGTTATTTAACTGGCGTGGGCAAGGGGTGAAGGGGAAGGGCGCAGCCGCCTCCGGCCAGGGCGGCACGTGGAGGGGAAGGGCTGGTGGTGCCGCTCGCCCCAGCTCCCTTTGCTGCAGTGGCAAGTGAGGGGTTCCCGTGGGAAATGGGGGGCTGACACGCAGTGGGGGGGGCTGGGAGGGTTTCAGCCTCCGGGCACCGGCTGCGCTCACCCGGGACAGAGATTTCCAGAGCGATGGGTTAGCTTTCTGCAGGTCCATCCATCGGTTAGTTCTTGCCCTGTCCCTCCCTTTGCCCACCCCACCGTAGCTGTATAAACACAGAGATACAGAGCGGAGATGCGTTTTTGCATAAAATCACTGTTTCGCATGAAATCCCCAAGGAGCTGCTGTGCAGAGCCATCACTGCGGCTGGCGTGATGCGCAGCCCGCGCTGGCATCTTCCTGTCCCCATCCTGGGGGTGCAGGGCGGCAGCACCCCCAGCTCCATCACACCGGGTGCAGGTAGGGGGAAGGTGGGTCTGCCGTGACTGCCCTGCTGGGAACAGGTCAGGTTTTGGCATGAGCACAAGTGACGTGAGTTGGGTGGTCTCTGTATTTGATGGACTGTCAAGACAAGATTATCGGGGAGTTTTCGGAGCTGGGATAAGGTGAGGTTGGGGTGCGTCGGGAAGGAATTTGCCCAGGACACCGTTGCGCTGGAGGAGACTTTTCAGCGTGTTGGCTCTTCACGAGCACCATGAAGGCAGGGTTTGAAAGAAGCTGGAAAATAAAACCACGCAACAGTCTCCTATGCAGAGAAAACCCCCCAATAACCACCCTACAGCTTCTCTCCATGAGCACTTTCTGCATGTTTCACCGTCATTAACAGTCACCGTTCCGGAGTTAGAGATGTTTAATTTGTTTGTGTTCTCCTAACACCTTTCTGTTTCATAACAGTAATCACCTCTCCCGGTTTGGCCGGGAGGCAGCGGCGTCTGCCGCGCTCCCTGTAATCCAGGAGTGAATCAAAGCAACTTTTTACAAAACAAGATTCTCTCGCTGTTGCAAAAGAGCTTTGGGGAAATCTGGTTTTTGTGGTTAAGGATCTTACTCTGATGCACAAGGAAAATTATGTGTAGCTTTTATTTGGCCCAAAGGATTCTTACAACATTATCCGTATTTCCTTTAATTTGTGGGATTTCTAGTAAATGGGCTTAAAAATAGGTCCGGGCAAGATGCCAGGGTACATACGAACAGCAAAAAAGCTTTGCAGGCTGCGAGCAGCTCGCTTTCACTTCTCCCTCGGCGCGGGCTGGGGGGACGGGGCGAACGCTCACCTTTTGGGGTTAAATTTAATGATGTCTCTGGAATTCTTTGGAAGTCGATATTGCAGAAAAGATCTTTTAACTCTTTAATAGAACCGATGCAATATCGTTGTTGAGCTGGACACAAGTCTGGGAAGGGGCAGGACGAGCTGTAGCAACAGGGGAGGACAAGAGCGTGGGGGGCCCTGGGGGACCCTCACACAAGTCCCTGGACGCGCTCACTGATGGGATCTGGGGACCCTGGAAACCCGGCACACGAGGAGGAGCAGAACATGGCGATCATACACTTTTTTTCTTTTTTCTTTTTCTTTCAGCTTTTCATTCTCAGAAGTCTTTTAAGCCTTTTGTGAAACAGGAAAAATCTAATAAGGGAGAGGCTATGGCTCGGAGCTGCGCTCCCAGCCGGGGCGACTGCCGGGTGCCCGGCACCCTTTGGTGATATTTAGCTGGCTCTTTCTTCAAAATCAGTCTTGGTTCAAGTGACTTAAAGTTGCATTTTTCCCTGGGGACAGCCACCCACAAAAGCCTTTCATTAAGACGTAGTGGGTTTATGCAGCTGGAGTCCCAGCAGTAAAGGGGAGGTAAGTGGGAAAGGATGTCGGCCACGCCGTGCGGCAGCCAGCCTGCCTCACTCCGCGTTCCTCTGCCGGGCAAGGGCGCCTTGCACCTTCCCAAAACACACATTTTTTTTTGTCCTACTTCTGCAAATTTTAGTTCGTTTGATTTTAATTAAATCTTTGGGTGTAAATTTGTAAAATTCTACTTTATTTTGAGTACTGTGGATGCTGTGTCTCTCTGTGGTGAGTAGCTTCTTGGGAGATGCATGAAGAGGAGGAACGGGAAGATGGGTGGGGATAAGGAAGGTTTTGAGCTTCCTGGGAGCAGCAGCAGCATGTTGGATCGGCACAGCAGGGAGGGAGCAGCGTCTGGGCATGGGGAAGGGCGGGAGTGTGGCCGCAGGGCCAGGGTTGGGTTGGGGCTGCGGCAGGCCCTGTGGGTCACAGCCACGAGGAACCCAGCTCGTGGGGAGCAGCGGATGGGTGCAAGCTCACACCATGCCCCTGCCAGCACTCTTGAACTAAAAAAGTCCTCTTTCACGTGGTGGACTTCCATAAGATCAAGAGGACCCCAGTGCGTGATGCAGAAACAGGCTTGTTAAAAGGAAATCATTTATGCCGTTGGCCGCAATGTGCTAATAACACTTTTCATCCGAGGGTATTGAGTTGCTTTACAGATATTAAGGCTTCTGATGGCCCTGTGAAGTAGGGGAAGCATGGTTAATCCAGTGGTACAGGTGAGGACACCAGGCCGCATCTCTGCCCGCATCTCCGCGAGCACAACCTGGCTCCTCTCTTGTACCGGACCAGGACTGGGACCGCGCTTTTCCTTAAAAGTCGGTAACGTCAGAGTTGTGGGAACTGTCCCTCAGGATTGTGGTGGCTGGGGACTGTGGTCCAACAAGCCATTAACCTCCCGGCTCCTCGGTGCCCTTTCTGGAGGAGGCAGATGAATTTGCTCCAGTCCTTGTACTAAGGGATATTGCTGGGGTGCGCCTGGAGGGCACCCGGCTCCGTACCACCGAACCTTTCCATCGGAGAGTATCGCTGGCAGTTGAATGGGCTCTTGAGCCTTTTCCCTGGGACTGATGCTGGTGGGTGCTGGTGGCGGGTGCCGCAGCAGGCACAGGAGCACCGTGGGGCAGCTCCTGGCTCCAGGGGCTCTTCTGTGCTTCAGGAAAAAGAGCAGAGAAAACCACCCCGGGTTACCTTGGCACAGCGTCGGTAGGTTCTGAACAGAAATCCTGCTTCTCATGGACTGGGAGCTGCTGAATGCAAGCACCTCAAGACACCTCTTTTCTCCTTAAACCTCGGAGTTGAGCAGCTTCCAGCCCTGGGGCCAATTTCCCTCCCGCGCCGGCTCGTGATGCCAAAGCACCAACCTCCAGCCGGCCCAACGCTGTAGCAGAAGTTTAAATTCAAGCTGATTCTTCAAATTTACCTCCTTTGCTGGAGATCAGCTTTCCCGGCTGCCCCAGAGGAAAAGGCTCCTGTTGTTTCTTCAAAGACCAAGGTTAAATGAGCAGCTGCAGCACAGCCCGACGGTAAATGCGGGTTTTTGAGGGGTTGGGGCCATGAGCTGGTTCCCGCGCTGGCCCGAGGGGCTGCAGCCGGGGCGCAGTGCCAGGGCGGGGGCTCGGAGGTGTGAGCTCCCCTCTAAAAACAGCCTCGCCCCCGCTGCTTGTGCCTGGACATCCCTTAGATTTTTCTTTTAAAAAATAATTGGGTTTGTACGTGTGGGGTTTTTTTTTTGGTTTTTAAGATTTTTAACTGAGAGACAGCAAATTTAATATTTTCTGCGTCTTGGATGTGTTGTGATTTACGTTTGATTTTAGGCATAATTAGAAATGCAAGTAGAGCGCTTTGTGTTTTACCTCTGCTTCAACTATTTATGGCATGATATGCAAATGAAGCAAGCTATGAATATTAAAGATTAGACTATGTTACAAAGTATCACTGTCTTTAATGAGTTCGGTAATGGGCACAGGCTTTGCTCACCCTTTAATATGAAGGTATTTTATGTTGTGTGCCGTCTGCGCGGCTCTGCAGCTATCGATGTCGTGTTTGGTTACATCCCGGCAGAGCGGGGCCGTGATTTAAACCCTATCGAGCCCCGGGTGGGCTGCAGTAGGTAGGTGCGATTTCCAAGCGTGCCCACGACAAAGGCGGCTGCGGCTGGCGAAGGGTGTTGATGGATTATTTCACAGAGACCGTTTCGGTTCTCGTCTAGGTCAATCCGTTTCATCTGCTGCAGTGTTGTAGATGGATCTGAGAATATGAAAGCGCTCGTCGACCTTTCAAGGTGCTTTGCAGCGCTGGGAGGGAATCTTAAACACGCGCCTGCCCAAACGGAGCTGCTGCCTGTAACATCACACAGACCCCAAGAAATTCATTTTGCTGTTCCTCCCCAGTTAGACTTATTGACGGAGAATTGTTTTAGGGTTTATTGACACATCCGAAGGCATTTGAAGGAACATCTTATGTAGTGGATAGCAGAGGGCTGGGAAGCGGGGCTCCTCGCTTTAACCCTTCCTTGCCGTAGGACTCTGGGCAGCCCAGTCAGCCCCGTTTTGCCTCTAAACCAGTGAAGGGTTTTATCTCTAAACCAGCATCATTGTTCTAAGAGAGGAAGGTGAGGGTGTTTTGGGGCGCTGCAATGTGTACGGAGATTTCACCCACGGGTAATCTGAAGAGCAAACTTCTGCCTGAGCACCGGGGTCCCTGCGGGATGCAGCGGATGCTGCGGGGTGGTGCTG
>VWZZ01003246.1:127456-151482 GCA_013399095.1 Psophia crepitans
GGGGTGGTTTGGGCTCCAGCTCGTGCTGGTGAATCCGCAGTGATTTGCTTCGCTGGAGTTTCGGTGCCCGGGCTGCACTAATGCTACCTGCTCCTCCGCCGTTGCACGGGGTTCGTGTGCGAGCTCCCTTGGAGCACCAGGCTTTATTTGCTCGGTGAAAGGAGGTATTATCCCCGTGGCCAAAAGGTACAGCTGGCCTTAAAGAGCAGCCGCGGTGGGATGCAAAGCCGAAGCCGTCGCCTCGAGCCTGTTTCGTGTGAGGTTGCTCGGAGGGTCCTTGATGCCGCTTGGCTGGGGCTGGTACCCCGGCCGGGAGCGATGTGCTGGGGGGACCGGGGGCTGCAGCTGCAGGAGGGGCTGGGGCTCCCCCTGCCCCACTTTGGATTTAGGGGAGAAAAATTAGAAGACAACTTGGTGGTCGGCTCACTGCGGCACGTTGGTTGGTTTTATTGGGGCTCAAATATCTGGCTTAATTTGGAGATAAGCCTCGTTTTGTTGGAGGATGAATCTGTTGAGAAGGGGTTTAGCTGTTGAAATGCTCCCTCTTTCTGGTGCAAATGGGAAGATTGCTTTTCAAAGTGCTTTTTCCTGGGAGCCGTCGCTCCGGCAGAATCCTGTATTTATTTCAGGCAGAATGGCACATTGTTTTATAAATATCTTTTCTGTAGTTTCAACATAGCTGCTGGTTGTTGTGTTTCTTATATAATGCTACCGAGATCTGTCTGACTATCTTACGTTTGCTTTGCTGTTCACTCCTCTCCCATTACCGTTCAGATTTTCCGGCATAAAGTAAAACCCCGGGGGGCATAAATCAGTAGTGCTTATTTAAACGGACCACAACTCGAAGGAAATACTTGCATTTTTTGGAATATCGTAGAGTTTCCAATGTCGTTTGAAAACGTCGATAAGTAATTTTTCTAAGCGATTGCTTTGCCGCATCGGCTCTCTGGGCTTAGCTTTGAGCCTTTGATGTCGGGTGAGGTGGGTTCCTCTGCTTCTGCCTGCTTTGGTGAACTGTCTAAAAACGCTGTGCCTCTCTCCCTGTCTTCTCCGTTTTTCAGATGTGCCCTACTTTGGATATTCCTGCGTTGAATGTCTGAGGAGCTCCAGCCGATCCTGAGCCATGTCGCAGATGTTGCACATAGAGATTCCCAACTTTGGGAACACCGTTCTGGGCTGCCTGAACGAGCAGCGGCTGCTGGGGCTGTACTGCGATGTCTCCATCGTGGTGAAGGGCCAAGCCTTCAAGGCACACCGGGCGGTCCTGGCCGCCAGCAGCCTCTACTTCCGAGACTTGTTCAGTGGGAACAGCAAAAATGCCTTTGAGCTGCCGGGTACCGTCCCCCCCGCTTGCTTCCAGCAGATCCTCTCCTTCTGCTACACCGGGAAGCTGACCATGGCGGCGAGCGAGCAGCTGGTGGTGATGTACACGGCGGGCTTCCTGCAGATCCAGCACATTGTGGAGAAAGGGACGGACTTGATGTTCAAGGTCAGCTCTCCCCACTGTGACTCTCAGACCACCATGATTGAAGACCCCAGCTCCGAGCCACAGAGCCCCTGCAACCAGCTGCAGTCGGCCTCGGCGCCCTACGTCATGTCCCCCTCCATGCCCATCCCGCTCCTCACGCGTGTCAAACACGAGAACCTCGAGCTGCAGGCAGCTGCCCTGCCCGGCCTGCCCGGCAAGCGGCCTCTCGAGCCCGGCACCCGGGAGGGGGCCGGCGGTGGTGGCCCCAACGCCGGTCCCCTGAAGCTCTCCCGTGTCTCCTACTATGGGATGCCCAACCTGGCCACCCTCATCCCCAACGTCCAGCAGGTCCAGTACTCGCAGGGGGAGCGGACGAGCCCCGGCGCCAGCAGCATTCCCACCACCGACAGCCCCACCTCCTACCACAATGAGGAGGACGAGGAGGATGATGAGGCGTACGACACCATGGTGGAGGAGCAGTACGGGCAGATGTACATCAAGTCCTCAGGAGGCTACTCTGGTAATGGATGGTCTATCTCCTTGTGTTATCTGCTCTCCTTCAGTGGTTGCTTGGTCCTTCTCCAGCCAGCACGGGTAGTTTTGGGCTTGTTCATCAGGCTGTGGTCTTCAGGGGCTTCATTGGTTTGTTTACATAGCACGGTGCAGTAGGCAATGCACGTGGTGGGCTCAGTGCTGGTGTCCATGTATGGCATGGACAGGTGCCCCCCGTGCCGTTGCTCGTGGGCTGTGTCCCCACCCGAGAGGCTCTTTAGGTAGGAGAGGCTGCGTCATCCGCTTCGGTCGGCTTAGCCCTTCGCGTTTTGGCTGAGGCTGCCAGCAGGCAGCCTGGTGGTTACGGGAGCCGTGCGGTGGTGACGCCGTCCCATGGCGATGTCTGAGCTCACCTGCTGCAGGTCATCCGAGAGGGGTGGTCACCTAGGGAGGCACCAGCCTTTGCCAACCCGGCGGGCGTTAGGTGGTTGGTCTGGGAGTTAGTCTTGAGCGAGGTGCAAGGCACGTTCCCTCTGTCCTGGCCCGTTAGAGTAAAATGTTTTAAAAAGTGATGAATATAGGACATTTGGAGGAAAGGATAAAAACATCAAATAAATCTTTTTCGTAGATGTTAATTAGGAATGTCTGCAAAAAGAAGAAAAATAGGACTTTTATGCCCACTGCCTGAAGTGACCCCCCCCTTTCCTTTGCCAGCCTTGCCCAGAGCAGCATTGTCAAAAAGGGAGAAGCAATTTCAGGGCTTCTTGATAATATTTTATTTCTCTATTAGGCGAGTCCCTGGGCATGCCTTAGGCAGAGGAGGTGGCTTCACTTTGGTGGTGCTCGGCCGGGAGCTGCCAGCTCAGCCCCAGGGAGGGCACAGGGGCACGAGGACCCTTCCCTCAGGCTTCCTGCGCAGGAGAGGGCTTCCTCGGGCGTGCACCCCTGCCCCTGGCCACCTTGCAGGGCTCAGACCCTGCTGAGGAGCAGGGGCAGGTGGGGGGTACGGAGCCGGGGGCGCAGGACTGGAGGGGGAGATGCTTGGCTGGGTCTCTGGCGTGCCTGCATCCCATGCGGAGGCAGCTCGCAGCATCCCGTGCAGATGATGCTGGCAGCATCCCGCACGGAGGCTCGGCCTCGGCGCAGTGGCCTCCCTGTCGGAGCTGCAGGTGTTTGTGGTGGCAGCTTTGATCCACGGGTGCTCCCTGGGGAGGGACATCTTCCCGCCGGCCCTGGCAGCATGGAGCATCCTCTCACCTGGAGCCGCTTTCCCCGCTACACTTCTGTGCGGAAATTGCTGGACTAATTTTGCAAATATTTAACTCCCGTTTGTTGAAGAGCTGGCGTCCTTTCCTCAAAGCCGCTTGATTTTATTCTTAAGCAAGGGAGAGGATTTGCCAAATATGACCGTTTCTGTTACCTAAAGCCAGGCTTTCCCTAGTACTGAGAACAGGCTCGTCCCCACAGGCTGGCCCTTCCCATCCCAAAGAGCAGGAGCCCAGCGTCCCCTTGGCATGTCCCCCTGGCAGGCAGCAGGCAGATAACCAATATTTTCCAAGCATTTTTACCAAGCCGTGTGCGAAAGGGGGAAAATACACTGGTAGCATGTTACTGTTTTAATAGTAGAAATATTTGCTGAGGAAAGTGGACAAGCCAGTTGTAGAAAACAAGCCTCAAAAGCCTGTCTGCGCTCTCTGCCACCCTTCAAGTCCCAGCGGTGGGTGAGGAGGAGTGGGGATCAGGGGATGGGGATGAGGTCGGGGTCTCCTCCGCAGCTGCCCTTGTGGCAGGAGTGGGGCCCCGTGCCCTGTCTGCTGTTAGAGCCAGACCGCGGAGAGGTCAGGCTGTTCTCCTGCACACTGGTGCTGGGGTTATTTTGCTTTGCACTTCCCCGCTGCAGAGCACGCGGTGAGTAGTGTGGGTTTGCCGGGGCTCACAGCTTTATTCCTCAGAGCAATGGGATTATACCCTTGGACACGGTGTTTTCCTTCCCTGTCCCAGGGCCATTTCATGCGGTAACAGAACAGAATAAGTTCAGAAGGTGAGGGCAGGACCAGCCCCAGGCCGGCGCAGGCGGCAGCTATTAGGCTGTACCTAATTCTTCTGGTGCAGCTTTCTCGGGCATCGCTGGAGATGCTGCAGCCGCCCAGCCCTCCCGCCGGAGCCGCGCATCCCACAATAAAGTTTTTCTACTTGGTTTCTGTAGGGGGAAGACTTGAACTGTGCTGTGATGCTGAGGCAGGGGCCACGCAGGGAGGAGGCAAGGGAGCGCGGTGCCACCCGGCCCTGCTGTCAGGCTCGAATATAGCCCGTTTCTGCTCAAATATCTCGTCTGCACCAGCACGTTTCAAGGGAGTTTCCTGTTTTAAATAAGCCAGCTATGGTATCAGGCTTCCTGGAAAAGAGGGTGCACAAAAAAGAGATTAAAAAAAATAAAACCTAAGCTATTCCATTATGGTTTGGACTTGTACAGCTAACTGTGTTTTAATTACTTGGGATAAACTGTACCCTCAAAAGGTGCAGAATAATAAAACCATAAGATGGAAGAGAGAAAGCCAGCTAATCCTGCTCCTGGCATGTAGATCCCGACAGCCTTACAAAGGCCTGGGGGAGGGGGGAGCCCTTCAAAATAGTGATTGCCAAGGTTTCCAGGAGCCCCATTCGTAAAAACAAAAACAAAGCCAAGGAAGAGCACAGCAGATCGAGCCCTGAATTTCAGAGAGGCTTGGGGTTTTTTTCCTTCATTTTCTCTGCTTTTTCAGTCCCTGGCTGGAACGTTGACTGAGCTAATGCCGACGAGTGTGCGGTGGGACGCTGGTGGCTGATGCTCTTCCCTTCCCTTCCCTTGAGCATCACCCGCCTTGAGCATCACCACCCACCCCTCCCAAGGCTGGAGCAGTGTGGGGCAAGACCCCCTCAAGCCTGGGGGGTCGCGAAGCCTCTTCTTGCCCCAAGGCTGGGGGTTTTTATTCCTTTTTGTTCACCCCTTTTTATAGTCAGAACCATGGTGAATCTCTAGAGCTGGGATCAGAGAGACAAGAAGCTCATCATCTCCTTGGCCAAGGTAGAAGAGGGAGTGAGGAGGAGGTCTCGTTAAGTGATGTGCCCCTTGCAGTGGTGGCACTGCTGTGATGGACCAGGACAAGTGTGGGACCTGCAAAAGGAGAAGCAGATGAACCTAAGGATAAGCCCAGTCTTAAACCCAGGCCGATGGGAGGGTTAGGCTTAGGTGTCGGTAGCAGGGTGGCAGCTTACAGAGGGATGTAGGAAAAGCTGCGTCAGCTCCCACCGGCCTCTGGCCGCGTTTGGTGGCCGCAGTGTCACCACAGCCATCCCCGAACCCGCCTGATGCTGTGGCAGGCTGGGAGCATCGTGGTAAAATGGCTCCTTATTCTGTAACTAGGTCTGGTCGTGCAGAACATGTGGGCCTTGAGGACACGAGTGAGACTTAATGAGGTTTCTAGCATCTGATCTGAGCAATGCACAACTCCAGAAAATATTAAACAAAAGCAAAGTATTTTTATCCTTGTTAATTACAGCGTCGTGGGCCTGATCTGAAGTGGGTTTCAGCAGGACTTGCAGATGCTCGGCGTTTTTCTGCGCTGAACCGCGTTCTTGTCAGTCAGCTTGCTGCTTAGCAGATGCAGTTAATTTAATTTTGACAGGCGCAAGCAAAGTTGCGCGAGGGTCTGTCCTCCTCCCCTGCTCCTGCTGCACCGGTTTGCAGAGGAGGGAAAAAAAAAAATCTTTATGCAGCAAATGGCTGGAACGTAAAGGCTGGACTGGAAAGTTATGAAATCCCGAACTGACAAGAGCACACTTCATTAAAAATTCATCTAAAATAGCCATTATAGAATAGTTGTGGTAATTAGCTGAGAGAATAGTTTTCTCTCCTGGCCTCTGATTCCTGACAGTAAGGAAAGAGGGCAAGGAACAGCCCAGAATCCTTAATGAGCGGCTCCGGCGCAGCCCGTGCAGCATCCCGAACCGAGCCTGGGAACGACGCGCTGCAACGGTTTAAATCATGGCTCGCGACGCCAGATAATTGCAGCCGTAATAAAGTAGCTGGTTCCAACTGTGGGAACAGTGATCTGATCCTGCGAGGACCAGCGCCGTGCGGTCTGACGCCGTGCTGCGCACAGAGGATGCTCGCAAGCAAAGAGCCGCTGGTATTTTTAGGAAGTGGAGTGGTCGGGAGAGGATGCCCTGTTTATTCGCCAGAGCACTTCTCCTTTGGCTTGTTGTTGAGGGTGGCAAACAGCCCCGCTGCTGGGAGCACCGCTGCGTGCCGATGGGACCCGGCCAGCACCGGCATTGCCCATCCCGGCACGGGGACCGGTGGTGCTGAGCAGCCGGGGGAAGGCAGAGCCCCACGCCCGCCGGGGGCGCGCAGCCTCTGGCCTTTTTTGGCATTAAACTTCCAGTCCCTGTTTCCTCACCATAAAACACAGATGTTTAATTTTAGGCTGGCAGATGTTTCACTCCTGGCTGAGATCTGAAGCGAAGGCAAGATAGGGGTATTTATAAACCAGTAATATTTTTCCTATACTAATTCCAGATTACCTCCCTGTATAAATAGGTCACAAATCAAATCTCTGCATTCCAGCACATTGTTATAAACGTACTATTTGTAAAACGTAAACTATCCCAGTTGGGACTGTATCATATATCTGTCCCACGGTGCGTGCGTGCGTCCTCTGTGGTACAGGTTTGCGTACGCAGGCAGACGCTGGCGATGCCAGGGTGCTATTTTTGGGGTAGTCCCACTGCCAGTGGAAAATAGGCTAATGGGATAAAAACGTTTGTAAAGTACTGTTATTTGAAAAGAAACTTCTTGCCGTGTAGAGAGCAGGGGAGAATTGTCCGCATGTTTGCACACGTGGTGACCGGTGGTGGAGCAGATGGAGGTGGTTTTGTGGCCATTGTGGTGGACCAGGGCTCGTGGCTTGTGGCTCTGTGTTGGGGCTCTAAACATTAATGTTTGGGTGAGGGTCTGTCGCTCAGATATTTCTGTATCTCACAGTCCCATTCCTAAACCAGAAATAGTTGGTTTTCACTCACGGGAGTATGTTGAAGTCTGTATCAGGTAAATACTGAAGAGGAGAACCCAGACTGGTAGGAACTGGGAGGTCATGAATAATTTTGAAGCCCTGGTGTTTGGATTGTCAGGAACTGAGGAAATAAGTGAAAATAACTGCCCAGTGTGTGGCCAGCAATTCCTGGTGCTGCCAGACCCTCAGCAGCTTGTTGCCCGTCGCTGATGAGGGTCAACAGGAGCTCTGTGGGCTCAGCATCTCGGGTCCCAGGCACCTTGGGCAGGACGCGCAACCAGCCTGGCATCACCAAAACCATTGTGGGCTCAGCAGGAAGGTGGTGTAACAGACCTTTGAGCCGGGCGGTACGTTTTAGGGACAAGGAGGACACATGCCCCGAGCATCACACAAAGCCTGGAGCTGTGGAGCACCGGGCGTTCCCACGACTCCAGCTTTCCTCCAAGCACAGACTGGCGAGTTGGTTTGAGGTTCCTTCTTCAGCCAGAAAACCTGGGATATTTCCCATTCTGGACCACTTGTTGCCAGCTGCAGCATCCATGTAGGTTTGAGATCAAAGTATATATCTGAATAAATAAAATATACCAATGTTTGGCTGGCAGCTCTCATTGCTTCCTCTGTAATGATTTCCTGCCCCTCTCCGCTAGCTGGTGGGTTCCTTTCTTGGTGGAACAAAAGTGTATTAAACAATACTTCACATTGTTTCCCCTTTCATTCAAAGGGAAGGAGCCGCTGCCCTCTGAAGATACAAATTAATTAGAGGCGAATACTATGCTGTTCTTCAGAGCATAAAGGCCAAACAGACTGGCTTTCTTTGCAAACATGGGACCAAAGTGTCTCTTGTATCCTGCTTCTTTACATAACCGATCGCTATCTGCCGAATTGAGGTGGCGCTGAAAGGCCTACGTCTTCGGTCATTTCTGTTTAGTATCGTTGAATTTGTGCTAAAGCTTTAGTGGAGACAAAGTCCCAAAAAATGATTCATGCCCATGTTGAATAAGAGGTTTATAGACAGCGAGCCAGCAGGACAGATGTAGCTGAAATAGAATGGTGGATTGAGCTACACGTGGTCTTGTTAGCCCAAATTTTAGTTTGTTTTATGAAGTATTTGATTTCACAGGAATAAATGTAAACTTCTGGATGACTGCATGTGTAGGAAGTGAAATGTCTTCAAAAGCAAAGAATTTCTTCAAGGCAGGATTGCCACCAGCCAGCGTGGCAGCGTTGTCTTCCTGCAAAGCTGCTTTTCTTTCAGGAAACAGGTTTGACACTGAATCCTTCGAAATTTCTCCAGGAAGGGAGCGTGAACGCAGCACTTGTGCTGATCTTTCTCTTGGCTGCCTCGTTATTGCTACCTTAGGATCTCTTTGGCCCCAAAAGTGGGGGTTTTATTGAATGTTTGCCTATGGAACGTGGTAGAGCAGGTAGGTTTGTCCTTGGCCGCTGAAGCTGTCTGCCACTCGGGTGTTGCAGGTGTTTAATTTCTTCAGTCTTGACGAAGAAGTGGGCAGGAGGAGGGCATGGCTGATGGCCCTTCGAGTCTGAGTTCTCTTCTGTTCCTCCTACAGCAATACTGGGTCACAAGCTGCGAGGACCTTCCCCTGCCTCTGAACTCTGTCCATTTGAGGTATTGATTGCAACTACTTTCCCTGGAGACCCGCAGCCTTTGTATTGCTTAACAAATAACTGGAGGCCTCTAAGAAAGTTCCTGAGAATCCATACCAGCCTGCCCAGCTTCACCTCTGCTGGTTTCCAGGTGGTGATGGACGGTGCTTTTGACCCGAGTCCTTATTTACAAGTAAAAATTAAATCATAAACCTGGGCAGGGCGTTGTGTGAGGGGTCATGATGGGTTTCCTGAAGCGGTGGCTCCACGGAGAGCCCGGTGCTTCGGAGCGCTTGCCCTGATGAGCTACCCGCAATTAGCAGGAGCCCCGTGCACAGGCATGGCCTCATCCTCAGCTGTCCTGTGGCCCGACAGCTCGGGGACGTGCCTTTAGCACAAAAAGCTGTTGCCAAATTCTGGTTTACCCCAGTAGGTGAATGACACTGTCTTTTGTTGCTGCTATTGAGGACCTCGGACGTCTGGTTTGTGGGTTTTATCGGCAGGACGATAGCTCCTGTGTGGTGTATATGAATCTGCTGTTTAATTCAGCCAGCGTGCAGCCTGCAGAGGGCTCCGGGCGGGCGCTGGCGGTGGTGTGCTCCATACCTGCTGCTTCCTCTCCTCTCAGGATTTGCACTTGTTGGGCAGTGGCCAACCAAGTGAAGAACCCCCATGAAGGACAGCAGACTGGGCCCTGCCGGGCGTTGGTTCCCCCTTACCTAATGCCCATCTGCTTTTGGTTTGTTTAAGCTGGAAAAAACACTGGTATTTAATTGGACATACTCTGCTCCTCGCTCTGTGAAAGCCTCAGAAATACAGCAGGTCTTCTAGACGCTGCTTCTGCGTGAGCAGATGACGACTCCCATCTCCAAGGAGAGGGTGTCTGGATGCTCGGGAGCGCGGTTAAACAGGGCAATACTGCAGCTGGGGAAAGTTCTGTGTGTCAGTGGGACTGCACGTCAGCACCGCAAAGCCCTGCCGCTTTGCGTAGATAATGACGCCCTGTCGGCAGGAGAACTTGGTTTTAAAACATCGTGAGAATTGTTCTGCCGCTGTTGGTCCTGAATCGCTGAGGGAAACGCGGCTCTGCCGAGGCACAGCCCCACCAGCCAGAGACATCCTCCTGGTGCTGCAGGCAGGAGGAGCGGTGGGAGCGAGGATGCTTCGAGCCCCGTGCCTGCAATAGGATGCCATGGCACGGCACAGCGTCGCGGGTCATGTCCTAGTTAGAACACTGCTCCCATTGTACGGGAGCCATCGCCCTTTGGTTACTGCAGCAACAAGTCTGCAAAACTTGTTATTTTATCTAGGGAGTGGAAAAATGCCCCCCAGAACACCGAAATAATTGTAGGAAAAGACACCTCTTGAGTAGGAGACATTTTGAGTTCCGAAACGCTAATTGCTGGGATTTTTCCCTTCTCTTTGTACTCACAGATACTGAAGCACGGAGCCCGGGTTGATTTTATGCGTGGCACATGCCACGTTATCAAACAGTTTTGGGAGAAAAAAGATGGATCATTGTAGAGCTGGGCTGCCATTCAGAACTGTGACTGCTCCCACCATGTCCCAGTGCAGCTGGAGTTGATTGATGTACACCCGTGTCAGCCTCTTTTGCTGTCAAAAATTGTAATTTTAAGCAAACCTGTGGACTCACACTATAAATGTACTTTAGAAAGTGAATCCTCTGTATGCCCACAAGACCCAGACTTGCACAGCGCTGGTAGTACGGCTCGGCAGTTTCGGCTTTTCGATGTTACTGGTTGCTAATGGGCAGTGGTGGGCTCCAGGGATGGTTCCTCAGGGCATGAAGTGAAGCCACAGCTGTGTCCCAGCAAAACCCAGTACTTCGGTTTTGAAGCTACTGCTTAATAACATTTTTGGCTTGTTGGCTGGGGTGCCTCGTTAATGAGAGGAGGAGTTAGCTTGCAAAAAGCAGAGTAAGAGAAGGTGCTTCAGGAGGTGAGTTGAAGCTTCAGGAGGTGGCTGGTGGGTGCTGACCTTGGAGGAGGCTATGGTGACCTTTCTCGGTGCAGAGGGTGTCTGCAGAGTCTGACTTTGAACTTCAGAAGGAAAAAAAAAATCATCAAGACAAGTAGTTATGGTACTGATGCAGGTATTTGTCAAACTTGGGCAATTTATTGGCTGTCGTAGAAACCCCTGGTGAAGTAATCTGCCATTCTTCTGGGAGTGTTTGGGGAAGCCAACTCCGTATGCCGCATTTCTAGAGCGATGCCAGCTGTGCAGAGTTGCCCGTTTTCATAAATCATTAACTTAGGAGAAGTTAAAGCATGATTAGATTCCAAGAATCCCCCTGCAGAACCCAAAGGCACATACAGGACTGCTGTGGTGGGTGATGGGGGAGACCGGGGGATCTTTCCCTGCTGTCAGGTGGCATCTGCCCGGTGGCCGATAGCCCTGGCGAGTGGTGGTGCTTCTGGAAGGAGGAATATTTCCAAGAGCTATGTGAAAAAGTCCAGATCTGACCTTCTGTGAGTGTTGTGCCTGCATAATAAACCGTTCTAACAGTTTTCCCTTTTCATTTTTAAGTTGCTCAAGAGAAGCCAGAGCAGATCCCACTGGAGAACCGCTCCTGCGTCCTCATACGACGGGATCTAGTTGCTCTCCCAGCCAGTCTTATCAGTCAAATCGGATACCGTTGCCACCCAAAACTCTACTCAGAGGGAGATCCTGGAGAAAAACTTGAGCTCGTTGCAGGTAAGGAAGGGATAACTTTCTGTTTGAGAGTGCCTGGAACCGCTGATGCTTGCCTTCTTGAAATGCATTGTTCATCTTGCTCGCACCGTTGCTGGAGTCAGGCATCTTGTGTGCCCTTGCTGTGTCTTTCTGGATTATTCATCACCAATCATCTTTTTAGAAGTTCTATGTTTCCTTTAATTTACTGATAGAAAAATGTGTCATTAACAGGATTTATTCAATTGAATTAATTTAGCATTTTAATTGAATTCTCCAGCTTGTGTTCTTCCTGATTGGTGTGGGCTGCATCGCAATTGTGTTTTGATTTACATGCACAGATCTGAAAACACCGAACCAAAAAACCCATTGCATTATAAGATTTACAAAGCAATGGAGATAAATCCTGTGTCAGTGAGCAAGCTTTGAAAAACCTGTAAAAGTTGGGGTTTTTTTTTTTTTTTTTTTTTTTTTAAATTGGGAGTGTTACTAAACGGTGAAACGCTGCAGTCGGAAGGAAGGGAAGGAATTGGGTTTGGTCCTTTCTTCTGTCTTCATTTTGGGGGGAATCTACAATGTCAGGAGAATTCACTACTCTGTGCAGGATTTATGGCCAGCTTGAGGTGGAAGATGGTGCTGTTCAGCTTTTACTGCTACTGGTGTTGCAGAGCTGGATAGAGTGAAACCGGGTAGCTGTGCCAGCCTGCAGCCCGGGCAGGCGGGCGCTGTGCAGAAGACAGATGTTTAATTGGGATGTCCAGATCCAATTCCAGTTTCAATAACTGTATTCTACTTTTATAAGTTCCCCCCCAGCTTCTCTTTGCTGCAGTAGTCCTCTCGGCCTATAGCCCCTGCTGCTGTGAAGTTTTTCCCCGTGATGTGGCTGTGTTTAGGTGGAGTGCTCTTTGCACGACAGCCCGTACCCGCTGCCCGAGCGGGGAGGTTGCGTTAATACCTGTAAAGCCCTTGGTACAAAAAGGACACGTGGCAGCACAACCAATCCAAATCAGTTGCCCTTTTTTTTTCTGGTCTTTTATCTCTTGGTGAGTAGCGTGATTTTATTTTCAGTCTGTAGGAGGAATCTGGAGTTCAGAGGATGCCCAGCAAGGTTTCCGTCAGATCGAGGATGGGTCTTTGATGGAGGGCAGGAGTAAAACGCACACGCTGTAACACAGCGCACAGCCACAAGTGTTTATTTTGTATCTGGAATATTCATTTTGTACCCATTTACATTTTATGTGAGACTTCTTAAAACCATCAAGTGGTGCAGGTTATTTTCACAGTGAGAGCTGCAAATTGGCTCGAGGCAGCTCTGCTTGATTTACATTTTTCAATCTGGGAAAAAAGTAGATTAATATCTCTAACCCATAGTGGCTGCCTCAGTTATTTTTTTATTTATTAAAGTGAAGTTGCCCTCGGTAGCGTCTGGTGTTCCCTCTGATGGCTCCTCTCTCGAAATAGCGCTGCCAAAGAAAGGCTCCACTGCTGTCTCCAACCTGGTGAGAGCTGGGGAAGGCTTCACCCCGGAGCACGCAGGAGGGTGTGCAGCAGAAGTTCTCCCCAGCTCTCCACCTGGAGTATTTTCCTTTAGTCTCCAATTCTTGATGCCATAATTGATTCTGCCAACTTCAGCAGCTTCTCCGAGAGGGGCTTTGGCAAGCCTTGCGGTCATCGTAGTACGTCTGATGGACAGATACGGCGCGCGGAGCGTGGCGAGAAGCAGGACCGCTCACGTCTGGAGCGATGCTGGCTGTTTCCTGGGGCAGGGAAGGTGCAGGCAGCTGTCTGTCCTGGGGAGAGGGTCGGGCTCGGGGAGCTGCTGGGCGCCTGCCCTGGCACAGCCCGTGGGCTGCAGCTCTGTCTTCATCCGGAAGATCAGGGACAATCATCTGTAGGCTTTCCTGGAAATCCAGGGGGTAATTTTATTTCTCCAATAGATGTTTTTATATGTTGAGAACAGAGTGTATTCTGGATCCAGATACCTCCCATTATTTATTCTTAACTAAAAGCAAATACCAAAACCCTCTCATATAACAGTAAGCTTGAAAAATAGGATAACCTTTCCCTGCATGCCAGTGCTGAGGCAGGAGCGGTTTGGTCTGTGTGAGCTGTGTGCAAAGTAAAAGTGTTTGATAAGAAACCTGCTGTAAAGCACTGCCAAACCCCTGGACGTGCGGAGCCGCTTTGGCAGGGGCTGCTTTTTCTGCTGGAGAGCATCCGTAAAGGCAGGGTATTTCAAAGTCAGCAGTTCCTGTGCGTTAGAAGGAAAATTCCCTGCTCACCAGAAGTATCAAGAGGTGATGGGCTGGGGGTTTTGGAGAGAGTTAGATCTGTGCTGTAACCGAGTACCTTTTCTGTGCTAGACGGGGCTTTTTTCCTTTCTTTCTAGTTATGTGTTCTACGATCTTTCGCTTGCTAAAAGGTCAAATGGATTGGGGTTTTCTTCCTTCAGAAAGAATAAATAATCTGATCAGTACATAGAAAATCACAGAATAAAGCCTTGCACTGTGTGTCTTTGCAAAAAAAAAAAAGGGTCCTTTCATTTGGTTGCCAGAGACTGCCTTTCTGCAGGGATACAATTAGGAATTATTATTACCTGGGACTTGCCAAGGCCCTGGGGGGCTGCGATAACCATCCCTGCTGGGCTTTTCCAAAAATCCTACTCTCCTCGTTGGGTTTCGTAGCAGCGCATGAAGAGCCTGCTCCCTCCTGTGCCGCACCGGGTCAGGACCGACCCGCGCGGGAGGAGCGGTGCGGTGGCGGCTCGGAGGCAGTGCTGCCAGCGAGACCAAGGGTTTAATCCTGAATTCTCCCTCTCCGGCCCTTCCAGGCTCAGGTGTTTACATCACCCGGGGGCAGCTGATGAATTGCCACTTATGTGCCGGTGTCAAACACAAGGTCCTTCTGAGACGTCTTCTGGCCACCTTCTTTGATCGGTACGTCCTCTTGCTCTTTGTGCCCTCCCAGGGGATTCAGTTTATTTTCTGGTGGTTTAACCACGTTAATAGATAATCTGTCACGAGCGCTCCATCCTCTGTGTGTGCTGCACTGATTTCTGTGCTTTTTCTCAGTGATGCTTGAACACAGGCACCAGGTTTTCCAGTTCCTTGCCTTAAAACTGTGTAACGCGATGATCCTTCTGTAAGAGCCTAGAGGGAAGAGGACGGGGCAGCGGCTGTCCCCCGGAGTTCCCGGTGTAAGGATCTTCCTTTGCCTTTCTTGCAGGAACACGCTTGCCAACAGCTGCGGAACTGGAATCCGGTCCTCCACGAGCGATCCCAGCAGGAAGCCCCTGGACAGCAGGGTTCTTAATGCAGTCAAATGTAAGGAAAGAGATTTATTGCTGCTCTGTTGGAACAGTACACCGAGAGCAAAGCCGAAACCTAAGCAGGGAGGGCCATCTCCGTTGCGTAGTATGGGAACCATATATGTTGAAGTTAGGTTATAGGAAAATTAATTTATTTTGCATCATTTTTGAGGGGGCTGAAGTCAGTATGTTTTTTTATTTGCTTGGTGGTATCTTAATATGAAACATTATTGCTATTTGACTGTTTTGCTGTATTTTAAAGCACTAATTTTGCAATTAGTTATTTTATTGATAGGTGCTCTGAGAAGGAAATTGAAATTATGTTTCTGGCAACATTCAGAGCTTGATACCACTGAAACAGGCCGTCTCTGGGGGCCGGCTTTTATGCCCTGGGGCTCCGTCTCACGTTCGGGTTCATCTGAGTGCAGGGCTCTGCCAAGCCCCCCGATGTACAGGAGCAGAGCCTAGAGCTCCTGTCCATCTCCCGAAGACATCCTCCGTGCGTCTCTCGGAGGTGCTGGCCCCGCGGTGCCCAGGCCATGTCGGTGCCCGAGAGCAGCCGTGCTTTTCAGTGCTCTGAGCTTTTGGGGCTGTTGGTCTTCAGCAGTGAGTGTGCCCCTGGGAATCACGGAATCCGCTGGCTGCTCCATCCCTGGTAGTGTGGGAGGATCTGCTCCTCACCTGGCTGGCATCCTGTCTGTTCGGTTTACTGTCTGTGATGATCCAAGGACTGGAGCACCTCTGCTCTGGACACAGGCTGAGAGACTTGGGCTTGTTCAGCCTGGAGAGGAGAAGGCTCCAGGGAGTCCTTCGAGTGCCTAAAGGGGCTCCAGGAAAGCTGGAGAGGGGTTGGTCACAGGGCAGGGAGGGACAGGACAAGGTCAGTGGGTTTGAATTAAAAGAGGATTGATTTAGATTGGGCATTAGGCAGCAATCCTTCCCTGAGAGGGTGCTGAGGCCCTGGCACAGGGGGCCCCGAGAAGCTGTGGCTGCCCCTGGCTCCCTGGCAGTACCCAAGGCCAGGTTGGATGGGGCTTTGGGCAGCCTGGGCTGGTGGGGGGTGTCCCTGCCCATGGCAGGGGGTGGGAATAGACGGGCTTTGAGGTCCCTTCCAACCCCAACCATTCTATGATTCTATTTCCGTGAATATATTTTGTAAACTAGTTCTTTTTTAAAAAGTAAGTAAAATGGGAGCCCCGCTGCAGATAACTGCCTTGTAAAAAGATTGCATAAAGCAGCAGGAGCTTTTGTTTTTAATGTCTGAGCTCCACACAAAATTCTGCATCGTGCTGTGCGGCTCCAGAGTCGGTCTGCTTTTCTGTAGAGCCGCTGAGCTCTGTCCCAGAGCTGGGGGTACAAAAGGTTCAGCTGTTTAACACCCCTTCTGCTGTCCTGCAGGTAAGATTCCCTGTGTTTGCATGATTACACAGCGCCCAACGGCAGCCAGGGCGGGGGCGTGCAGGGTTACCTGCCTCACTGTCCGTATTTTTGCCCACTGCCTGGTGTTTGTACAAGAAAAGGAGAGTTTTGTCACTTCCATCAAGGTAGTTTGTTTATTTATGACAAGCACCAGAAACAAACAGTTAAATATTTGGCTCTTGCAGTCACCCTTGAATACAAGGAGGGTGCTGTGGGACAAGAGGTGCCTGCTGGTGAGTGAGGACCTGGGCGGTGCAGGAAACCCTGATGGGTCAGTGCAGTGCAGCCTGTGTGCTGTGGGCTTGGCATGCAGTGGAACGCAGCGTGTTCTCCCACCCTCGCTGCATTCTGGATGGTGCATCTCTCTGTAAATATTATTGCACGTATGAAACTCAAAGCAATTTTTTAAAATTTTTTTTTATTATTTTTAAGATTTGGAAAATAAATCTTTCCTCTCCCTAATTGCTGCTGTTCTGAACTCCAGGGGCCTTCCAGCCCCGCGCTGAGATCTGTAGCACGTGGAGAAAAGGGATAAGATGGCAGATGTTCAATGCATCTTGTTGAACACAAGACAAAATCACTCAGCCGCCCCGTGAGCGGCTTCACCCCGGAGAGCCCTGGGTCTGGACCCTCCAGCCTTTGAGGCTGAGGTTTGCAAAGAGTTTCAGAGGTTGGAAAGGCATCGCTGTCCGGTGACAGGGCCTACCGCACGCTGTCACGTTTCAGGGCATAAGATGACTTCGTGCTGCCTGAATTTTAGAGAGAAACACCCTGTGCATAAGTTTTAGTTGACAGTTACTCACCGTGGTGGTGTGGTGATGTTGCTCCATAACATAGGTACTCGGCCCCTGTGGAGGAGCAGGGCTGCGGTCGAGGCATTGCTGGGCTTCTGCGGGGTACGTGCCAGCTGATGTGCTGGTGGTGGGATGTTGGAGCAGCCACCCTGGGCAGGCTGGAGGTCCATGCCGCGCTGGCTGGCCCCGTGGCGGCGGGCACGAGGTGTAGGACAGGCAGAGGATGGTCCTTCAGGCAGTCTCCTCTGCTCGGTCAAGAGCAGCTCTGACATTTTCCACCCCCGCAGCTGTTCCTGCACCACTGTGGTTTTAAGAGCCATTAGTGGGTCTACTGGTGAGGAGCTGGTGTTGACTTTTCCTGTGTCCATCTCTGCTTTTGGCCATCCCAGCGTACTGCAGCCGTGGGTGCTGGGCTCCGAGTGGAGCCTGCTACCTCTGGGGCTCGCTGGGTCCCCAGTGGTCTTCTCCAGCCCCCTTCCCCGTGCCACCGGGGATTTTTATGCCTTCTGGGTTTCTCCCTTCTTGGTCGTGCCTGTCTCAAGCTGAGGAGTCCCTGTCTGTAAGTCTCTCCTGGTGAGAGCTCTGGCCCACGGGGGAACCTCCGCTCCCTGGCATCTGCCCGTGCTGAGTCTTGCGGCGGATCTCCAGGACGGGGCGGAGGCTGTGAGCACGCAGCCACCTTGGTATTGCTTTCTCTGAATCCTCAGCTGTGTGTATCCCTGTCTTTGCAGTGTATTGTCAGAATTTTGCCCCGAGCTTTAAGGAAAGCGAGATGAATGTTATAGCAGCCGATATGTGCACCAACGCCCGCCGGGTCCGCAAGCGCTGGCTGCCGAAGATTAAGTCCATGCTGCCGGAAGGGATGGAGATGTACCGCACAGTCATGGGCTCCACCACAAACAGTGTCCCCCTGGATCCTGAATTCCAGCCCAACACTGCTCAGGTCTTTGAGCAGCGAATCTATGCAGAAAGGAGGAGCGATTCAGGAACTATAGTAGCCTTGAGAACTAACACAGTGAACGTAGAGCTAAGCAATGGATCCAACCAGTCCTTCGAACAGAACGAGGATGCCGAAGGGGCTGGCTCGGTGATACAGGAGGCAGCTGCCACAGATGCTATGGCATCGGATACCCAAAGCACTCCGCAACCTTTTGAACAAGGTTCGGGCTCCTCCAGCCGGCCCGAAACTCCCGTGAGAAGACAAGATGGTACTTACGGAGGGACTTTATAAAGAAAGCAAACGTTTCGTGACCTATAAGGGATCTGTAATACTAAAGCTGCTTGCATGCATTACTAATACAAAACAAAAAATGTGATCAAGCCACTTACCTACTGAACTGCTACTGTTGCCTGAAAAAAATGTGATTTTTATTCTGCTTGTATTTAAAATTTATGAAGGAAATAATCGCATTCGTTATACTGTAAACGACTAGGTCTGTGGCGACCTACTTAAAAGAGAAATATTGGGCTCCTTTTTTGATATTCCTGAGGTTAGTCTATAAGATTGTAGCTTTTTCTTTTTTTTTTCCTTTTTTTTTTTTATTTTAAGAAGGGGAGGAGAAAAGCTAGCCACCCCCCCAACCACCACCACCCCCCATCATCACCACCCCATCCATTACTCAGCTCAGAAGTAAAGCCATCGTTAACCTTGTCCTCTAAAGAAAGTTTTACCGTCACTTAACAGGAAAGCAAGGTGTGTTAGGGTGCAGGTGCTGCGGCTGGCGATGTTTGTCTCTAGCAGGAGGGCTCGAGCCAAGTGGGACAGGGTGGGGGAAATCAGTAAAGGCTTCTGGTGTCGGAGGGAGCCCCTTGCCGCGGGTGCTGCGGGGCTGGGTGCTGCGGTGCCCAGCCGCTGCCGGAGGCTGGCAGGGGCTCGGTGCCATTGTCTCGGGGATTTTTATCCGGTTCCCCGGAGCAGAGATGGTTCCGTGGGAGTTCAGGCTTGCACGTGTCGGGAGGACTGCGTGGGATGCAGGTGGAGAACCTGGCTGGTGTTGTGGTTGTTGTCAGATTTTTTCCCCCAGTACGGCTGGGTTTTGGGTTTGGTTTCTCTCTCTCTCCCTCCGAGCGATGCCTTTTCCTTTGCCTTTCCTTGCTTGCACCTTCACGTCACCCGCTTCTTGGGCGAACGGGCTCGCGTCACCCCGCTGCACCCCGCTGCCTTGGGGCAACGGGGCGTGCAGGCAGGTGAACCAAGTCGAGGGCCGCCTCACGTGGGGGGCAGTAGCCCCCCTCAGCTGCCTGCGAAGGGCTCTGGAGAGGGATCTGGGCATGGAAAGCACGCTGTTCTCGCTCCGAAGGGCACGGAACCGGGGGCTCTCAGTGTCGGCTCCTGGCAGCATCCGCCCCGGAGGCAGAGCGCAGTGCGGCAGCGGCATGTGGGGCTCCCCACGGCCCCCTCCCCTCTGCCCCGGCCCAGCTGGGCTCTCACTGTTTGATAATTTGGAGTGTAGTGAATGTAAAAAAAAGTTTAAGGAAAAAATAAATTAGCTTTGTGCCCTTCTGTGGAGAGGTTTTGGGGAGGAGGAAGCATTTCACCTCTTGCTCATCCTCCAGACAGGCCCTTCTGGCGAGAAGCCCAACATGAGTTATTTGATGGGGTTTTTTTGTTGAAAGCCACCAGGCTGTGGTGGCTTCGGTGGCCCCGGCTGGCCTGGGCTTGGTGGTGCAGGATGGGACCCACAAGTGCCCCTGGAGCCTGGCCAGGCAGCAGGTACCAGCTCACTCCCCGCACGCCGCCTCCTGCCTGCGTGGGCGCCCTTGGGATCCCCCGCGGTGCCCCGAATCCTTTCTGCAGACCCGGCTCCCGCAGGGCGCCGACGCTGCCCATCCCCGGTCCCCGCAGCATCGCCCTGGGTGCTGCCAGGCTGGGTGCGGGCAGGGGCATGCCAGGTGCCCACGGGGATGCTGAGGCTGGGGTGCCCCCGAGGGATGGGGGCATCGATGTGAAAGCCAAGTATGGCTTTTTTTTCTTTTCTTTTTTCATTATTATTTTGACTGTGACTAAACAGCCTACTTTAATGATGTTTGCAGCTTGTTCTTTAACGAGTTTGGGACTATGAACAAGTGCAAGGTGCACCAAGAGTCACTTTTGAAGGCTACTGTGGCTGTGCTCTTCTTTCCTGCTTTGGTTCCTGAATCCGGACGGCGCTTTGCTCAGGGTTTTCTTCCTTCTTTGTATTTCCATTGGGAAAGGGGGAGGGGGGAGAGGATAACCCAACTTTTGGCCATTTGTTTTGTTTTCTTCGATACTTGAAGCAGTTTTTTGCATGGTAATAACAAAGCTGTCCGGCGCTTGGCCTGTTCCACCGCTCCTTGCCCTGAGAAAAAAAATTAATCCGTGGCGAGGTGGTTCCTGCTCAGCTCTCTGGTTTTTGGCACAGCTTGGCTTGGGTGGGCTGCGGTGCCCCGGCCTGGGTGCTGTCCCGCCAGCGGTGGGGGGGGCCTGGGGCGGGTGGCGGCACGGTGAGCTGGTGCAGGGGCGCGTGATGCTCTGGGGACCGGGGACGAGCACGGCCGGGGGCTCTATTTGCACTTTACCCACGTCAGCAAACAAAAGTCGCGCTCTTGCTGAAGCCCGGAGCTGGCCCAGCTCGTCCCCTGCCCCGCAGCACCGCGGGAGGGGACAAAGCTGAGCAGGGGGACCAGAGTGCTGAGCGTGGGGGGAGCTTCGTCCCCAGCCACCCCCGAGGAGATGGAGCGCTCTGGTTCGTTGGCCCCAGGGATGTCCCCGTCCCCCCCAGGAGCGGCTGCTGGGGGAGCAGCTCTGGGGCAGCTCGGCCGGGCGCGGGGGGTCAGGTTTGGCCAAGGACCCCCCCGATCCCGCTTCGCCTCCCCAAAAGTTTGGGTTTGCCAAAAGTTTGAGGCAAGCTGGGAGCGGATCCTGGCGCTGGAGATCAGAAGTCGTCCCTTCTCTGTGTGTCTGTGTGCGTATATATATGTGTGTGTATGCATATATATATTTTAAAGATCCCGCAAAGGATTCCTCCTCCGTTTTGGCACTCGCTGGGGTTTGGTGGGCAGGCCGAGCCCCCCGCCGGGGTTCGTGGTTGGCTGTAGGTATTAATTCTGGACCAAACCCGCGCCCAGAGACGGCCCTGGCCGGCGGGGCCACCCCGGGGGGGCAGCAGCAGAAGTACTTGAATGGCTTAGGACAGAGAGTCTGAAGAGAGTCAAGTTGCACAGTGAAAATATATATTTTTATACCTAGCACAACTTCCTGTATATTTTTGGGGTTTTTCCTTTCTTTTTTTTTTTTTCTTTCCTTTTTTTTTTTTTTTTTGTTCTGGGTTTGTTTTTTTTTTTTTATTTGATCTGGGTTTGTTTTATTAATTATTATTACTAGGAAGGCAAACTTCTAAAATGTGAAGGGCGATGGGTTTTTCCTTATCTGGTAGATGAGGGCAAGCATTTTGCACTAATGTTTCCTGTGTGTGGAGGATTAATGATATGTTTGAAGATGTTATATGGTAATGATTGTATTCTTCTGAAAACAAAACAAAAAAAAAACCACAAAAAAAAGCGCGACCCCTTTAAAATACTGAATGTAAGGTGAGAACAGAGCAGTCCATCGATTGTATGCGGCTTTCCTGAGTGCCTTAGAATTTTTTGATCATTTTTTTCCAAGGAAAACAGATTACGAAGATCAGATCATAACCGACTCCTTCCTCCTCTTTGTTTACGACACTATTTTAAATTATAGAATTTGGGGCTGCTTTATAATGTGAATAGGAAACTGCATTCATCTAGGTCTGATAGTGTAAAATCAAAGCATCAGTATTTATGGTATGTCTGCACCTTTATTCTTATGCTTGACTATTAGCAATATTACATGTATATTATATATCTGAAGTTATACCAAGCACCTTTAAAGAAAGCGGAGTGTAAGCATACAAGTTACCTGCAGCTGCCATATAGTGTAGAAGCCAGCCCCTCTCCTCCTCGTTAGCGCCAATTAACACCATCCCCAGAGCTGCTGCTTTGCAGAAGGGCTGCATGACCTTCTGCCGCTCCCCGGTCCCACCGCTCAGCATCCTGCGGGCCCAGCTTCGGCCAGGGGTCACGGTGACCCCCCTCCGGTGTCCCACGGGCCCGTGACCCTTCCGCGCTGGGTTGGTCGTGGCGATGCCGGCGCGGGCGGGAGCTGCCCGTGGAGGGGCTCGGGAGGAGGGATGGTTGCCGGCGGAGAGGGGAACGGGTCCTTTTTGCCATCTTGATGGTTTAATTCTTCTAACTGTGGTTTCACCCTAGAAATTCCCCCAAGGGTGACGGGGAGCCTGGTTCCTGGGTGGCAGGCACCGGGGCTCTCCTCCTCCAGCCCAGGGAGGGGGTCAACTTGACCCGGCCCCCCCAAAACTGGAATTGCCTCCGGCGCTGGAGGGAGCAGAGCATCCCAGCCGTGGTGTTGCGCGGGGGGCTGCCGCCTCCCCTCAGCCCTTTACCCCCGGGGTTTTTTGCTCAGATCGCTTGTTTTTCTGGAAATAGCGAGTGGAGAAGGGCGTACGTGAACGGGGGGACACCGAGAGGGGCCCCGGCAGTGACCCCCCCCCACCGCCACATTGCCAGTCCGCAGCCATCCCTGGCTTCAACTGCTGTTCCAAGTGTTCCTGCTGTCTGAATCGGTCGTGCTGTCAGCCAGCGACCCCCCCGCCCGGCTCGGGGAGCTCCCCGAGCCCCGCTCACCCCAGGGGGGACCGAGGGGGCGGGAGGGGGGGCTGACATCTAACGCACTCACATTGGAAACCCCTCAACTCCTCCGATGAGTTTCTTCCACTGTTAAAGCGTTTTGCACACAAAATTGTGATTTTTATGTCGAGGTAAAAGCCAAAACTTGCAATACTATTTTTAGCAGACAAAAAAATAAATAAATAAATAAATAAATAGAACGACGGAGTATAAATGTATAAATATTTTTGACTTGAACATTTGGATGGCACTTGATTCAAATAGAACATTAATCCTTTGGACAGAATGTTTGGGAAAAAAAAAGGACTTAAAGTACAAGGTTGTTTTTAAAGCGTCTTCATAGGGTATTAAGTAGTACTGTAATTCATGACTGTTAAAAATCCTTTCTGTGCTGTAAGGAAACCTCACAGTACCACTGAATTATGTTCCTCAGCTGTCTCAGCCACGAACGATGCTAGCTTCTTTTTTTTTGTTGTTTGGGTTTGTTTTTCTTTATTGTGCATTATTCACTAGTATTTATGTGCTCTTACTCTGTATAGTTAAGACTGTTATTTTGTAGCCATGGCTGACACGATATATCAGTAACTAAAAAAAACAAAAAAAAAGAGAAAAGATGAAGACCCCCGAGTTGGACCTGTGCTCGTAGCTGTTTTCATATGAGGAAAAATCCATTTAAAAAAAAAACAAACAAAAAAAAAACAAAAAAAACCAAACCTCAATGTGATCATTAATTGTAAAACGCTTTGTAAAATTCACATTTACAAAATAATAAATAAATTACAATTAAAAGCTTTTCTTTGCTCCGTTTTCTTTCTTTGTGGGTCCTGGCTGTTGCTAAGCAGCAGTGGGTGTCAGTAGGTGCTGAAGGGGCTGCACGGCCCCCTCCTGTCCCAAAGGACCCGGCTGCGCTGCGGGGTGCGGGACGAACCCCAGCCTTGGCCAGCGGAACGGGTCTGCCCGAACTCGGGCGGGTTTGGGGGTGTCTGCCCTGGGCTCCCCCCCCCTCACCTGAGCCGCCTTGGGCATCTGCGGGCTTTTGGTTTTTCTGGACACTTCACACATTCCCTCCTCCCTGTGCTCACCTTATTTATTGGTATTATTTTAAAATTGACTTCGCAGCCCCCCCGAACTGGCGCTCGGGCGCTTTGCCAGGGCGCGGGGCCGAGGTCGGCGCTTCCCCGCTCCGCTGAGCCCTTTCTGCCCGCTCGTCAAGGGGGAACCTAAACTGGGCTCCGAAAACACAGGCAGGTGAATGATTATTTCAGGGGCAGCTCCACCGGCCGGCCCCCCCGCGCCTCGGCCGGGCTTCCAGGGTGGGAGTCAGCACCCAGCCCACGGACGCCTGTGATGAGTTCGCCAGGCCTCGGCGCAGGATGAGGATGCTCCGTGAGATGCGGCGTTTGCGGCTGCGTACGCCATCCCTGCTGCCGGGGCGTGAGGTACCGGCGTGGAGGTGGGAGATGCTGGGGGGGTCCCAGCCCTGCCCCAGGGCTCCGGGCTCTGCCCAGGGATGG
>VWZZ01003246.1:167325-180633 GCA_013399095.1 Psophia crepitans
GGTCACCTTCATGGGCGGGCGGTAGCGCGGGGCCCGGCGCACGGTGGTGCCCGGGGCCTGGTGAAGCGTCGCCGGGACAGAGCGGGGGCCGGGGACGGCGGCGGGGCCCGGGGCGATGTTCGTGCAGGAGGAGAAGATCTTCGCGGGGAAGGTGCTGAGGCTCCATGTGTGCACCATGGAGGGCGCCGAGTGGCTGGAGGAGGTCCCCGAGGACACCACGGTGGAGAAGCTGAAGGAGCGGTGCCTGAAGCACGTAAGGAGAGGTGTCCCGTCCTGGCCCCCGGGGCTGCCCTGTGTCCCCGGGGAACCCCCGGCTGCCTTGGGTCGTGCTGCGCGCTGGCGGGGAGCGGCCCAGGGCGGGGATGAGCCGTGGGTAGCGCCGACATCCCCGCGTGTTCTGCGGGACGTGGCGGGTGCCGGGCTGGAGCTGGGAGTCACGGCCCGGAGGAAGGGCAGGCAGGGCCTCGTGTGGTGAAAACAGACTTTTCCAACGCCTTTTAAGTGTCTTTTAAAAAAAAAAATAGCTGAAGTAAACAAGTGTTTCTGTGTTCTGGTTTCTGTGTCTGCCGCCCCCTCAAACTAGACGGAACTGCTCTGTGTCCGAAGAAAATGCCCACTTCAAGAGTTTTACGTGTTGGAAAAGGAGGATTTGGGAGGGAAAATGTACCATTTAGTTACAGAATTCGGCCTGTGTTTTGTGGTAGTGTTAGAGATCACCAGCTCCTGTGTGCACGTTATGAACTGATGACTGTGTGTTGCAAGAGACTGGTGAACTGGTTTCTGATGATTTGCCCTCAGAAGCGATAGCCTGGCTTGTTTCTTTTTTCTGTTTAAGAACAAATGTGGAAAGTAGTAACTGTGGTGGAGAACTTCCCGTTTTTGGCACAGCCTTGGTACAGCCGTACCCTGCATTGGCACAGCAGTTAGTGGGGTGTTTGTTGGGGGTTAATGGGCTCTTCTGACACTCTCCCTGTGCTCTGAGCAGGAAGGTCTTCATGGATGTGTCCAAAGGGTAAACTAGTAATCAGTGTCTGGAAGGGGAAAATGCATAAAAATGTACAGGCACAGCCTGGAAGCTGAGCTGGAAAACACAGGCTTTTCGTACTCACGTGCTCAGTTACCACTGGTGTGTTCGTGGGTGTGAAGCGTTGATTGAAACCATTGGTTTCAAAACTCTTGGACCGAATTTTGAAGCTCTGCCATGACAGTGTTTTACTTTAAAGCAAAACCATGATTGACAACAGCAGCGTGTAAGGTTGTGACCCATGACCAGGCCTGTCCTAAAGCCTGGTGTGCTGGAACCGACGCAACGTGGTCTGGCAGCTTGAGTCATAACCCGCCGCACGGCTTGCGGAGAGACGTGTAACTTTGGAGCAGCGAAGGCGAGAGCCTCTATTCCCATCTCTGGGCATGCAATTTATTAAACCCCATTTAATAGTGGTTTTGTCTTCGAGGTCTTGCAAAGATTTATTATTTTTTTTTCAGAAAACATAGTTGCAGTAGTAGAACATTCCTGTAATATGTAATTACTTCACACCCATTTGAAGGGTAAAAGGTTTTGCTTTCTGAAGGAGCGGGCTGTGAAGGGTGGCCAGGTGCCCCCTGCCTTGGGGCCCGCTGGTTGTTTGCTTTCAGGTAGAACACCTGGAAACTGGAGGTCACAGCACACAGGTTTTTCTTGCCCTGTGGTCTTTGTAAGCGCTTCTTGATTTAGGGATGCATTTGAGTTTGTTTCATCTGAGGTAGGTGTGACCCTTCTTGAGGGGAAAATGGGGGTGCCTCTCTGAAAGCAGTGTGGAGCGGGGCTCCCCGCACTGTTGCATTCCTGGAAGAAGTCTAATGCTTGTTCCCCTTCAGCGCAGCTGAGTGATTAAGCAGAAGAGTGGTGCAAAGACTGCCAAAACAGGGTGGGGTAATGATTACATGGGTATGTGCAGAGCTGAAAGGCCTTTAATTATCAGGAAGCTTAATTGAATAGATGCTCGCATTGTAGTGCGAGTCAGGGCAGAAGACAATTGATAACTTGGCATGATGTTTGATTTCATTCTCTCTGCTGCTTTGTGCTAATGGTGTAGATTTGCATAACCATTATGGGTAATATATAGTTTTGTGGAGGGGAAAAATAGAAATGGAAAAATCATGGCTTTGGATCGTGGGTATGTTGCAATGAATCTTGATAGCACCTTGAGATAATTTATGCAGCCATCCCTTGTAAGATGCTGATTATTATGTTCCCTAAAGTCTTTGAAATTGTTCTTTCAGGAAGCAGAGGAAGGTAATATTGGTGAGAGATTTGAACTAGGAAGGTGACCGCTTTTCCCTCAATAACATTCAGATGCTGATCTCTGAAGTGTCACTCTTGATGTCTTCCCCCCACCCCCCGAATTTTGGATTGCTTTAGTTTCACATAAAAAACCCCACCACCCTCCCACTAGTCTTATCCCCTGACCTCTAACAATGTTGTGGTGATTACATGTTGTTAAACTGCTGCCTTCGGTAATGCTGCCCATGTACTCTGTGCACAAATACCTGATGATAAGTTGTTTCCCTTCATAGTTATTTTTTAACTCAAGTTTCACCATCAAAGTCGTCGCTTGTCCCTGCGTAAGGCCCCGCCACCTCAGCAGGAGCAGGCCCTGAGCTCTCCTGTGGTTTCCTTAAACAGCAACTGCTCGTTTCAGAACCAGAATTGAGGAGGGTCAGCTTAACTACAGAAACTCAAGCTTGACTTAAATATTTTAATCACCCGTAATTCTCGTGCCTGGCGTTGGCAATCCAGCGCAGCGCTGGCCAGAGGTGCTGCAGCCTGTCCTGGTTCCGATACTCTAATCACAAGAGACCGTTGCTTCTTGCTGAGGCTCAGCAGCATTTCTGAAATACTCTTGGTGTTTGTGGTTGGGATGCAAAAACGTGAGCTCTACCTGGCAGCATGGGGCAAGCTTTTAATGCTTCTGTTCCCCATTTTCTTAAGTTGCCTCAGTGATACTCGCCTGGGTTTTAAGGTATGGTAAGGAGTGTTTGTGGAACAGAGCAAGGCGCTAGTTCTCAGAGTACAAAGGTGAGGTAGGTTCATGCCCCTGGGCGTGTTGTGGATGCTTCGTGAGGGATGCAGGTGGTTTAAGCCACCCAAGCTTAGCATTTGGGAGTGTCAGTACCATTTCCAAATGTTTCTGTTAATAAGAGCAAACAAAAAAGCTTTTTTTTATTTTAAAAACAAACAAAACCTTGTGGTTTATCAGGATTCCAGGTTCTGCAAACAGCATTTAAGCATCAGCAGGGCTTCCAGTTGCTCAGGCACCTGTGAACAAAGGTTTCTCACCTGCCTGGCAAAGCAGCCTGCCCTAAACGCGGCGTTGGAGAGACATGCAAATATCTATGCTGGAAGCAAAACGATGAAACAGCAGATCGCCTCCCTGGGATCCTTTTGTACAAAAAGATGAGAGCGCACTCATCTTCCCCAGCGTGCTGCCCCCTGATTGCGGGGGGAGCAGTGCTTGTTAACCCCAGCCCTGCCCCGGGGCTTCACGGTGCACCCTGATTTCTTGGCTTCCTTTCACTTGTGGCAGATGCTTCCTCTGCACTGCGCAGGGAATTCCTCTCCCCTCCACGCTCTTCCTGTGAATTACTGGTGCTGTTCTCCCTCTGGGCAGGAAGATGGTTTTGGTTACACTTGAAAGCGTTATATTTAATACAAAAATACTGTATTTTGGCAGGTATGGTTCTCATGAAACAAAATTCCACGGTGAGATCTGATAATTAGAGGTGGTAGTTCCCGGTGGGCTGTTGAAGCTCGTAGAGCCTGTTAAGGTGGCCTTTCTATTTCCAGGGCACGTGAAAATGTTAGGTATTTCACTAAGCAGTGTCTTCGCTACACGTTCTGCCCATACATGGCTTATTATTCTAGGCAGTTGTTAATAAAGTGGATAGAGGAACGGGAAGTAAGAATAGGTGTCCACAGGACTCTTCTTTTAAAATAGCAAGTTTCATTTTTTGACTTGCTTTCACCTTATTAGTAAGTACGATGACTGCGTGCACACCCCTCTTCGTATGTGCTGGGGAAAAAATGGATAATGGGTCTGTGCGTGTCCCATCCTGCCCCAAACATACACCTCCCAGCTCCCATTTTCCAGTTCTTCCTTTTGGGGTCTGACTCTCAAGGTCTGTAACAGAAATATTTTGAGCTTGTTCAGAGAGGAGTGTTCCACTAATACACTCTTATGCATTTTGGGTAACTTACCCAATCAATTACAGGAGGTGCTCACAGCTGCTTCTAGGCTTTAATGTGTTCTTTGGCTTTGGTTCAGCGGTTAATATGCTGAAGGATTAGTAGGAAGCTCCTGTTATACAAAGCAGGACTCAAACGTTCTCGCCTCGATCGTACTGAGGCATCAGAACTGCACAGACATGGTAAAAGCGGCTTGGTAGAAACATGTATTGAAAGAAGTGTCATTAAAAGCCGTTTGCTGTGAGCAGAGCAGGTGAGGTCAGTATTAAGTGTTGTACTTTGTGGCGAGAACAGCAGCATCGGTTTCATGGGTTTGGTAGGTTATTTTTAATTTTGCCTTTCTGGAATTGCAACCACTATGCTTTCTTTTTTCCACTCAAACAAATTAGAAGCCTCTAGATGCACTGACATAATGTTCTTGAAACCTGTCGCTGTGGATCTGGGGGCCACTCTGGTGTGAAGATGAGTCAGTTCAAGGCCTGTGTGCGCATGCGCTTTCTTTTTGGGATTTGTACTTGATTTCTTAGTGAATTAATTGACATAGATTTAGAATTGTAATAATTGTAATTGCTGGTTACTTAATGGTTGGCAAGAAAAGTTGCGAATGTAACTTTTGTTCAGCAGTTTCAGCAGGAGCCCAGGTTAGGGCTCCAGCAGCCCAATATGTTGATTTCAGCTCGAAACAAGGTGCAGAAGCTGCTGTTTCCTTCCCAGCTTAAGGTCAAGCATACCAAAATCACTGCGGGCAGTTGCTTCTTCAGTCTGACAGTGTGTATAAATAATTACTAGATGAAGCAGAGAGTCTCTTCTCTATTTTGACACTAGTTACAAACGAGAAACACCCTGCATTATTATAGCCTTCCCTCCTGTGAAAACACTGCATGCTCTTTGTGGATTTGCATTCTTAGTGCATGATACTAATTGCTGCTCCCAGACTTCTCGCGAACAGTGAGTGACCTCGTGCAGAATTAACGTAGCTGTGGGTCCTAGAGCATCCTCGCTTTGCTCCAGATCTCTGTAGGCCTGAGTACATGACCAAGCGCTCAGAATTAAGTGTGGTAGAGATGTACTGTACTGTGGAAGTGTAAATCCACTGACATAGGCTTGCGCGCTTGGAGGGCTCATTTGGGGCGATGGCACTGTAATGTTAGAAGTTTTCTCACTACGTCATAATTGGTTGGAACTTAAATCATAGAGTATCTCAAGTTGGAACGGATCATCAAGTCCAAGTTCCTGATACAGGTGTTCATTTAACAGCGTCAAGGAAGGAAGGCTAGATTCCTTCCTTCTGTTGATTGTTCTTCCCAGCCAGGAGCTTGTATCCGCAGGTAGAAGCCTACGGCAGTCAGTGTTGTTACAGCACAAACCAAGCCTTAGTTTCTCTAATAAAATACGTTCTGTGCACTGGCCTGTAGCTTAAGCTATTAAGAAGCTAATAAATGATGGCACAGTTTGTGTGTGGAGAATCTTAAGTGCAAAGTGCAGTGATTTATGCAGTAGGCTTATTTCTGTCTTCTGATCTTCAGTATTTATTATCTTCTGCAGTGTGTACCTGGGAGCTTGGAGGATCCAAAAACCGTGACACATCACAAGTTGATACATGCGACTTCTGAGAAGGTGCTGACAGACACAAAAACAGTGTTGGAGGAAAACATTCAGGATAGAGGTAAGATTGTCTGGTGTATAATCCTATCAGCCTGGAAACTTCAGATTGTCTTTAACTATTTGGCGAGTTCCAAGCAGTAACCTTTCAAATATCTACTCCCAGCTTTGACATAGGAAGCTAATAAAGTGGCAAAAAAGGAAGAGGAAAAAACTTTTTTTCCCCAGAGAAAGCACCTTGAGCAGTTTCCTTCACTCTTCCTTTTAAGAGCTGAAAAGGAATTAGGGGTGTTCATTAAGTCAATAAGTTAAACAGATTATTTTTATCTCCTTTTAAAGGAATTTTTTTAAACCTTCAGGCAGTTTTTATCCTTGAAAACAATTCAAAAATAGTTATTATGGCTGGATATTCCATCACAGACAACCCAGTGCTTTTGGGAGGTTTCTTGAGGTCTTCATCCTTCTGCTTGGCCTGGTTGCTGAAGTGTATCTGAGTGTCTGTGGTTTAGATCTCATTCTGTCCTGCAAACACAGGTCACCCTGTAGTATCGCTGACTACAGTAGAGTATGTGAGGTAAGCATTTGCTCCTGAGCTTTAACGGTGTATAGGAGTAATGTGAAACAAAAGAAGATCTGAAGAGGAGACTGGAGTCAGTTTTTACTAAACGTCTTAAGCTAATGGCCCCTTCTGGAGATAAGGGCAGTGGTGCAGAAAGCAGGGCTGCTGCAGACTCAGCAGGGCTATAGTTCCTGGGGTTTTGCCTGAGTTCGTGCAGGCTGAAGAACTTCTGCCATGAACACGAGCAGTTTGGTGTTTCTTCCAAGGTGGTGTCACCTGTCACCTTCAGAGCTGAGAGTTGCCATCTTGGGCAAAGGCGAGGGACAGCATTTTTGCTGGTCGGTGGTGTATTATTTCTCGGCAAGGTGCCGGCTCCGACAGCGTTTTGAATTGCAGTTTGTGGCAGCTAAGCAGTATTAACTGCGCAGTCATAGTAAGCTGTTACGGGAATGCCTCTGCGCCCCTTTCCCCTCTGCAATGAGCTGTACCTCTCATGTGCCGTGCTTGTCAGGGAGACGAGATCACGGCCAACAGCTGAGTGCCGCCGGCTGACTGCGCAGGGCAGCCAAGAGTCAGCGTGCGGATCCCTTCGCGTTCTGATCAGCTGGACAAATGAGGGTTAACTGCCTTCACCAGCTGTTGCTCTTGGCTGTTCCATGCTGAGCCGGACCAAGGATATGTGTTGTGCAAAGCATGCTTGCTTTGCTTGTTACCTGCTTGATGCAATGGACTAGGAGCTGCATGTCAGGCCATATCTGGCTGAAGGGCTGCAGATGCTGCACTGGCCCGGTTTGGGCCCCGACTAATGTTTCTGCATCTTTCCACCCTTAGAATGTGAGTGGTAGTAACTGAGGTGCTAGAAACTTGTAACGCATCATGTGATCTCTAGAAAAAGGGTGCCTTGTAAGGGGAAAGTATTAGTCTTAAAAGCCCAAATCAGGCTGATGCCAGGTCATACAGGATATCTGAGAATGAAGACTTGTCAGCCCTCGAGACTTGCCCTGATGGGCTACCAGTGGCGCGTCCCTGCGGTAAACCATGAATTGCTCGAGTGCCATCCCCACACAATGGTGAGCTTCAGCCTGATACTGGGACTTCTTCTTGAAGCTTGGCACTTGAGTTGAAGGATGGCCCCAGCTTAGACCAAAACCCATCCACGGCCTGTCTCCTTTGCTTCCTTCTCAGTGGAAGCACTGAAAGTGCTGATGCTTTCTTGTTGTGATGAGCCAATTGATGTACTATTAATGTACAAAAGACAACTGGAGCCTGTAATACCCTTTCTTTAATGGTGGTGTGTGAGGAGAAGAAACAGTCGAAGCGTACCTAATAACGGGCCATGTTTTGAATTCACTGTGCACTAGGGAATTGCAAATACTGAAGGGAAGAGTGTAAAGCTGTATAGGTTTTAAAGCGTGAGAAAGGTCTGATGCTACAGTGGAATTGATACAAAATTCATCTCCAGGAAAAACTGAATTGGTGAGGTATCTTACAAGAAATGTTTTCACATGACTTTCTAATGTATTTCGGTATAATTCTCTTTCTAGATGTCTTGCTTTTAATCAAGAAGCGTGCGCCACCTCCACTCCCCAAAATGGCAGACGTGTCAGCAGAGGAGAAAGTGAGTTTGAAAGACTTCTTGACTTGGCTATTTTGATTAACTGCTTTATTAACGAGCTGCAGAAGGGTTATTGTGGTGTACTCTCTTTGTCTGTAGAGGCAAATGCTGCCAGATAAAATCTGGGGAAATTACGTCATATTTCTTCCAGACTTTGGGGAAGCTGATTTTCTGTTTTTAACTTTGATCGTGAGAACATTTGCCTTGGAATAAGACCTGCAGATATGCTCAGTGGAAGTGGTATAGATTTGATCTTTGAACAAATGCGTGCTAACTGTAGAAGCATAGTTCAGCAGGTGCCTTGCTTCGTCTCTGTTTGAAAACCCAGTAGAAATACATTGATTTGCTGTCTGGCTGTCTTCTGTCTTTATCTGTGTGTGTCTTCTCACCCTCTAACTGGGTCTGTAGAGCTGAAGCGTTGGCCCCCTACTATTCTTTTTGAATATATTTTATTTTATTGGAATGTAAGTGTTACTGAGGGTCAGTGATGCCCAGGATGATGCTTATGCACGAATAGTACTGCCGTTGCTGTTATTGCATAAATACTGTGGGCGATGCTTGTGCTTGACATTGTGACTTTCCAGGTCTCTCTACTTGGTCCTCGCACAGCTTTGTTTCTTCTTGCTTCCTGTAGGTATTGGTGTATGTCTCTGTATCCCTTCCTGTAGGTATTGGTGTATGTCTATCTCTTCAGTATGGTCTTGCTGTGCAGAATGTCACTGTCAGAGCCTCAGTCATAAGACTGGGAAATATTTCCAGTTTGTACCCTGCTATGTTTTGTCCTGGACTATAAGCATGTACTGAGAATCCACGGCACCGTATCTCTGCATGATACCCGCAAGCAGCGAAGCACTCCCAGTGTTAAGCAGTTCAGTGCTAGCCTGTGCACGGTATCTCACCAATCCACGGGTTTGAGGAGAGCGTGCTATGAGCAGAATGTGGTCCTGGGCACTGAGGCCTCCGAGTTCTCTCCACGTTTGATACATCACTTTCCCTCTTTACGTTGAAATTGCCCTGTGAGTTTAGAGGAGAGAAATAGGTGTAAGGACTGAAAGTGGGGCAACCCAACAGGTCCAGTTTTGCTCTGTAATTGCAAAACGATACTGGCGCTATTAATCAATTGTATTGCTAGTGCTGTTTCTCTTAGTTGCAAGTTACAGAGTACTGCTTGGTGCCTTGGTGAAGAATATGAAACTGCTCTCAGCTATGCTGTGTTCTCTGTTCTGTGGATAATGGATTATGAAACCTGATCATGTTTCCTATCCTTCAGAGGAAACAAGAGCAGAAAGCTCCCGATAAGGATGCTATTCTCAAAGCAACTGCAAATCTGCCCTCTCGCAACGTAGATCGCACTGTGGCCCATCACAACATGAGGGATGTAAGTATGAGACTTCAACTCGCCCACTGACATCCAAATGGGCTTTTATCTTGTATAACCTTTTCTCACATGTAATTGTGATTCTCTTTTCTCTGTAAGAGAAATTCAGATGTATATAATGCATATTAAAGCAGATGGCTTAAGATTTAGACATGGCTTGTACTATGTAGTGATAATAAGAATCTTCTAAATTACGATTTCAAGTGTTTTATTTGTCCATGGGAAAGCCTCGGTAAAGGTATTCAACATCTGGCAAATGTGAAGTTAGGGGGTTTTATTTCTTCACTCTTAAATAGTTCAGGTTGGTGATTTTTTTCCTCTTCCATGGTTTTGAAAAGAGAAATTAGGCATAAATTTTGACTTCAGTAATTGAAAGCCAATGCTTTCAGTTGTAATGCTTCTAAATGTCTTCAGCAACGTGGCGACTACTTGTACCCTTCTGTTCTGGTAGGGGTATGAAGCAGCGAAGCTCCCTATGTATTGCACGCTGTCAGAGTGCCCTGATCACCTAAAGGGGACAACTGGCATTTAAATTGTTGAATGGGCAATGTGACCTCCTGAGCGGGGCCTTTTTCAAAACAAATGTCCAACTGAAAGGAATTTGTGATGCTTCGGCTTAGACAATAGTTTTGCTCGATGTTGTTCACATGTAGACTACTAGAAAGCAAGTGGTTGACCAGGAAGGCTCCCTGGTTCACAGAAGCAAGTAGCACTGGTACGGAGCTACGGTGACTGTCATCCTACAGCACTTGTGTGAGGTGGGAGTTGGTCCTTCTGTGAAGCAATGCATTTTCTTGGATGCTGCACATCTGTGGTGGTACTGGTCAGCAAGCTGCAGGAGGAATAAAAGGACGTTTCTGCCCAGTAGCTCTTACTGCATGTAGCACTTCACAGAAAAGACCTGGAGACTAAAAAATTAAAATAAAGCCCTAATAAAGCAACCTTCTGTACCCTCAGACTACTGCTGAGATACTAACAATAGATACATTAAGATTTAATGATGTCTGGTAAATTCCTGTCTAAATGTTTTGACAGTTTCCTTTCTTGCAGTTCCAGACAGAGCTCCGGAAGATCTTAGTGTCTCTCATAGAAGTTGCACAGAAATTGCTAGCACTGAACCCAGACGCAGTTGAACTATTTAAGAAGGCAAATGGTATGAACCTATCTTTACAGTTACTAGTTTAATCCTGAGAACTTGTTTGTTTCCATAGCAGAAGTGGGCTTGCAGAGTGAAGTCCAGACCTTAATGCAATAGCAAAGTTGCTACAAACTTTGTGACAGAGATCTCACCTTGTGGATATAGGCTGTATAAAAGTTGTGAATTTCTAAGGTCCCTTTGGGATGGATGAGGAGTTCCATTTAAAAATAATTAATTGTGAAAAAATTGGAAAACTAAACAAGTTGTGCTTTAGGGATAGTAAAGAATAGTTGAAAATGCATGAGGAGATGGTAAAATGAAGGGAAAGAGTAGCTGCTGGTTTGATTTGTGGGAAGTGCTTGCCCTTGAGATCTGCTATGACCAGATCCAACGTACTTTCTAGATAAATAGATCTTCAGGGAATCTCCTGTATGTTTGTTTATGTGGAAAATACCATGGTAATGTGAAAGTTAGCCGTCTTTCATTTGAGATCTTGAGCACATCTGGACAAAGTCTGTGTCCTGGAAGAGTCTATCTGAGCCTGACCAAGCTGAGTGCAGCAAATTAAATGATGAGATAGCAAAATTGGGGCAGAAGCAAAAGCAGGGATGGAAGAGAAGAATGGGGTTTGAATTTAACACATGCCATTCCATTGACAAAGGGGTTTATTTTAGCCTGAAGTCAATCTGAACGTTGTTTTGTTTGTGTATGTGTAGCCATGCTGGATGAGGATGAGGAAGACAGAGTGGATGAGATAGCTCTGCGACAGCTTACAGAAATGGGGTTTCCAGAAAGCAGAGCTGTCAAAGCCCTTCGATTAAATCAGTAAGTGTACTCAGCACGCTGCCTGTAAATTACTTGGTGTGATTAAAAAAAAAAAATTGCTTTTTTTTTCCTAAAATTTCCTTATGTGGGTCACCAAAAACTAGGTTGGAAAAAGCGTTAAGTCAAAGAACAGCGCTGCCTGGGGCAGCATGCAGGTGCCGATGGCACAGGAAGGGGTAACAGTGCTGTACTTGCTCTGGAAAGAATAGCTGGTCTGCTGGCTGCCAGGCTGACACTGTTTCAAAGTATTAAACTTAAATTTTCTCCTGCTTTAGGATTCAGATTTTTACGGAGAAGGAAGCAAACCTAGCCCATCCACATACATCTTTCAGCTGTAGAAAAATAGGTCACGCTGGTCTCTTAAAAACATTCCAAGAATATTGTAAAGTCCAGATAGCAACTGTAGGAAAATAGGAGATATTCTAGTTCTTCTCCTGCCCTAAGAAGCATCAGCTCTACTGCCTCACCACTGGGAGGGGTTTGCTAGGCCACTCTGGAAAATTTCTAGTAGTAGAGAATGCATAACGCATTCTAGTCGTTCTTGTCCAGTTTCTCTCCCTTTGGGCTCAGGAAGACTTTCTCCCCTGATGTCTTCCATCTCTCCTGTTGTAACTGAAAATGCAAAGGCTTTCCTCTCCTGTCTATGAGTATTTAATAATTCCTGTGTGTGAAATGAAATTACATGTCCAGTTGCCCTGTCATTATCTTTGCTTCCCCCATATTCTTTGGGAAGAGATGTGTTGGGGCTCTCTGAAGATCCCTTAGTGTGAGCACTTGCACTGGATAGCAAGTGACCGTGTTATGACTGTGATGTTCTGTTCCCTTGGGCTGGGCCCTCCTTTGAGGGATCACGGATTTCTTAAGCTGAAGTTGCAGGAAGAACAGTGGTACATGTCCAAGTGCAGTTGCCTGTGTTGAGTTTTGCCCCTGCTCAAGGCATATTGTGCACGTGTACTGCCTTTTCTGCTCTTTTTTTTTTTTCTTGTGTTGTTAATGGCATTTCTTGATCGCTGGGTGGATGTCAGAGATCTCCTTAAGAAGCAACAAAGCATCTTGTACCTGAGATCTGGTTCCCTGTAAATTTGGAACATGCTCTGTTTGCAGTTGTGTCAACAGTTGCGAGTAGTCAGTGTTTGTTGTGAAATACAGCAGATGATGCGGAGAAAAAGGTGACTCCCTCAGAAATGCCTTTTAAAATCTGGGTTGCAGCTGTCCAAGTCGAATTTCATTCCTCTGGCTTCAGAGAAGACCATGGTGCCCTGAATGAACAGAGAATTAAGGTGCTCTGAGACTTGCTCTGAAACTTTATTTGACTTTTTGGATACTAATTTACCTGCACATCAGCATACCATGGGAATAAATGAAAAGGCAAATGTTTGTGGAACACTACTGTCCATCTGGAGTGTTTCTCATCCCTGTGTTTTGATTTGCTTTTCAGTATGTCAGTGACACAGGCCATGGAGTGGTTGATAGAACACGCAGACGACCCTACGGTGGATGCTCCGCTTCCAGGTCAGACTCCATCGGAAGCCACGGCTGAAGCTGGTGCATCCTCCGCTGAAGTGACTGCGGGTCCTAGTTCAGAAGCCAGTGGGGAAGAGGCCAAGGATGAGCTGACAGAAATATTCAAGAAGATCCGGAGGAAAAGAGAATTTCGTCCAGACCCACGAGTACGTGCTGTTTATTTCACTGTTTATGTACCTGTTAGGATTGGAGGGGACTGTGTGTGCACCATGGAATCCAGATAAATGTTTAGTTCGTAAATGAAATGGGCCATCTGGATAGGTGTTGGACCTGTTGGAGTGAGTCCAGAGGTGACAGAGAAGATGGTCAGAGGACTGGAGCACCTCTGCTCTGGAGACAGGCTGAGGGAGTTGGGGTCATTCAGCCTGGAGAAGAGAAGGCTGCGGGGAGACCTAATTGTGGCCTTCCAGTCCCTGCAGGGTCTCCAGGAAAGCTGGAGAGG
>VWZZ01003246.1:185539-203067 GCA_013399095.1 Psophia crepitans
GCGGAGGGGAGGGGAGGGGGGGAGATCCCGTCTCAATGGGTCTCTCGCACGAGAGCTTATGTAGTTATGGCCAACTGAAGTTAATTGCCTTGTGGATTTAGTGTTAGTGGAAGAGGTTTGAAGACTTGTTTATGTTTTCAGGAATTAGGTTTAAAATAAAGCATATTAAAAAAAAAATAGGAAAAGGTTTTGTGAAAACAATTCAGAATCTGATTGTTGGACAGAAATACGATAATGCTTGTTAAAAAGGCCTGAGACAGTAGTTTTCTAGCCAGTTTTCCTAGCATCTGGCTAGTGTTTACAAAAGGTCACTGACCACTAGCGTAGGGTATTAATCATCTCCATACAGTATTAATTTATGGCTGTATCAAATTATAAAATGCTTTTTAAAATTGATTCTTAAGAAATGTTTTTTAAAAGTCCAAATATTGGGAAAGCAAGCACATTTCTATCCAAACTAGTTTATCTTGCATCATAACTTAAACAGAATAATTCAGAGATGGAATTCTTTTAATAAATAGCATTACTTTTTCCTATTTATTTTCCGCCTTAGTGTTGTTGCAGTCCCACCGTGGTCATACTTGTAGGAGATTTCTCTGTCAGCCCCGTTAATGTTGCAGTATCTCTTTCACGACAGAACTCGCGACGCCAAGACTTGGATTCTGAAGCAGGCTGCAGTTCCTGAGGTCATGCTCTGCCGCATCCTCGTGCAAGGAGGGATACGTGGGGCTCTGAGCACCCTGGGCTAGCGGAGGATGCCCGTGGCAGGGGGTGGCACTGGGTGGGCTTTAAGGTCCTGTCCAGCCCAAATCAGTCTGGGATTCTACGATATTCACGTAGTGGGGTTTTTCCATTTTTATGTGCACGGTTTGGGAAAGGGAGACTCGTGGGATTTGACTTTGTTTCAAACTGTTTACCAAAAAGCAACTAATTTGCATGGGGTTTTCATTGGTGATCTGTGAAGAGGCACAACCGCTTAGGTTTTTATCTTGTTTAACGTATTTAAAAGCACGCTTGAAATTATCTTCTTTGAGATAGAAGTGGTTTTTCTTGAGTCTTATTTTTACCTTGAAAATACTGAGAATGTCAGGCTGTGTCTTTCCTATGTTGTTAGAGACTGACTGGAGATTTCAGGCAGGAGTGGTGAGCTCTTAGGAACAGAACTCGCTGCTGAACACGCAGCTAGTTTTTGTTATGGTTGGGCTCTGCAGGTGTTACTCTTTGAACAGACTGAACAAAACTGGGTTTTGTTTTCAAGTTAGTGAAATGTGATTGACATCTGTCGTAATTCCCGCTGTGTCTTGTGTTTCACAGCCCTTTTCTTGGAAAGGCAGGCCAGGCAAGACCTGCCTCTCCAAAATGCAGAATAACCAGATGGAGACCCTGTCCCGCAATGGCACGAAGGTGTCCTGTCACAGAGAGAGATCCTGAATAGCTCTGCAAGGCACCTTTTTAAGGGTTGGGATGGGGTTTTTTTGTGCGGTTGAGTTTTTCAAACAAAAAAAAAAAGATGCAACCCGAAACCCTACAACAAGTTTTGGCCTGAACCTGGCATCTAATCTATGCTGTTACGCAGTTGAGGCACTGAAGTTGCCAATTTCACATAATTAATATGAAGAGTTGGGAAATCAAAACAGCATGAGATGTTATCTTGGCTTTCTGTCCCAGGATTTTTTTTGGTTGTTTGTAATTTCATATTAAGCTTTACCGTTCATGACTGCTGAAATATTTACTTCTACATTTAGAAATTCAACGCTTGAGAGATGCTGCTTCTGTTCAAATTGAACAGGAAAACTGTTTTCCTGCTAAGAGCAGATTGACATTAAATTGTGACCTGGTCCTGCAACTGTAAGAGCTGGGAACCTGATCCTGCAACCCACTGAGTACAGCACAACTACTCCTGAGTGGTTGTGACTGAATGTTGTAGTGTTAGGAAAGGCTTCGATTATTTTGGCCATTTTTTTTTCTTACTCCCTGAAGCTTTTTGCCCCTAACACTACCAGGAGACACTGTTACTTGAAGCTCTTAATGTGAGAGGCACATGTCCTTCCTGTCAATCAGGATTCTTGTAAATATTCCTCTTAATGAATGTTTTTAGAAGACAAAGCTGGGGAAAACTACCCTGTAGTTTGGTGGGGACTTTTTAGCTTCTGAATGATTAACTACAGGTTCAGACTTAATGAGCAATGCTTCGGTAGCAGTCTGGGTCTTTGAAGAATGTGAGGGCTCGTTGAAATGCTTCTTTTGAATTCAATGATACACGATCAGGCTCTGCAGAGGCTGCAGAGCTTCCAGACAGACCAGGCAAGGATCATCTGTCCACTTCAGACCCATTGATTTAAACTAAAAGAGGGGAGATGGAGTTTGGATGTTAGGAAGAAACCCTCTTCCCTGTGAGGGTGCTGAGGCCCTGGCACAGGGTGCCCCGAGAAGCTGTGGCTGCCCCTGGATCCCTGGCAGTACCCAAGGCCAGGTTGGATGGGGCTTTGGGCAGCCTGGGCTGGTGGGGGTTGTCCCTGCCCATGGCAGGGGGGTTGGAACTTGATGATCCTTGTGGTCCCTTCCAACCCAAACCATTCTGGGATTCTATCCAACAGTTTGGCATCTGGTTGGATGCAGAACCTGGCAGAACCTGCCGCATGGCATGAGTGAGCAACCCATCATGCCTTTACTGGCATGGGAGGAGCTGCCCAGGAGTGTGTTGCTGCCAGGGCAATGTGGATGATGAACTTGAACCAGCTCCCCAAGTTCCAGGGCCCTGAAGCTGGGCACGTTCCTGATCTGCAGCGTCTGACTCACTTCAGAGTGGCTCGTTCCTAAGGGCGAAGGTTCTGCTGCTTGGGCATCCCCCAGCAGCGGGGTCAGAGCGTGATGCTGCCAGAGCCGGCTCGTGACTCTGCCTGTTCTTCAGTGTCAGTTTGAGCAGGGTGATAAAAGTTCTCAGAGCTGCTGCCCGTGGTGTGCCAGAGCACAGTCGGTGCTACTGGCGCTTTTATAAGGTCGGGAGAAAAAGCATCAGCCCAACAAACCACATTTGTGTAACAGAAGGTGAGAAGGGCCAGGTTCAGCGACACAACCTAATGTTGCAGCAGCAGCTAGAGGCCTTAGGGATGAAGGAATACTGCATCTTTAAAATGCTTGAAGGCTTGAGAATACGTGGTTATTTCTGGATTTCATTATTCCAGAGCTCTCACACAGCCGAAATGTTGGAGAGTGTGTTCTTCCTGAGCTGCCAAACAGTTTTCTTGCTGGGTATGGCTTTAACGGCCCTGCTTGTCTTTCAGGAGCTTGAAGTTTCCAGTGCCCAATAGCTGAAAGAGGCCAGAACTTAGGTGGTGCGATGCTCGCAGCAAGGCGTAGGAGTTGATTTAAAACAAATTAAAATTGCCCTTGAGGTTAAACGAATGCTTGAGGAGTTGCTGAAGACATCAGTGTTGCTGTTAGGGTATGAATTAGAGGCAGACTGGGAACCGTGTATCCCCATCGCACCGGGGTGTGGTGCTACTTCATGGCAGGAGGTGGAGGGGGAGTTAAGTCTGCTGTGCTTGTGAGGCCATTGATTATCCTGGTTTATAGAAAACCTGCAGAAAAGGTCACTGAGTCAGAACGTGCCGATGGGTCTCCAGGCACAAGGAGCATCTGTGGTGAGAGCTCTGCCTGGAGATAAACTGTCTCATCCCGTGGCTGATGCGTGGAGGGCTGGTGGATCTGGTCTGTAGACCGGCGAGAGGTCCCTGAGCACCCGGGAGTAGAAGGTTTTGTTACAAAAAAGGGAATTTTTGGTGAGGAAGAACCACTCGCAGGTGTAAGGACTTCCTGGTTCGAGGCCTGTGCTTGCACCTCTGGTGTTCGAGTTAGAACTAGTGAAGACAAGTCATAGTTAAGTGTGTCGTAACGTCACGGGAGTGTTGGGAAGCCGGTGAGATGCGGGGGAAGTGGGGTGGTAGGTGGCTCATACAACGCAGTGACTGTTTGTTACGGTCCTAGCTCTTCACCCCATCAGCTGATTCAGACAATCTTCTACCTTTTGATATTACGTGACTCTTGAAAGCTAGCTAGCTATTTATTTAACTGTGTGTAACTTAATTCTGTCATCAAAACACTGATATTTTTAATAGAAATGTACTCTGTGGAGGTTTGTTCTCAGGGCTTCATGTTTATACTCTTTATAGGGGGTGCATTAAAGGGATGTATTTGGAAAAAATGCCAGTGACCCCTTTGCAGCTCGGACCTTGATTGTCTTGCTCTGTGACACTGAGCTAGCGTAACTCTCCTGATAAACCTCCGGTGTCCAGTCCAAAGGATCTGCCGTTCTTTCTCCTTGGGAGCAGTGGCACGAGTCTTCCTTAGAGATGGCTGGAAGTGGTCATGCAAGGTTACCCAGCTGCTCCACAGTCTGCTGATCTTTACACCATTTCTGTTCTCCATGCAGCTGGAAAATTAACTTGCGCGGTTTTTGAAGCAGCATCGGTGCAGTCCGGCTGTTCCGGGACGGTGCAAGGGTCACTCCTGCAAGAGCTCTGAGACCTCCTGCTAATCGCTTCGTTCTGGCTGCTGCAGCCGCTGTGTCCCAGAACCCTGCCCCCCATTTCTTTCCTCACTCTCCTGGAACCAGACCTGTCTTTTGGAGATTGATCTTCATATCCAAGAAACACTTAAGTGGTTACGGAAATCCTTTTTGGTTGGGACTGTTGCCATTTATTTTATTATTTTTTTTAGGCATTGTGATTCGTGGGCTGAGGATCTTTTAATGTATTTTGAAAGTCGTTTCAATAAGCGTTGCACCGAATGAATGTACAGTACCACTGTCAGCAGGTGTTGCCTGTAGAAGAGATACAGAGGTTCACGGTTGTCTCTGCTTCAGTGGCAATGGGACAAAAGTAGCGTGCGCAGGACAGTGGTGCATCCAGAGTAAATACCCTGGTTTTCTACTTTTCATAAATAGCATTTTTTATTAACCAGCAGAATAGCGGCACTTACAGCTGGGTATTTGCATCCCGTCGTAAGTCCTCGTGCTTCGAGGCAGGAGCAAACCACTGACCCTGCGCTCCTCTGCGGGCCGGTCGCTCGGCCGAAGGGGGTGCGGTGGCTGTTGTCGGAGGCAGGGCAGCCGGCGGGCTCGCGCGGGGCGGCAGTCCCCGTCTGCCCGTGGGCGCTGTGATTCTGTCTCCGTGGCTGTGCTGTCGTGGTGGTGGCTCTCACCTGCGTCCCGACACCTCGGTGTAACAACAGGCGGGTTTTTTAAGGACCTCCTGCCCTAGATTTGAAGATCTTTAATGCAGCTCCTGTTTGCAGCATGTGAACTTCAATAAATGTAAAAGCATTAAATTCTTACTGACTTTGGGTATAGTTTTATATCGTGCTCTGGGGAGAGGGAAGAAATTGGATCACGTTTTAAACTAAGCCCCACAAAGCAAAGGGTCTGTGTTGCAGTGAGTAGGAGAGGCCTGTAGAGATTTTTAATTTGCGTATTTTTATCATAGTTTAATGAACTGTACAAGAAGTGATTTGCTATCCAGCACTTACCGCGGGGCAGCATCCGTAAAACTATATTGCGAGGTACTGACTTGACATTTTTTCATTTCACCTGTGTATAAAATAATTAGGTACAGCGTATGATAATTTCTGTACGGCACCGGCACGGGCACTGGCGTGCGGCATGCCCTGCTCTTTCTAAGGTGTAACGTTACTTTTCTGAAGCTTCACTAGGACGGACGTCGCTGAGCCTGTGGAATTCAGGGTTCATTCTGGGTGTGCTCGTGTGGGTCGCTGATCTCTCCCTGAGGGGGCAAACCAGCAGGCTTTGCTCTAGGCAAAAAAAAGGCAAGAAACACTACTAATTTGTTACCTTTTTAAGCTGAAATACACTCCTGGGTGTTCCCGAGGTGGTTGGCAAAGCCAGACCTGCTCAGCCTGACAGTCGCGTACCCGTGGCGTGTGGAGAAGTTGTACCCATGAGCGAGTCTAGAATGAACGCTGAGACTTTAAACCTGCTCACACATACACGCTGAAGACACTGCTGTTGTGTGTGTTGTAAATTTATAAGATATCTTAAAAATAAAGTTTTTTGATTTATTACAAGGCGTGCTGAAACATCATTTTTGGGCGCAGTTTGTGAACCCACGGCGTTCGGCGTTCCTTGTTCCTGCAGGCCGCTCGAATCGTTTCTCGGAAAATTAAGATACATCGATAGCTGGTCAACAAACCGGTAACAAACTTGGGTGGAAAATCCTGATTCGACAGCTGGGTTTGCTCCTGGAAGTTATTTCTCTGTTTTCCAGGAAAAGTTGGGTTGGTAAGATCCATTGCAAAGGCTGCGTGAAACCGGAGTTGGTGATCCCCTGCGATGGACCGATGCCGTTGGAGAGGGACTTGCCTTCGCGGCTGCTGACCGATAAATTGGAGGCCTCTTCTGCGCCGAGGGAACCCCCTTTAAGGAGAACAGCTCCAGCAACGAGCGCTGGCGGTGCGGTGGGAGCCAGGACACCAAAATCCCTTCTAGCTATTTGGCAACGAGCGGGGAAGAGCCTCTGAGCCTGCCCGCGTGTGTGCGGCCGCCTGGGAGGCAGCTGATGAGGAGTGCAGCCGTGTGAGGTGATGTCTCTAGGGACGGGGTGGGGTGGTTAGTGTTTTCACCCCCTGGTCGGGGCCAGGCAGGGCGCCTGCCAGCCGCCTGGTTGCTTAGCACACGGTGCAGCAGCTGCTGAGGAGTTCAGAGGCCTTTTCGTTGGGTCCCATGGAAGATGGAGACAGCTCAACGCTGCTCGTTCCGTGCAGGTTTCTCGATGTGGTAAATGCTGGAATTCCCTTGGTGCCGGTGGCCCCTTTAACGCACAGCTCAGCAGTAGGCTGCAGGACAGTTCCACTCCAGCTCTCCACTGATTTCAAATGAAAACAAAGCAAAAAAAAAAACCCTTAAAGCAGCTTGTGGTGTATCATTAGATAATGGTGGTGCTTAAACTAAACTGGTACGGCAGGTCTGGGCAGAAATCCACACCTCAAAAATTAAAAAGTGCTGCTATCCGAGTGACAAGATGGGCTGTAATCACCGTAGTGTTCGTCGGCCCCAGGTGAGCAGCTTTCGGCACGGAGCCGCGTTGCTGACGCTCTCCGGCAGCGATAAGGAGAGAGGCTCGCCGCTGCCCGGGAGTCCGTGCCGCAGAGGGTGTGGGAGGTAAGTGCGGGTTGCGCTCGGCTGTGAAACCCCCGCTTGGTGTTGGCGAGGTGAGGCGTTACCAACACCGCGAACGGTGGGGCGAGCGCTGTGCCCGTTCCCCCTCCCTCCAGGGGTGGGTTACTGTCCCTGCTCCCAGCAAGGTGCTTGTTTTACTGTAAGAGAGGAATTAGCTGAAAGCAGCAGCAGCTCTGGAAGCTGCTGGGGATGTTTTCCTATGGGGGAAGTGGGTTTGGGGCAGAATTATTCTTTTCTTTCACTACTCCTAAGCCTTCACTTCAGCTGCGAGACCTGCACTTAGGGCCTCTCCCCTGGTCTGGTCCTGGAAGATGACTTGGAAGTGGGCAGGTCTGTAGCGTACGTGTGCAAACAGCGTTGGTACGACTGCCAGTGAGCGTGACCTGGGAAGGGGCGGCAGTGCCCGAGCCCCGTGTATCCGGTGTCACCAGGAATCCGGTCACTGGAAGGAACATCAGTAATTCGAACTGCGTTGGACCAGACCTCACCGGACCAAAATAAACCTGGAGAACTGACCAGCTCCCTCACAGCCCCGGGTGTAAGTGAGATGCCTGGCTGGGGAGCGGGTGCCCAGGGCTCCTGAGGAGCCACAGGCGCTGCTGGGCGCCAGCCACACGGCTGCTGCCTCCCCGTGCCGGGTGGTTAAAGGATGCAAACCCCATGTCTTGGGGTCCTGCACAGATCCTGCACCCCAGGACGTGGTACTGCCGCTTCCCCGCTGCTGTCCTGGGGAAGGGTTGCAGCTCTCAAGCAGGTTTCGTTAGCGATGCCATCAGCAGTTGCCTAACGAGCTCTCCCACTCGGGGAAGCGGTGTGCACGGTGCGCGCCGCGCGGTGAGCCGGCCGAGCTGGTTCCACGCCAGGGCCCTGCCCGCACGGTGCGAGCTGTGGCGGCTTCGTGCTTGATCCTTGGCGAGGGTTGTCTGAGCCTCTCGGTGCTGCGCAGGTGTGGGTGGCTGCTGGTGCGCCCTGAAAACAAAATTATTCACGGAAGGCTCGTAGCACTTATGCATGATGTGGTTACTTGGCTTTTATGAGCTGGAGCTTGGGCATAAACCACATTTACGCTGCAGTGAACCTCTATTTGCCCTCTGAGGAAGGACTGCTCGCCAGGCAGTCTGTGCCCGGAGCCCCGTGCCTGCAGCAGCTCCCACGCACCCACACTTTGGTTGAATTTTTTAGCTCCTCCTTGACGCCGTTGTGCAGGGCAGCCCTCGGGGTAGCGCAGCCCCTACCGCCGCGCTGAACCTGCTGCTTGCAGCCGCCTCGACCTCTTCCCCTTGTGCGAGGGCCGTGGGGGGTTCGGGACATCGCTCTGCGTTTCTTGGCACACAGGATTAGGTTTCTGCTCCGTTCCCGTGTGGTCCCTGTAGCCGGGCAGCGGCACAGGCAGGCACTGCAGGCTGCTGGCCCCCCACGCCCTGCACGGCTTCTCTGTGAAGCGTGCAGGAAAAGGAAAATAGTTTGGACCCTTCTAAATCATCCTTAAAAGGACACTAGCTGCCTGTTTCCGTGCTGTTGGCTCAGCATCGCAGCAGCCCTCTTCCATCTGTGTTTTCCCCTAACAGGAGCTCGTTGCCAGGCTGCGTGCGATGAATCACGGGGTGCTCTCTGCCTTTACCCCCATGCGCCTGGCTTCCTCGCAGACAGGTGCCTTCCATCCCTGTTCCCCAAGGAAAGCAAAAAATGCACAATCCTCCACAAAATCTGCACCGGGCCCCTGAGCGATCCCTCCCCATCGCTCCTCTCACCGCTCCCACCAGTGCAGGCAGCAGCCGTCCACTCCTGCCAGCCCCCTTCCCTGCTGCGGGAGCATCGTGCCAGGCACAGCCAAGCCCATAAGCAGTTTGAATTGCCTCGTATTTCCATCCAGCCTGGGTGTCTGGGGGTGGGACAGTGTCTTTCCCCACCAGAGACCCGGCAGCGTGGTACTGGCCGGGCAGCTCTGGCCGCCGTGGGCTTCCCTGGTGCCGTCACTTCCCGCACCAAGCAGTTGCTCAGATTTCCGTGGGTTACCGTGGGCTCTATTTATAGTTTGATGTGCTAAAAATAAAAGCCTCGAGTGTTGGGTTCCCTGATCCCAGCCTCACATAAGGAGCGATGCCCAGGAGAGAGGGTGTCTGGGTGGGGAGGGGTTGAGTGATGCCCCCGGGGCTGCTCCCACGGAGGGCTGAGAAAAGTTTATTTCTTAGGCATTGTGTAGCTGCTGCCTCGCTGCCTGACCTGGCACTGCTCTTGTTCAGCACGGAGCCTCGTGGGTGACTCTCATCTTACTAAAAATATTTCATTCTGTCTCGCTGGGCTTGGTCTGACAGCCCGTGAGTGTAAGCGGGCAGAGCATCGGCACTTCTGGCCGCGGGTATCCGACGGAGGGTAACGAGCCCCGCACGGCTACGAGCGAAGGGGCTACCAAAGTGCTCTGAAAAACGTCCTGATGTGGAGCGTGGGGTGGTGCCTCAACCCCTGCCCGTGTGCCCAGCTAACGCTTCTCCCTCTTCTTGACTGGTTTCCAGGCGAGCTCCCTTTTCAACTCCCACGGTGTGACCGTGCTGGGGAGCTGTGAGTGCCTCCCCGGTGGGGCAGGGCCCGGGGGGGATGGTTTGTGGGCACAGCATCACCAAGGGCAAGGAACCCGATGTGCCCCCGAATGCGACCCACCCCAATCATGTGCCCAGCACAAAGGCAAAGCCAGTCAAGGCAAGCGACTTCTGAACTGGTTTCCTTAAACTGGTCGTGTTCTGAATAGAGTCGAGGCCCGAGGGCAGCACGGGTGAGAGGGGCCCCGTCTGCCCAGGGTGTCCGTCCTGCTCTGCCCCAGCCCCCTCCGTTCCCTGGGTGCCAGCACAGGGCAGAGGGCAGAGCTGACCCACGGAGGGGCTCCGGCATCTCCTCCCCTCCCGACTCCGTGGGTTTCCTGCACAATAACACCGGGACCTGGCAAGACGCTGCCCGGGGGGGTGCAGGGCTGGCTCTGGGTGTTCTTCCTGCACAAAACCTTCCAGCTTTATCCAGCAAAACCGAACCGGGAATATCTGCTCCCAGCATCGCCCCCAGCCCCCTCCTCTGCATCTCTGATGTCACTCATAAACGAGCGTGAGTCATTCAGCAGTTGCCATGGCAATGCCAGCGATGCTGGGGAGCGCAGCACTGCCCCACGGCCCCCAGCCCTTCCTGGGGAGTGGAGGGGACTGAGCCCCCAGCGCTGAGCCCACGGGACGTGCCATGGGCTCTCAGGCCACGGGCTGCTGCGCAGAGCCCCCCGCCACCCCCCAGGCTGCGAGGATGCCAACGGCTGCCACCGGTAAGTCAGCGCTGTCGGGAATTTACCCATCTGGGGGGCCTTCTGTCAGGGGTCTTAGAGCATCCGTGTATTCTCCGTGGCAGGACAGGCAGCAGCACCCATGTCCCAGCCCCACGGCCACGGGCGTCCTTTGCAGCATCCCCTTCTCCATGTTCTTCTGCAGCCCCGGGGGTCTCGTCACCCCAGTTCCCAGGGCCAGCCAGGGTGGTACAGGCCACTCTCAGCCAGCTCTGAACCCCGGGGAGTGCGGGGAGCCCAGGGCAGAGTAGTGCTGTGCAGGCATCAGCCTCAGCACCCACGGGGACCAGGGTGGTAGAGCACTGTGTGTGGGGGGACTGGGGCCGTACAGCCCCACACGTGTGGGTAGCACTCGTGCCTGATGGCCCGAGTCACCAGCACCATGCGTGCTTTGACTGGGACAGCGAGGTTGTCCTGGTGGCAGCAGGATGGGACCCCCATGAGCCACGTTGTGTTTCATCCCTGGGTGCTGCTCGTGGCGTCGCAGCCTCTCACCTCGCTCGGACCCGTCCTGACGCAGGGCCGTATCCCGCCCGCGCAGCACCGCAGGCTGCCTCTGCCATCCCTGGCGTGTGCCAAAGCCTTCGGAAGGGGTCACAGGCGACACCGTGCCTGGGGCGTGCGGGGACCCCTGTGTGCCCAGCTCCGCGGCAGTGAGGGACCTGCCGTGCCCCAGGGCATCGGCATCCCTGTGCGGGGTGTGGGGACCCGGCTGGCTCCTGCCCACCCCCTGCCTGCTCCTGCCCACCAGAGGCATCTGCTCTGAGGTCCCTCAGCCAGACTTTACCGCTGGTGGCTGGAGGTGCTGGCCTGGCTTTGCTTCCTGCTCTGTGTCTTGAGTTTTGCAGTCGCCAAGTTCCTGCTGTAAATAGGACCCGGTCAAGCAGGATCGAGATGTTTCAATTACTCTAATTTGTACATTAACATATTTCTCTGGCTCCAGATTTAAGAGCGTTCAAGTGCGGCATGTGCGAGCTGGCGGGGGCCCAAGGGGGTGAGGAAGGCAGCCTTTGTTTCGGCACCTCTGAAGGCAGGGCGAGAGGGGACAGGGCTGCCCGGCGCAGGGCTTGGCTGCGGTGCGGAGGTGACCCAGGAGCTGCGTCCCACCGGAATAGCAGGAGCTAAAAATACTGAGTGGGAACAAACGCGGTGGGAAGCCGCCGCCCGCCCCCTGCCAGACCCTGCTGTGGGGGAATTACAGGAGCTTTAATTTGCGTTCGAGGCGGTTTCTGCTCTTTAGAAACTCTCTGGGCTAAATTCAGCCTGGCACACGGACATCGCTGGGAGCGTGTTGCGGTGCTGTGCCCTCAGCCCAGGGCCGCCTGGTTTGTATTTATGGAGGGGGGAGCCTTAAAATCCAGAAATGACAGCTCCTTCCTCAAAATACCCCCTGCGTCTCCAGCCCATAACAGGAACCCGTCTCTGGAAATGGGAAACGCCTGGGCCAGGTCCGTCCCTCCCACGTCTGGGGTGGACGGGGTGATTCTCCAGGACCCTGCGGGCAGCTTTTCCCTGTGTGCATCCCCCAGGGGACCTGGAAGAAGGTGGCCCCGGTTTTGTTCCCACTTGAACACCTCCCTCCGTGCAACAAACATAAAACTTTTCAGTGAAATACCGATGTTGTAAGATGTTTTTGGAAAAGGCTGGCTGGAGTCTGCTGTGAATCCCCAAAGGTAACACTCGGCGGGGGTTCGGGGTGTTGGTTTTGAGAGAGGAAGGTTACGTGCTGGTTCGCAGGTTATCAGGGCGCCGAGGGTTTGTACTGCTCCACCCACAAACCTGACCGGCATTTATCGGGATGGAGATGCTGAGCGCGGCCAGCCCTGCTCTGGGCTATTGCACCCGCAAAGCGCAGCCGGGAGCAGGGGGCAGATGTTGCATTTTGGATTTCAATCAAGATTTTTTTTTTTCTTATTCATTTCTTCTGCCTCTTAATTATTCATTGTTTTCCAATGTTTACATAGTGGTGAAAAAGTTGGAGATAAGTCATTCTCTCTTTGCATAGTTATACATTTGTGGTAAATACAGTTTTACTTTCCAAAGTGTCCTTAGGAAAAAAGTGCATTTTAAAAAGAAATCGTCTGGGTGAAGCAAATCAGCAGTTCCCATCGAAATTGATTTCTGTCCAAACATTACCCAAATATGACTGCTAAAAAGAGTTTAATGAATCTAAAGATACAGGGAAAAGTAGAAAAATCTCATTTGCTCCTTAATTAGATCATGGCAACAGTCAGAAACCTTCCAGCACTCACCCAGCTAGTCCCTGGGGTCTCTCTGGTTGGCGTTGCTCAAGGAAGGACACGGCGCAGGGAAGGCGTGCTGGGACCAAACCTCCTTAGGAAAGTCTCTCTGGAAAACCTCGTGGGCTGTAAATGCTACTGACCCATCATCCCCCTAAACATAGTCCAGGGACTTGAAAAATAAATAATCTTATAGATAAAAATATCTTACGCGCTAAACCCCCTCCTATTATTAATGCAGGCACTTCAAACCCACCGCCAGCACTTCCAGCGCTGTGATTGCTGCAGATAACCGCAGCATCCCGCTCCTCGCAGCCGGCAGAGGAAGGTCTGGCTCCCAGCGAGAGCCGGGCAGGGCGAGTGTCACCCCTCCCTCCGCCAGCTCTTCCCCCTGGCAGTAACAGAGCCATTAATTAATGTTTGTACAGCACTTCGGAGATAAGTGCTGAACAGGAGTACGATTCGAAGTGCGATGGGGATCGCCCTCACACCATGCACGCCGGCGGCGGGGAGCCCCTCTCCGCGAGGAGCGGAGCGGCCAGTGGTCCCTGCCCGGCTCCTTGCCCCCGGAGCGGTGTGGTCCCCGGGTTCGGAGGGGCAGGAGCAGCCCCGTGGGCTGCCAGAAGCCCAGGCAAGGTCCAGTCGGGAGGAGAAGGGGCGCAGCGGCACGTCCGTGGCGCCGTTTGATACGCGTCAGGCACTGCCAGCAAGGGGAAAGAAATGAACCTGATAACCTGTTGCGCTCACCAGCTCGTAGCTGAGCTGCAGGCACGTGGCCTTTGAAGTAATACGAATGTGCAAAAGAAAAAGAGTCCAACTGTCTGTACTTCGTTTGATTTCTGTATTTACATGAGAAACACCGCCTGTTGCACGCGGCACCGTATTCCTCAGGAGGCGCAGAACTGGGCACGAGCAATCCCTCACACCGGCGTTATGCCGTGGAAACTGTCCCCTGGTGCCGGCGATCGCGCTGAAGTGACCGTTCTAGTCCTAAGAATAATATTCCCCCCTCTCCTCCTTAAGGCTGGCGAAACGATGAACTCTCACAGGAATTTTGTACAGGGGAGAAAAAGACATTTTGAAGCTGCCAGAGAAGCAGTGGAACGGGGGGTCTGCCGGCGCCCCCCTTCCGCCCCGCGTTACGGTACCGTTCATTCAGGGGATATTTGAAATGTCTTTTTGACTACGTCTCTCTTTCCCTAGCGAATTTCTAGTGAGACGTAACTTTTTTTGAACCATGTAGCATGTGCTGGGGGACGCTGAAGCTTACTGGCATGGAGGAGACAGACTGCTCCCAGCAGCGGTACCAGCGTCCACCCCCTGCAGCGACCTCCAGAAGCGCCCGGGCGCTAAGTCGATCCCAGCCGGGGATATTAAGTGCTCAGCACCGGGGCAAATGAGGCCCTGCAGAATTAAGCACGAGGAGGCAGCTCAAAATTAGTCCAGGGTTGAAAATAGAGCCATAAGGGGAGGGCGGCCGGCAGCCTGGGCTGCAAGCGTCCACGAGCTGCCTCTCTGCCGCGGCCGCGCTCAGCGCTTTTGAGCACCGCGGAAATTTTGTGAGGATAACAAGAAAAAATTCCTGTTGATTCATTCAACTGTCTTCCCTCGCTGTTCTGAGAGCACAGGCTGGAGCTGTCGAGCAAGACTGAAGGCAAAGAACCTCTTCCCGGGTAGAGGCTCCCACCTTCAGAGGCTGCCGAAGAGGAGGGACGGATTAGCAAGCGCTCCCCCCGCAGTGCCGCCGCGGCTCGGTCCCGAAGGATGTGGGTCAGAAACCATCCGGAGGGAAGAGGAGCAGGCGAACACCAGACCAGAGTGGTGTCTTCTTGTTTGCTCAGTGGGGATGGTGCCTGGAGCAACAGGGTCTGGAGGGTCTGGAGCAACCCCCCCCGCACAGGGTTTAGTTGGGGGGTACGGTATCGGCTGGGCGCGGGCACTCTGAGGGGCTGGGGGAGGGAAAGGCTCTCCCTCCCGCTGATAACTCCTCCTGGGGAGAGGGAGGAAAAAAAGGCAAAAGATGGGAAATCACCACTTTGCAAAGTGTGGCGAGTCCTGACGGAGGGAAGTAACCAAAGCAGAAACCAGGCTCCCCAGCGCTCCAAAATTCCGACTCATAGCCCCTTGCTCTGCTTTTTTCGCTGATTTTAGCACGAAGAGCACTATGTGACGGGCAGGGACGTGGCACCGAGTCCTCCTCCTCCCTGAACAGCTACAGGGAGACAGTGAAGCACGGGCTTTCACACTGCCTCCAGCAGACAGCAGTTTCCTTCACCCCAAGGTGCTTTTTGCAACGCCAAGGGAGAATCCCGATGCCCCGCTGGCTTTCTCACCAGCCGGTGCTGGTCGGTGCCGCTGAGCCAGCTCCCGCTGACACCCAGGAGGTATCTCCACCCCATACGACCCCAGTGCATGGCACATTCGTATTTCTATAGACTATACATTATTTTACAATATAAATTAGACCTGACGAGCGACTGGTATCCCTACTCCAGGCGCAGTCCCCATACTGATGACTGAAATATGGTGGAAGAAACCAAAATCCCAGATGTTCTTCCAGTATGGCAGGAAAGGTGCACGTGGGTTTAGCTGTGTTCCATGTAATAGGTGTCGTGTTGGAATATGGTAATTTCTCAAAGGTATTACATGCCAGTAATTAATCTCAGCGTTCTGCTGGAAGACAGGTTGTGCAGTATGTGTCAGTTCACGTGTACGCCCACTCTGAATGGTTAAAGCATCCAGGAGACTAATAGGAAAATTATTTCATATAGAAAAGCAACTTATTAACGTTTTCCAGAAAAAAAAGCCTCGAAGCGTGTTTAGCAGCGGAGCTCAGGAGAGAAACAAGCGGTACGCAAGTTAAAGGTGAATTTGCAGCTACCGAATATGGGAGAGTCATTTCTCTTCTCATGGAAAAAGCAAGCCCATTTAGCACCCTGAGGATGACCCTCCCACTTTAACCGCAGGCTTTCTGTCCCCAGGACAATTTTGAGGACGCTGGTGTGAGATGGTGCCGAGTTCTTGACAAGCCACTTCACCATCACCTAGGAAGTTTCCCCAAACACCCGTTCCAGCTCCCAGCTCGGCCCACGCAAACGCCCCGACAGCGGTGCGGGGTGCTGCCACGCGGGGAGAAGCGGCAGCTCGTTTCACACCGGGCTGAAGGCGGCGATGCATGAACAGGGGTCCGGCGGATAGCACTGTGGGGTGCAAGAGGGAATTCCAGGGCCAGGAGCCGAAGCGCAGCAGCCGCCTGCAAAAGGAGAGCGTTCTCCTTACCGCTAGACCCCCCTCTGCTTTTTCTCCACAATGTTCATTTTCTTGAGCCAAACTTTTCTGCTTTTTTATCCAGCGAGTTTCAGGGGTCCAGCGGTGGTGGCTGGGCTTTGCAGGGCAGTCTGCCACCCTCTTTAAAACGTATTTCCGAGCGATCCTGCTAAGTTTAACAGCTGGATCCATTCTTTACCTCTACCAAAATACGCCAGAGGAAAAAGCAGGTCCTGCCCCGAGTCACAGGGCATTCTCCTTCTGCAGCCCACGTAACGCCTGACCCACCACACAAACGAAACCATTCTCCTTGAGTTTAAGGGGATTTGGGCCTTAACACCTAATCCAAAAACAAGAGCGGCCTGTTGTAACGGTAACGTCACAAGCCGGCAGCCTGGGAAGACCGTGTTGGGAACCGGACTCTTCGAACGGAGATTACGAACCCACTAGCGAGCTGTTTGCAGAGGACATCTACTTCGATTGCGCCCAGCCTTGCGATACGGGCGAGCGATGGAGGCCGGGATAACCTTTGAACGCCGGATCGTAGTTCCTGGTGACGCGAAGCAGAGCGCTCCACGCTTGCGCTTTGACAAGGCATAGGGAAATAAACGGTGGATCTCGAGACAGGCGCAAATTAATCTTTAATGATTTTGAAACATTTATATAACCTACCAGTTACATGCAGCAAAAAATAATTTATGAGAATCATAACAAAATTAGGCAGGTCAGTCTGCTGTCGCTGCGGACTTCTAACCGCGTTTTCCTGGATGGATACTGAGATAATTCACCCACCCGGCGCAGGCGTTAAAGGCCTGAACCCCCACCGCCTCATCGCGCAGCTTCCCTTTCCGCATGAGCCCCGAACCCGCCTGCCCAGCGAGCCAACGCGCGGGACCGAGCTCCGATGGCAAACGCGGTGCGCGGCAGAGGGTGGGGTGCGCCGGAGGCTCTCCCTGTGGGCGGCAGGACGGCGGCGGGCGGCCAACGGCCTCGTACTGCGCCCAGCAGAGCAGCGTTAGGCCTTCAGACACTTCTTGCTGCGGACCGTGACATAACCCAGGCGGAGGAACTCTCTGTGCGCTCAGAAACGCACAAGATGCAGGAGCCAGGCTTCTGCCTGGAAGCATCTCCCACACCCTGCGACCACCGGCAGGTCACAACCCATGGAGCCGCGGGGAGAATTATTCGTAATAACCCGCAGGAACGTGTCTCCCATGGCCAGCCAGGCGCGCAGGGGCCTCAGTCCCTCGCGCGACTGACGCCTGGTCCCGCTGCGGGGGACCTCACCGGGCGCCCACAGGTTTCCGCAGCCAGCGGGTCACAACCAGGAGACGAAGTCTCTCGGGCACTGCCCTGCCCCGGGACGGACGCGGGCTGGGCTCCCTCCCCCGGGGGACGCCTCTGCGGCCCGGCCAGGCCTGAGGCCCGTGAGCCTCCCGCGGGCTGCGGGGCCTGGAGCGGCGCTGAGGACCCGGGGGCTCACCGGGTGCGGGGCCCGGGGTACCCCCCG
>VWZZ01003246.1:203983-236939 GCA_013399095.1 Psophia crepitans
GGTGGGGAGGGAGCGCCCCAGCCTTTCTTTATTCCCGCGGTCGGGCAGGTGATGGGGCTGCGCCTTTCTTCCTGCGCTGCCGCCCGCCCGGACCAGGGGCGTTGTGCGCGCACATCCGCGGCTCCCGAGGACGGGGATGCTCTCTCAGCGCTCGGATGTCTCTTGATTTCCGAGTGGATTATTTTTTTAACTGCTAAATAAGCCCTTCCGATGAAAACCCCGAAGGATGTCGGGCCTGTGGTGCTCAGCCCGCCGTATTGTGCCTGGCGTAGCGCTCGCTGGCCGGCCCCGGTGCCAGCTCCGCTCCTGGGCGGTTTGAGATGGCAGTGGGAGCGATGGCTTGCGTACAGGAACGCTGTCTTTTGTTTTTGTTTTAGATGGTGGATGTTGATGTTTGTGCGGGTGGAGATAGTACCAGAAGAAAAATGGATGCCCTGACAGATAGTGCGGTTGAGATTGTCCCCTTGGAGCTCTATGATTCAGCCAGAGCAAAAATAGCTGCTAATCTACAATGGATCTGTGCTAAAGCCTACGGAATAGGTAAGATCACTTTCGTCAGGAAGTCATTCCTGGTTTTGTTCTTGCTTTTGCTGTCTTCCCTGCCATTCCAGAAATAATTACATTTGGCTTAAATGACCTTTGTTGTAAATGTCAGTAACGTGACAGTCTGTTCGCTTGGAATATTATATGTTTCCTGGTACCTTCAACAGGAATAATGGACCTATATGAGGTGCCCCGAATCAGCAAACGTAAAGGTGAACGTTTACAGATCGTGCTTGTGAGGAATGCATACCTCAAAATGTTTAGATCCTTATTGTAGCTAGGGAGACTTTCCTCCCCAGAGCTGTGTGTCACTGCTTGCAGGCCCCGAGTCCCTCCAGGCTGCGAAGGCTTTAGTGTGCTTCCTTGGCTAGTCATCTTGGCCATGCTAGGACCTCGATACCCTTTGTTTGCTCAGTTAGGACTTTTTTTTTTGGTCAGTTTCTGGTTTTGGCTTGAAATGAACTAAAAAAGCAATCCCGTTTATGATCAGCAACATTCTTGTATGTAAAAAAAAATGTTGAGTGAGCAGGTACAGTTTGGCTGTGTTCTGTGACGTTAAGCAGCAAGTCATAGGTGACAGAGGAGGAGTTCTTTCCCTTGTTGTCATAAATCTTTTCAGTGAAAAACGCAAAAATGAAGGTTCTTGGAGTATCATTTGTACAATATTTTCATGGCCTCTATTGAAAATTGCCTTTTTGTTTTGAACTAGATCTGTCTATCCTGAATTACGTCTTAAGTAGCGTCATTATGAAGAAATATGATGGAATACTTGTGGTTTTTGTTTATCCAGAACAAAACCTACAATGAAAACATGCACAGGATCTTGTTTTGGAAAATGAGGTAGCCCTGTTAATCTAGGTCTAATTCGCCAAACTCATAATATGCTTAATGGATTAGCACTAGCTTACTTTGTGACAAGGCTGAAGAAAAGGAGTCCGTTCCTGCAGTTAAATATTAATCCTTGTTGGAATATTTTTCTAAATTTTTCTTCTTTTCTAAAATTTCCAGCTGTCAGTGTTCTCATTATCTTAGTGATTGTAGGGAAAACATCAAACGTTACAAATCAGTGATTTTCTATTAGTGAAGGTATTTCATTACAAGCAACAACAGACAAAAAACCCCCATTTGTCAGACGACATTTTAAAAATGTGGGAATTTTGGGAGAGTGTTAGTAAAACGATAACTTAAAAGAACTGAACAGGCATTTCCTTGCGTAAATATTTTTCAGTTGCTGGAATTGTTTGCAATGTGTCCTGAAGACTTTTAGTGATCAGAGATAAAATGGATACTCCAGACATGGAGACGCACTATTTATATTATGACTTTGTTTTAAAAGAAAGCTAATCCTAAATTAGAATTGACTGGCACGGATCCTGCGCTGCAGAGAAAGCTTTATGGCCTCCTGTTTCTTGGTAGCGTCTTCTGGGGCTCCAGCGCTCCGGGTTGTATCTCTATGTCTTGGACCAGTTAACAGCAAGTCTGTTTATGCACTTGACAACATGGACTTAGATTGAATAAGGATTTGGCTTCCCTTTGACTAAAAATTTCAGCAAAGAACCCCACCGATCGCAACAACAGTGATGTGATCTCTAGCGTAGAGAAGGTTGTAGCAGCGTTTGCCAGTTCCTGCTTCTATGTAGGCTTGTTCAGAGTACGTTTGAATAGAAGGTAAATGCCATGAACAGTAGGAAAAAGCATTTCTGCTGGGGCTTTTGGTGTTGTGTTGTTGGTTAGCTCCAGTGAGTCAGGTTTGGGGATGGGGGAGATGTCTTTGCAGGACTGTGGCCCATGGAAATTTAGTTTGATTTTTGAAATGGCACCTGCAAGGCATTGTTGCGTAGTAACCATTACTTCTGGAGCAGCATTGCAAAATAATTAGAGATTTATTAGCCTCTTCAATTCGTAGAGAGATGAGCTTCAAAAGGTTGCCTATGTGACTGTCGCTTGGAATAATATTTGAACTTAATACGTTACTTGTCATCTCTGAGGGTTATGTTTTTGTTTTAAGATACTGGATGCTGTTCAGTGGGTCTTGCGCGGCTACCAAGCACTTGTGAATTTCTTATATAAAAATCTCACTATACAGATGAAAGTTTTGGAGGGATTTTTACTATTTTATACTTTGGTCAATTTGGTGAAAATAATGCTTCTCTGTTTATAATATTAAACCACTCTTTTATGTTATGAAGTAATTCTTACCTGAACTGCCTTCAGGTGGCTAAGTTAAGGAGTCTTTTTCTGAAATGTTAGATGTGGAATGGACATGAATTGACATAATTTTGTGTGTTAACCTTTCAAATGCTGGTGCATATCGTGGATTTCATTTTCGTCGGAGTCAGGCTAAGCTCATGCTTAAATATGGGAGTGGTCAAGAACAGGAATTTGATTCTAGTGTAGGCTGTTACTAAAAGTCATTCATCGCTACAGGTTTTACCTGAAACCATATTTTCTATTTAGTGTTACAGAATATTTGAATTCTCCACATCTAAGTAGGAATGTTCTTTATCCTTTCTTTTTTTGCTCAAGGACAAATTACCGAGAGCATGCATGACATGTAATTTGGAGTTGAAGTCCCAGTTTGGGCTTTGTTTCACTTGATGATACATTCCTCCTTTTTTCCCTTCTGGCTGTGAAAAGCGAGAATTTTGGTAGCCAAACAAGAGCCCAGCTACCTTCTCTCTTCAACACAAAGACTGCTAGTGAGGCAGCCCCTCTTCTTGCGTAGGAATTGGGCTGAGCAGCTTGTTTCTGGAAGCCCGTAGCTGTGACGTCTGTCTGTGGTGGCTGCCTGGATGTCACAGATGGACTCCAGAGGGAGGTCTTACAACTGCTTGTCCAATTCCAGAGGACAGAGGGGAAGGATGTTGTGAAGGAAGGTGTGTGCCCATTCCGTGTCACCCCCCTCTGTCCCCCCCGATAAATCTGGGAGTACTGTCACCGATCATTCTAAAAATCTGTGCACAAACATTGGGAAAACCTTCTGTACACGGGGGAGATGATAAAGCCTCGGGCTCGGTGCAGCAGCAGTCAGAAGGAACACAACTAGTCCATTTTCATTTGATAAACTTGGGAAAAGAAACAATGAAAAAATTTTATTTCTCACCAGATTTGGTTATTACAGCATTAATTTATGTGTACAAATTATGTTTCCCTCATCATGGTTATAACGTTAAAGTTTAGATGTGGAAGGAGTAGACGGAAGTTTTCAGTGTTGCAGCTTGCAGTGAGCATGTGGGTTGTTTGCAACCCTTTCTGTAACAAATGTTGTTGCCTCTTTAAAACAGCCTGTAAAATTCAGATTTATTTTTTTTTAAAGGAACTTGGTGGGTTTTACTATTCATTAGGGCTAGGAGCTTTACATAGTTTCCAGACTTAATGCTAACATTAGCCTGAGACCTTTGGCAAGACGCAGGCAGGAAAGCCGAGCACTAATGTAATGCATTGCAGGGGAAATGCAAGTTGTGGCTTTTTTTTGTCTTTGAAGTACTTAATACTTACCTGTTAAATAAAAGTTTTACGGTACCGTAATAGCTACCCACAGTTACGGGTTGGTAAGGGCACTGTGGGCATGTTTCCTGGGCTAAACTGCCTGAACCTCTGAGTTCCACGCTTGTATTCTTTGTTAGCTTTCTTCTCGGGTCCATCATAAAAAATATTTTCAAGAAAGCTGTTGTGTTTTGCAAATATTACTTGTGTGAAGTTTACAGGGGTGAAGAATTCCGTAATTATTATTTTGTCTCTGCTTCACCCGAGTTTGTGGCTTTGCACTTCATCAAATGATACAACAATGAGAGTGCAGCCACTCACCAGCAGTACACAAAGTCTTAGGCTTGGTTGCTTTCTTTTTCCTGCCTGTTGTATGTAAATTTTCATGTGTAATATTATAGATCCCTTATGGAGTTTATAATACAATTCTGTAGTAAGAACTAACAAAGAATGTTTTTATTATAACACAAGTGGTCTTAGTTGCTGAGAAAGCGTAGCTTCTGCTCCTGATCTGCAGCTCAGAGGACATCCATACAGCACTGAATAACTCTGTGACAGATAGTGATACTAATGAAATCCCGCTCAGAATTTGAACAAGCTTTGTTCTCTTTACCATGATGCTTTGGCTCTCTTTTCATGTGAAACCAGTTCTTCATGCTTCTGGAGGGAAAATAAGATCTGGGGTGCATCTACTATTCCAGTTCAAGGCATAAGTCAAATTTGTTTGGATTGCTGTATTTTTCTTTATTGAATCATAATCAGGTGTAATAGTCTTTGAACAGGTGTTTGTAAGTGAGATGGTAAAGAAATGTTCCCTACCCTAAAGCGAGGAGAGGGGAGTCTGGCAGTAATTGTCTCTGATGGTTGTTAAAAGCAAAGTTATTTCTGTAATCCTGTAAACTCTGTTGGACACAATGATTTATACTTGGAACTGTCAGGTTTTTGGGAGATTAGAGCTCATGGGTATGATGGAGCAGGCCAAAAGACTTGCTTTTGAGAAATTATGAAGGTTTGTTTTTGAGTCCTTCATCTCTTATAAAAATAGCTGGTAAAGGTATCTCTCCAAGAGGCTCAGTGGGGCAGGAACACTTCAGAGTTTGCTTCTGAAACTTGGAAAAAGTATGTGATTACTTTGTGTTTATAAGCGTGGGAAACAACAAAAATGGTCACTTTATAGTCAGCTTTATAGTAAGCTGACTGTATGCAACTAAGTAACGTGGTATAAAATTCGCAGAAAATCCATCCATGAAGAAGATCCAGTCAGCTCTGATACTGAGTGCAGCATGGTAAATTCTTCGACAGTTCTTGATAGAAAGCTTAGGACAAACTGAATTAATGATGCATGCCTTCACAGACCTTTCATTCACAGATGATCAGGTTACGTGTGCCACTGTGTTTAAGTTACGATCAAAACACTGGTAGTTTTGAAGCTTTCTGTCTTTTGAACACCTCGGTTTGTCTAAAACTGGCAACTGTAAAGCTTGGGTTGAAGTTGATGCTAAAATTTTCTTGGGTTAAGAACTCGGAAAGTGCATTAGGAAAAGCAGAAGGTGTTGGCAAGCTTCTCAGTGACATGCAGTAGTAACATAAAAGTGGCTTCCTTTTGGAGTTAAGATGCTGTTGGAGACCTTTTTATGAGAACAAAATGCATGATCTAATTGGTTTTTGTTTGCTTTCTAGAGTTTGTTAAGCTGCTTGAGGAGAAATTTTTGTAGCTGTAGCTTAGAAGTTAATTGCTCAGCAGTTAATTTTTTATGTTGATTTTTTTGAATTCCAAAACATAAATTTGTAAAAATACAAGTTTTAATGAACTGAATTTTTCTGACGTTTGAATTCAGTTATAGGTCATGAAAGTAAGGTGTTGAAAAAGATGCTTACAAAAACTGGGACTTGGAAAGACTGGGACATTCTCCTCAAAAAGAGCATCGACACATTCTGTAGCGAGGCAAGCGAAAAGCATATGGCACGTTTGGAGTTTGCATGATCCATAAAACTAGGGGAAGCTATCCGTAATGCTGGTGGCTACTTGTGTATCCATAGTGTGCTATTTAAATTAGCCTTAGGTTAACTGTGGTGGCGCGTAGTAGTTCTAAAACTGTCAATGGATTTCTCAGACTTTCGGCAATGTGGCAATTTTGACGTTTTTAAGGGGGTTTTGGAGAACGAGCAGACCTGGGTGCTGCAAGTGGTGTATGTGGCGTGATACTACAGGTAAGAACAATTAGCAGAGATGTGAAAGATAAGATAGGTCTCTTAGGTTGCGCTTTCAGATGCGGATTTCAAGTATTGAAGACACCTCACAATTAGAGCGCTGTTTGTGGCTGTGACTGTCCAAGAAGGTTCCTTCACCCCGGTTGGGAGAATTGCCTTGTGTGCAGGGCACCTCCAGCTGTGGTATTTGGAGGTTTCTCAGCTCAGAGTTACATACTTTTATAGCATCCTTTTTGCATTACAGTTCTTCAGGCTATTTATTTCTCACTTACTTGTGCCTGCCATGTGGATAATACAATTATGTCCAGTATAAAATAAATTAAATAGTAACGTTAATACTACTGCTCTTGAGCTTTGATGTGTTTTTTATATCTTAAAATTTCTGTGGGCCTTTAGTCAGGACATCCAATTAGTTACAAAACTGTTCCTTTGTGTCACAGATAGGCAGATCTAGCTGGCAGAAGTGTTGTGTACTCTAATGCAGGAAATAAAACTGGGCAAGCGTTTACTGTGAAATGAGTTGCAGTTGTGGGAAGATTAATGTTTCGGAATAACTTCTTATGAGAGTATTCAAATTGTTAATCCTGGTACTAGAAATTGCCGCCCACCTCACTGTATCTTTAATCCTGGTCAATCCAAATCCATTCAGTCTTAAGCAATTATACAGAGATCAGAAACGTGAAATTAGAGGGTTCTTCAGTATAGAGGAAAAAGATTTCACATCTCTTGACTGCACATTCGGACTAAGGAAGAGTAGCCAAGATACCAGGTGTATTTTTATTTATTTTTAATGGATTGATTTCTATGACATGGAATTTCATCACTGAGAACTAGATCCATTTATTGCTAGAATAGCCTTTGAAAAATCATTAAAATGTTGTTAGCTTAAACAAAAATGAACAGGGCAGGTCTTACTGCCCCTGGCGCGCAGGGAGCTGGGCATCGCGTTCCAACAGTCGCTTCTGTTTTAGTAGTTTGTGTAAAGGCCCCAGCGCAATAGATTGTATCCCGTGTGGGTATGGCAGCGTTGGAGAGAATGCTTTTTGCTTTGGGTAGTTACAGTCTATAACATAATCGCAGCCTACCTCGTGGAAAAGGGACCTGAAGAAGATCAGGGGTGAGCTGGCTGGTGGCTGGTGCAGGGCCTGTTAAGCGGCTGGGCAGCTGATGTGCTGCGGGAAGTTCAGGGTTTCTTTGTCCAGCCATGACTCACAGAGCAGTTTCAGACTGTCACCTCGGTTACCCGGCTCCGCGGGGGTCTGGGGAGCTGCTGGGAGGCAGATGTTCCTACTGAAACCCTTCAGATTTCAGACATCTTGAATTTGCATTTTTTTGTTTCAAAAAGCCTCCAAAACGTGGAGTGATGCTAATGCTCTTAGCACAAATGTACTACTTCACGCATATTTTACGAGCTATTATTGTTTCATTTCACGAATAATTTTAGTAAAAAGCAGTGTATCGTTCTTGTTAAAGGTGTAGCTGCTTGTAAGGAAGCTAAAATGTTGGATTGTACGAGCTGTTTTACCTTTTGATTTTTGGATCTTTCCCCAGCCTTTAGTAATGGACGCTCTGGTTCTCCTTCTGGAAATGGCAATGACCATTAAATGGAATTAGCTTTCAACAGCCTTTGATTTTTAGGTCAGGTTGACTAAAGAAGATTAAAAATATTTGAATTTATTATCACTAAGAATGGACACCCACATTAACAAGTGCTACTTAGGTAGTGCCAGTGGGGTTTTATTGTGTCTATTCCGACCGTCCTCAGTGTATAGGCTGTGTATCACAGCATTCAGTGTCACATAAAGGAAAAACAGTGATCTTAACTTTTAAAAACTTCAGAAAGCTTTCAGTTTTGAAAAATAAGGGCAGTACTCGATGACTGAGTAGTTGTTAGAGCTGTTACAACAACACTGGTTTACTGTGTATTTTTATTTAAGTGAGATGTACTTCTGGCTCGTGTAATTGATAACATTCCGTCTCAGTTTCTCTTCTTTATGAACATTAGGTGCTCTGCAGTATACACATACTGCGTGGCTTGTTTTGCAGTTCACAGATATGCTGTGGGTAGGAGTTTTTTTGAGTGGGGAAATTTAATTGTTTTAGAAATGATCTGAATGAAAAGTAAATATGCCATCAAATTAATTCTTTTAACTGTAGATGTGCATACTTAAAATGAACTGTTGAAGTGACTTCGGGGGAAGATCTTCAGAGTGACTGGATAGCATAAGATGGAATTTTATGTTTGAAAATTACAAAATGTCAGGCCTCTAGTGAGACAACACGCTTGAGGCTAAGTAGTACTCTTCCTAGAGCAGAAGACTCATTATTACTGCTAGGCTATTATAAAGATCAATAGCTTCTAGTCTGATTACTGAACATGAGTAGAAGTATTTATTTTGGGATATATCAGTTTTTAACTTCTTTTATGTCTTTGCAATAAGACCAACAAACTGTTGCTTACAACAGCATTGCCTCCCGCTTTCCACTGCTGTAATCAGTTGGTACTTGCCTTGCGCTGTAGCGGTCCAACCTTCAGCGCTGGCAGTGCTTCAGCTAGCAGTGTATGGATTTGAAACGTCTTAGACATGTTTAGAGTCATCAGGCTATTACTTGTTGTTAGTGCCTTTCTTTCCTGCCTGCTACAAAGCTGTGCTGATTCGTTGCAAAAGTGGAAGTCTTTCTGAGGGTTGGGAACTGGTGGGGAGGGAGTGGCGTGCGAGGACGAAGTCTTCTGTGTTAGCAATTTACATGCAAGTTAAAATTAACTCGCTCAGGATCTGTGTTCAGTTTGATAAAAACATAAGACAACTTGTGGAAATTGTGCCACTCCAAAAGAAGTTAATGTTAGACTTGGTTTAAAATTCATGTCGAATCCAAATCCAGGTGGAGTGGTTTTGCTTCACAGACTTTAATTTTTATTTAAAGGCTGAAAAGCTGCAGTAGTCCGCTTCAGCATTTTTGTCGTCAAAAAAATAGACAATCAGCTCACTGGAGACTCAATTATTTTGCAATTAGTAAAATTGCTCAAAGTTTTAGTCAGATATTTCAGTCCTTCTATGAACGTTGGCAATTTAGAACCAAGAAATAGGTGGCTAAGTTTTCTTTTTCGATTTGAGAATGTTTGACCAGCCCTTCTTAGTGGCTGAGCGTTGCCATTATTAAATTGCTGTGCACCAATGTTTTGGAATATTGCTTGAAGTAGCTGTAAATTTGGCTTTGAAGATATGTGTACTTGGCTCATCTGATACACAGAGTATTTTAGCCTGTGGTGTAAAGTGAATTATTTACAATTCCAATTCAAATACTAATAATGTGCACTAATCAGTAGAGGTGGTAGTGTATCATTCTGATTAAGCTGAATCTTATTCAGTGAAACAACTAGAGATGTGTAGAGGACAGTGGGACTTTTGTCCATGTTGAAGTGCTTTCTTGAAAGAGACTCTAGTAGCTTGCGAAAGCTAACTGCTAATGTATAGGGTCTTTATTGAAGTAGGTATATGGCAGGAACCAATTATATAGGCTTTCTTAATTAAAATTTCAGCACAAAGATCTATTGAAAACCATTTGCAATATGAAGCTGCAGACTTAAGCACAAAAATACTTATTGTAATTGATTTTTTTTTTGTTGTGGGGTGTTTTTTTTAATTTTATTTCACGTGCTATCTTTGAATTCATCTCAGAATGTTTACTTTTGCTTGTAACTGATGTGACTTACGGGTGCCACGTGTTGAAACTTTTCTTCCTTGTTTCAGATAACGTCCCAGAGGAGCTGAAGGACCCATTTTACATAGATCAATATGAGCAAGAACATATTAAGCCACCCGTCATCAAGCTGCTGCTGTCCAGCGAGCTGTACTGCCGTGTCTGTAGCCTCATTCTGAAGGGGGATCAGGTGGCTGCTCTGCAGGGACACCAGTCCGTGATCCAGGCTCTGTCTCGGAAAGGGATTTACGTCATGGAGAGTGATGATACACCTGTGTCTGAATCTGATCTGGGCTGTGCACCAATCAAAATGGTTAGCTTAATTAAATCCACCGAATGACCTTCCTTTTATTTAACACTATTTAAAATAGTTAATGGAATGAAGAGCTCTTAATTTCTAGGTCACCGACTTCAGGAATTTTTAATTTTAAATACAGTTAGAATATATAACTTATTTTTTTTCCTTCAAGGATTTTATTTTTCAATACTCATTGTTTTCCTCTTTTAGAGTTCTCATATGGCAATGATCGATGCTCTTATGATGGCCTATACTGTAGAAATGATCAGCATTGAAAAGGTGGTTGCTAGTGTCAAGCGTTTCTCTACATTCAGTGCCTCAAAAGAACTGCCCTATGATTTGGAGGATGCGATGGTTTTCTGGATTAACAAGGTAAAATTTTCTTTGAGAAAATCTTGCCTGTTTCTTATTGTCACTTTTCAGATTTGTAAAAGGGTTCTTATGAGTGTCTTCCTTCTTTCTTATCTCAGTGCACTTCTCTCAGATGAAGACAACCACTTTAATTACTGCGTTGTTACTTGTTACCTTAAGTCCGATGGTAGTTGGGTATAATATCCTCTAATACAGATTACTATTAATAGTGTTTGATTCCATCATTACTGCAATATATTATGATTTCATCTTCTTGCTTGGCTTCCCAAGATTTCCATATGCATGGGAAAGAGAATCAGACTGTCGTGGAAATGCCATTTCTTTTTCTTAGGGATGCTGTAATAAAGCTGTTAAATTTTTCAAGGCAAACTTTAAAGTATAGGAGGTAATTCAGAATGAAATTAGGAAAACTGTAGGAATTGGGTTCTTTCTTTTCAGACAAGCTGCTTTGGGATTTGGGGGTTTTTTTTAGGTGCAGCATTGTTTCACGTAAAGTAATGGGATTGACTTTGTTCTGACTTGCTTGAATACAGTTAACAGAAATACTGAAACTCTTCAAAGGGTAGAGATTAAGTTACTGAAACCCTTCGAGTGGCAACAGAGTCACATTCCAGAGAGAATGTCTCCTCTGCAAACCCAGGACTCCCTTGTTGTGATTATAGCCACTGATAATTAGATGTTCTTGAAAACTGTTGTAATGCATTATTCTATGAACTTTTTATGTTTGTAGAATGGATTGTCCTTTAAGTAAGGGGTGGAAGAAGGAAACGTGTTTGGATGTATTTTAATCTTTTCTATGCTATGCCTTTTAGGTGAACCTTAAAATGAGAGAGATAACGGAGAAAGAGATTAAATTAAAACAGCAACTAATGGAAAGCCCCGGGCACCAAAAGGTAAACCAAATTTTTCTTTGGTTTTGATTTTATGTATTGATGATTAATGGATTTAAATACAAACACCTTGGTATTGTCTTCATTAGAGAAATGTGAGGCATCCAGTCCTCGAAACTCCTGAGATTTTGTGCATGCAGTTTGTTTTGTGTCTATCATCAGTGCCCTCCGTTAACTTTCGAGCCCACTGGTGTCTTCTGCCTTGTTTTGATTGTACTAAAATAGCTCACTTCAAATTAAAGTAACTTGTATCAACTTTACATGGGTAAATATGACTCAGCTTTCACAGCACAAAATATGTATTTTATATTTTGAAAGCTCTTGGGGCATATTCGTTTTGCATGGGTTAATTGTCTAATGTATAGTCAGAGGCTTACTGAAGTTCTATCCAGTAAGCATACTCTTGGCATTCAAATGTTATGTGTGTGTGTTTGTAGTTTTTTCTACCCTTTTCCCTTGAAATTATATCACAATGCACTAACATTGCAAACCATACTACACTTTCATTTCTGGAGAGTGTAAAACAGATCTTTCTCAAACATCTATATTGGCTATCTGAGCCCCCAATGTATGATTTAATTAGAAAAACTGCTGTGTTCTTTCCTCTGATTGGCATTGCTGTGCAAAGGGGATAGAAGCGTGATGTGTGAACAAAGCACAATTCTTTGTTAGTGGCAAAGGTTTTCTTACGTGCTTTTTTGTGTAAAATAGTATCCTTCAATGATAAGGGGCTAAAGCACTGTTTAATTTACAATCTGATGCATGGTCTGAAGGATCCCTTTAACTACTTGACTCTCTATTGACTTGGGGGTCTCATTTCAATATTTTAAAGTCTAAACTGGGCTGCAACCCCTCTGAAATATGAAAGTGTTTATTGCTGAAGTGCATTTAAGTATTACTGCTTTTAACTTGCATTGCTGATGTTCCTCTCCTATTCCTACGCTCCTTTCCTTGCTTCCTGAGCAGTCTCCTTCCAAATGGTATTGGAAATTAGTACCTGTAAGTGAACTACTTTTACACCAGTTGTCATCCACAAAATCATGGCTTTTTAAATTTCTTCAGAGTGTTTGCTTCCATTACAGCGCTTCTTAGACGGTCTTTCAAAAAAAACCTTTGTAAGCTGTTGGATCATCAAGTTTAGTTTTCATAACATGGTTTTTGCATACTGTACAGCATATAGCATAATCACTTCACAGCATTTCAAAATTGTTTCCACAGTGCAGGAGTGAGGGATATGGAGTAGCAGCAAAAGGCTAGAAAATTAACAGCAGTTGAAATGGTTGCATTTACTATTTTTGTTGTAAGTAGGCAATTGATCACAGCACTAAGGTGATACGAATGCTGGTCAGTTTAAATGGTTGCTTAATCTCTGAATCCATAGTTAACGTAGCCAGATGTTTGCAGTTGTTCCTTCAGTAATGCTCTTGCACCTGCTCTTGCACAGGTTTGTAAATCTGTTCAAACCAGAACACCGATACTCATTGAGATGGGCTTAGGAGATTTGACAAACCAGTTTGGACCCAATTGTGACAGTTGCAGGAATCGTCTGGTAAATTAGTGAGACTGAAGGTGGGAGGAAAGGCAGAATTAACGTTTTGTGTATCAGAACAAAATATTTATTTTCTTTATGGTGAAGTCTGAAAATGGAATATCAATTCCACTATATATAAAACAAGAAGAAAATTGTACTTCCTGTATACAAGCCTGCTTGCTTTTGGCTGAATTTCCTGGCATTATTTCAGCTTGCAGAGATTTTTCTTTGTTCCTTGGCTTTCCTTAGCCTTGATAGCCTTTCTCCTGCACTTACTGGTTTTGGTGTTTTTCATTTTCTCTTTGGAAAGATGAGCTGTTGTCTTAGTTGCAAATTCCAAAGAGCAGCATGCTTGGAAAAGGCAGTTGCTTGTCCCCACGCTCTCTCTGCCTTTCCGCAGAGAGCTCAGTCCCACTCTGCTGCCTCATCATCTTTTATTTGTTTGAACCAAATGTACCAACCACAGTAAAAACTTTAAATATCTGAAATAAAGGAAATTCAAGTGGACACCTGCAGGCTAAGAAAATCTACGACAGAGCTCCGTCTTCCAGCCTCATTCAATGACCTGCGCAAGTCCGTAACGAAGTACTGACTAGTGCTTATCACTGCCGTTCTGGCGTGCTTAGAGATCACATCTGTATTTGAGACGTATATTTGGTAGCCTGTCAAGGAAGTGTAGGTTTATGTTTTGTTTAGAGACAACTGAGTGAGAGTAGAGGAAACTACAGGAACGGGATTGACTCGCAGGATGTCATTGAGCAAGTTGGTGGTAAAGGAAGGAGTAAATAGAAGTTATCTCACTGCTAGTCCAGTACCACTTAGGTTATGCTGTTTACTGACAGATTTTGCAGTCTCCGTAGTAGTTGTCACACCATGTCACTCCTGTATTTTTTTTCTTCTGTAATTTCTTTTTTAATATAGAGTTATCTCTATTTTATAGCAGCCGTTTCAGCACTTTAATGCATAGCAGTGTCATTAATTATATGTGGGGGGGAACAAACCACAAAACCTAGCTTAGAATATAAGAAAGAATTCAGAATTTTCAGTATGGTTAAGAGAATAATAGTTGAGCAGAAAAACAAGGAATTAAGTTAAGTCCATAAAATATCTCTTTGACAAATTTGTGGGTTTTTACCAAAGCCAGAACAAACAAGGAATTCTTACAGACTTCAGTATTGACTGTAGTTGGTTAAAATTCCATTGAAACCTATTGGAAAGGAAATATTTGTATCTACTTTAAATACAGGAGAAATTGAAGTTTAAAAAGGAATTTCTGAAGTTTGTCTATGATATGCTTACTTTGATTAAGTGCATAAAAACCTTTTAAGCTAACCAGTTCACCTTAGTGTGCATACTTACTTACCAGACTTAATGACCATATTTCCAGTGCATAATGGATGTTGCTAATGCGTTTGATTTGTTTTCTTGTTTGAATAATCACCATCGTATATCTCGCTATTTCTTTTTGTGTAAGCCTGATCTGATGCATGCCATATCGCACTGCATGCTGGAACCAGTGGAATATGCTCGTGTGGTACAGTATGATTCACATTCCATTACATATTTGTGGAGTGCTCCAGGCTGGGGAAAAAATTAATTTTACACCTGGTAAAAGGACAGGAAAAATAGCATTAGCATACAGAGCTAGCTTTTAGAGTTAACTCGCCTTTGCCGGGGGAGCTTAACGTAGCGTGTTTGTGCAAAATGAATGAATGAAACTGGTTCTTATTACTCTGATCATAAGCAATCTTCATTCCTTTGAACAGATTTTTTTTTTTCTCAGCCTGTGCCAGCCTAAATTGACCCGTAGGAGTACGTGCGTGTTTGTGTAGAGCTTTCCCAGGTTGTCCTGGAAAGCATACGATACCATTGGTAAAATCCAGCTTTCCCATGACGATTAAATACGTTCTCTGTATATCTGCATGTTAGGCCAGCACATCAGTCAAGATAGTTTGTTAAATGCTAAGTGCTATTAGTGCACCAAAGTGTGAAAGGAATCATTTTCCAACACGGAAAGGTGTTTCTGCTAGGCTCTGTAGCGTATTATTCTTTCGCTTGCCTGAACGCTTTGCTGCTCGAACTTAGATACAGCCTTCTAGTCTAGCTAGCACGTGGATGCTTAGTTGATATCAACTTTTCTTGCAATTTTTGCAAGAAGCAATGCCAAGATTTGGTCTTTAGTTGACTGCCTTTAGCTACTCTTCATCTGTGCTCCAAATTATACGAGGGCTTGGGAGTGGTTTACAGAAGAGTTTGGTCCCGATTTCACTGTAGACCAGCGAGAGTTCTGCCGTTGATTTGAAAGGCCTACTTGCTCCTCTTGCTGACCACTTTTGGAAAAGGCCATGGTTTGGTTTTTTTTTTTTCTTTTGCATGACATTAGTATTGTGCACTGGCTTGCCAGACATATGATGTTCTGAATCTCTCTGAGAGAACTTTGCTGTCTGTGGACATGATGGCAAGTCTGTGGATGTAGGTAATGTATCAGAAATCATTAGCTCATCTGAATTATTTTTTGCTGTGTTCCGGTTTTGTTTTATTTTCCCAAGCTTTAAGTGCTTTCATGTAGTTACCTGTCTCTCTTTCTTTGGATCTGCTGCATTCATGCATCTGTGCGGAAGGGTTTTGTCTTAAATTGCTTGTAATAAGTTAAAGTGCGTGAACGGAGGTAGGAGTTCAGCAGTACGGATTGCTTCTCATGTGAGGAGAGTGATTAAAAGGGAAGCACCATATTCTTCAGAATTGGCTTGCATTGAAAGAAAAGGGTAACTGTGTGAATTGTTTTTGACTTAGAGCAGAATGCTATGAAGGATCCACTGTAAAGAGTTTTCAGTGCTTAACAAAAATTCCTTTTTTTCTTTTTTTTTTCCCTTTCTTTTTGTTAGCATCATGTGACCACTTGCTTTCTTTTGTTAGGTGCGTTACCGAAGAGACCATCTTTCAAGCAGACAATTACCTTACTTTCCTTTGCTTGAAGATTTGATGAAGGATGGTAGCGACGGTGCTGCTCTTCTAGCTGTGATACACTATTATTGTCCAGAGCAAATGAAACTAGATGGTATGTAATAAAGGTTTCTTAAAAATAAAGTAATATAAATTTCTTCAGTCTTTGAAAGCTGAACTGGAAATATATTATAAAACAAAAATGCAACACAGATCTAACAGGTGGTGGACTACAGCGAGTTAGAATCGGGTCACGTATGGAATCGGAATCTGCGTAAAATCGGTGGGTTTAAAAAGTAACCTCTCTTTGATTTCAGGGTTTTTTTTACTTAGTATATTTAGAAGGCTCTGCTCTGTATATTATGAGCTACAATATAATCCTTTCTAGATCTAGAGGATATGGCTTCCTTTGGTCTAATAACTGAGCTTGGTTTCAATAGACCATAAAAAAGGAATACATGTCCTCTACTGTTAACTGATAATTCTCATGTTCTTCTGTAGGAGGACATAATTTGACATTTTAAAAACTAAATTTTAAAATAGTTTCTCTCAGTCTTCAGCAATTATCATTCTTCAGCATATCAAACATGAGTTCTCTTTCCCAGAAAATGTTTTTCGTAATAATTCAATGTCCTTGTTGCCTTTAACTTCTACAGATCAACATTTTGTATTGGTTTTTAAATTCTCAGATATGTTGTACCTTGCAGAGCTCCTGAATGTTTTCAGAAGGAACCAGCACTGTGAACCCTAGGAGTAACACTTTATTATTTGCAAATCAAGATGTCTGATTTTAATTGCTTTTGTATTTTGTCATTATGTGTGTTTTGTAGCCTGCTTACCTTTTCTGTTGCTGCAGCAGACAGAATCCTTATGGGTTCCACAATGAATGCAAAATTCTTTTATCAGTGTTTTTCTTCCTCCTTTTTCTATCCCTCTGATATTTAACAGGTAGAGAAATGTCACTGGTAGCCAATAAATGTTAAATGATGGTGTATAAGCAGTCTGTGAAGTTCCTGTACATAGTGTTTCTGTTAGTTGTGGGTGGAACGTCAATACATCGGAATAGTGTCACGCCTTACTCATCTTTCTCACCTTTCCAGATATTTGTTTGAAGGAGGTCACATCAATTGCAGACAGCCTCTATAATATTCAACTTTTGAGAGAATTCTCAAATGAATATCTAAACAAATGCTTTTACCTCACGTTGGAGGACATGTTATATGCTCCTTTGGTTTTAAAGGTAAGAAACGTAATGAAGGATATATATTTTTTTTAAAAAAATAGATAAATCATAAGTAACTCTTCATTGTGAGGTGTGTGTTTTATTTGTTTTAGCCTAACGTCATGGTATTCATTGCGGAACTTTTCTGGTGGTTTGAGAATGTCAAACCAGACTTTGTACAACCAAGAGATATTCAGGAAATAAAAGATGGTAAGTTTTTAACTCTTGACAAGTGTTAGCATGTTATTTTAAAAATACTTACATTACCATGAAACTGTTGCACAGCGGTGTTACCTTTGGAGTTTTGTTTCCACCCAAACTTTCTGCTTGCTGGGGATCTTTGAAAGCAGTAAAAATGGAAGGAAAGTTAGTTCTAGATCCTCTTGAGTTCTAATTTTTTGAATGAGAGGTATTTTTTTCCGTAAAACCACTAATTATTTACTTGTAACTTTCTTTCCGTTAAGGTCACCATAAGATACATATTTTAAATAAAGACTGGTACTTAAGGTTTCTTTTTAACATTGTGGCATAAAGTTTTCATTCTAACGTACTGCAATCTGAAAGCTTTCTGTTCCATTTTGTTATTTTAACGGCTCGTACAAGTTGTGTTAATGCTATAAATATATGCACAGTTAAAACAGTGTTGCAGCAGAAGAGCAGTCGTCCGCCCGTTCCTATTTCCAACGCAACTAAGCGAAGTTTCATGGCTAGCCCTGCTAGTACAAGTCCGGCAGACTTGCAGCCCTCAGCTCAGGCGGGCCCTGAAGCTTGCAGTAGGTACTACCTGCACCCTGAGGAGCCTGACTACCTGTAAGTCTGTGTTCATGTTGTTCAGACTAATCTTCAACTTATGCTTCTGTTGGGATAACAGGGACTTCTGCTCCTAAATGTTCTGATCTTGCTACAAACAGAGTGAATTTGAATTGTGTGGTCAGTTTCTAAAACATTCTTGATTCTCAAGTTCAAAGAAATGCTTTGTGCTGTTACGTTTGATCTTTGTTTGGCAAATGCCAGCAAGCCCCACCAGCAAATGTCACCATTGCGTTATAGAAGTAGTGAGTCTAACTTCTATTTTGAAAAAAAATGTAAGAATTGTTCAAGCAGGTTATCTTTACTAGCTGTCTGCTACAAATGGTGGTAAGAAAACAAATCGATCTATGTACACGAAGGTTAATGACAAGGTTTTTCAGCTGATCCAAGTTTGATGGCAGCCAATAAGTTATTTCAGCCCTTTCTTTGTCTCTAATGTACTTTTTACATAAGCTGCTTTTTAAATCTGCTGTATTTAGAAACTTAAACGGTTTGATTTCAGATAGTACGTTTACTTTTGTATTGTTACATGTGAAAACCTTCTCTTCAAGTAACTTCTTTAAAAAAAAACAAAAAACGTTAAAATTAATGTTAAAGGGGATGGGTGTAACTATTACTAGTGTAACGTCACAACTATATGATTTCTCTTATCATAGAAAAAAAATTCTTGTAGTAATGAATTTTTGCTTTTCTGAATTAGTGGCAAAGGAGGAAGTCCTGCCTTTAGCCCTTCCCATCCGCTGCTCCCTTTGAGACAAAAGCAACAAAAATCTTTACAGGGAGAAGACAGCCCTAGTAAGTCTACCTTGAATTTGCATTTTAACAGGCGATGACGTCAATGTCAAAACAATAATGAATAAAATAAGGTCATATATGTGAATGATCTGAATTAACTGAATTAAACTGCAGTCAGCCAGATGTGTTTAGTTTGAGTAAATCATCTTTGTTTGCATTAAAAGATTTTAAAGATGTTTTAAGAAAGCTACTGGATTTTTAACTCTTTTCTCTCACAAACGAGCTTATTTCTCAGAATCTCAACTGCAAGAAATCAAGACTAATAATGTCAATTCTATGAAAAGAAAGGAAAAAGCTATTTGTCAAATGCTCAAAAGACTAGCAAAAGTCTTGGGAAGTCAGATTGTCATTCTGGATGACAAACTCTCTCTAGTACTTGACATATTTTTGCCTAAATGTTTTTTGAATTACTGAAAAGCTAGGTTTTGTACTTTTCCAGAGATGCTCCGGGTTTTTTCCGTTTATCAGCTGAGGTACCAATCAAACATTCCATCTCCTTAGGCTCTAACAACATGCAGTGAGGACGATTTTTTGGGGTGTTTTGTTTGTTTTTTTTAAGGTGGAGGGGGTGGTGGGGAAAGCAAATTGAACAGTTTCATGTTTGGAAATCCAAAAGGCAAATATGTATGTGTGGACACTTTCCATTGTTTCTTTTTTCAGGCTTTGTCTGTCTGTCTTTGGTTAATATTTCAGCAAATCTGTTTTCTGCTGCCATCTCTTGGTGAAAGAGTTTATTATGTTTGCTTTGAAATAAAGTAAAAGAGTTAGTTTAAAGGTCATTTCTAAACTACTAACAATTCTCTTTCAGGTCATCGGCATCGTTCTAATTCTCTGACCCGTGTTGACGGGCAGCCACGAGGTTCAGTTCTTGCGTGGCCGGAGAGGAAACCCAGGTAACAGATGCATTTATGTGTTACAATACTGCTTCATGAAAGGACGCTGTGACATCTCAATTTCACTGTGATAATGTGGCAACCCTTCCTTAGAACTGGACTGAGAGTCACTTAATTTTGTTTTCTTTTAATGTACAGTTTCAGACATGATTGATTTTTAGGGTAGCAATTGAAAATACTTTAAATTTTCAGTGATTTTCAGTAAGCACTGTTGAAAATTTAAGTATCTGAAGTTGCTTTTTAGCATTGCTGGTCACTTTTGATACAGGATACGTTTTCCAAATGGAGCAAAAAATTTTAGCTGTCCTTATCGTTCAACAAATTACAGCTTTTTGTGCTTAAGCATCAGTAGACTGTTCTTATCTTTTCTAGGCCTCTGTCTCAGCCAACGCCATTTGCTCTTCATCATTCTGCAAGTACTGATGTGGACCCTGGGTCTGGTGATAGCATTAGTCTGGCCAGATCAATCAGCAAAGACAGTCTTGCTTCAAACATTGTTAACGTAACTCCAAAAAATCAGCCCCATCCTCCATCAACGAAAACTAACGGGAAGAGCTTGCTGAACAACGTTGAAATTGAGGATGAAGATGAAGAGCTTATTGCAATAATCAGATCCGAAGAAAGGCCAAACCGTGGCGATCTGGAATTGCAGAATGCATCGGCCAGGGTGCCCAGCATCGTTGCAACTGCGTGGTCTCCAAAAACAAATAGCGAGACTTTGGAAAGCAAACCAGAGAGTTTTTACTTGGAGCCCTTACTGCCTGCAGTTCTAAAACCAGCTAAGGAGAAACAGATAATCAATAAAGAGGATGAATGTGGGGAGGGGAAACAAAGGAGTTTTATAACAAAGAGATTAAATGAGGGACACTTGCCTTTGATCCGCAAGAAAACAAATAGCATTCATGGTGAGCATGACCTCAATAGGACTTTTACTCCGATTTCTAGTTCTGATTTTGCTCCGGTTGCAGATCCTAGTACTGCAGATTCGGTAGCACTGGTGGAGGCAGGGTTAGAAGCTTCCAGACCTTTGGCTAGTGGCAGTTTAGATCCTTCCCCTCAGGAGCTATCCGCTGGAGGATTTTTTCTTCATGCTGCTAAATCTGATGATGACATAGCAAGTAAAGTCAATGTAAGTTACGTGAAAAGTCTCAATTCACATGTTCCAGATACTACGTGGACTATGGTGAGACAGGACTCGGATTCAGATCTCTTAGACATAGAAGATGCTGAACAGGATTTGGTAGTCATAGATGACCATCCCATAGTCACTAAATACATTGGCGAGGAAGAATCTGCAAAATTGCAAGAAGATATGAAGGTAAAAGAACATGAAGATAAGGATGATGCTAGTGGACGTTCCAGCCCGTGTTTGAGTACTATTTCTCAAGTTAGCAGTGTGTCAATGACTAGCGGGAGCGTCCGAATGACCAATTTTGCAGAACGAAAGCTTCAGAGACTTAATAGCTATGAAACAAAGTCCAGCACGAGTAGTTCACAGAAGACGACACCAGATGGATCAGAAAGCTGCCCAGCACCACTGACGACATGGAAACAAAAGCGAGAGCAAAGCCCCAACAGCCAAAATAAAGATAATGTTAATCTTTTAGCTTCTGAATTGGTGCAGCTTCATATGCAGTTGGAGGAGAAACGAAGAGCAATAGAAGCTCAGAAGAAGAAGATGGAAGCCTTATCGGCAAGGCAGCGACTCAAATTGGGCAAGGCTGCTTTCTTGCACGTTGTTAAGAAAGGGAAATCTCCTGACGTTCCACAGCCACTTAAACCAGAACATTTTGCAAAAGAATATTCTCGGCACAATGGTGAAGAGTTAGATGAGGTTTCTTTGAGTTCCAAATCTGAGGGGTTTCTCCTGAAAGAGGAGGAGAGAGAAGAAATGCTTAATGATTCTCAAGAAGTAACAAAAGTGAAAATGCAAGAAAGCCTGGCTTTTGCTGAGCAACACAAACCGAAAGACACTGCTGCTATACATGATTTGGAAAAAAGTAAAATTATTTCTGTTGCCCTCCTAGAAGACAATGTTACTGAAGTAGATATAAATGAATGTGACCTTTCTATTGAAAAACTCAATGAAACAATCAGCACACTTCAGCAGGCTATATTGAAGATTTCTCAGCAACAGGAACTGCTTATGAAATCTCCAACAGTGCCATCACCAGGAACCAGAAGTAACTCTCAGGACCAAAAGGTAAAACCATCAATTCATTTTGTTGAGCCCCTATCTCCAACTGGAATGAACAGCCTTCGTAAACCACCTCGATTTGGTCAAGGAAGGAGTCCTCGATCGGGAAGACCTGCAGATCTGAAAGTCGCTAAAGACAGACAACAAAATTCAGCACGTGTTAAAACCCCAACGCAAAGTCTAGAAACCGTACCACATTTAAGACCATTTCCATCCAGTAGCTTGTCAAAGACACCAACAGAAATCAGCTTGGAAAATAGCCCTGATCATGGAAGTGGTTCTCAAGAAAAGTGTTTCTTTGATACCTATAGACTTCATGATGAGAGTAATCAACGGGCGCTTGTTCTCTCCACCTCCAAAGATGCAAATATTATTTCTGAAATGAGCAAAGAGGTGAATAACAGCTTCAAAGAAACAGGGTTGAATTCTTCTGATGGCTCAGGAAAAGAAAATGTCCCAGTGGACGAGCCACTGAGAAGCAAGGCTAATCTCATTGAAGTAGACTTGTCTGACTTAAAAGCTCCAGATGAAGGAGAACTTGAAAACCAGGATAGCTCTACGGATATAATTAGTGAAGGTGATCAGAAGTCCGGTGTGGGTTTTTTCTTCAAGGTAAATACAATAGTTTGTATATTTGGTTATTGTTATACGTTTGCCCAGGTTTAGAACTTTTCCCCCCTCTTCGTTCTTCAGCTTTCTGATGGAACGCAGTATATTCTGGTTGCACTATTAGGATTTTAAAAAAACTGCATTGAAAAATACTTGCTTGTGGAGAAAAAAGCTTTTGACTTAGTGTATGAACTCCTGGCTCTTGCTGACTTCATTGGGAACCAGGACTAACCTTGCCTTTCTTCTCTTTCCTTTTGTTTTTTGCTATCTGAGAAACAGACAGATGTGAGTACTTAGCACAAAAGAATCGCAGAATTCAATGGGAAGAATTTACTGGTTTGAAATCCCAGCTTTCTGGGAACCTTCAAAGAAAAAAGTCCAAGGGAGCACGGGTATCTAGTACAAGCCTGCTGAAGAGGTTTTAAAACTTGTCAGGGAGTTGAGAGTCTGAACAGGTTGTTGGATTTTTGATGGGTTTTGGTTTGGTTTGGTTGTTTTTGGTTTGGTTGTTTTTTTGTCATTTGCACCCAAATTTCTCTGATTTTGAGCAGCCTATCAGCCTAGAAGTCAAGGGCTTTAATGGAAAGTTTAGTTGTGTGGCTGTAGATGCAGGTAAAAGTGACTACTCTTTCCAGTGAAATTCATAACTGCTTATCAAAATGTTTAGTATCTTCGTTTGTGCTTAAATACCTCAAATGCTGACATGACAGTACTTTTTTTACATTTCTGTTTCAAGAAAGTCAAGGTGGGCTGTCTCAGTCTCGGTGAACTTGACTTCTGCTTTTGTATAGGGTGATAAATATTGACTCAAAGGTTATCTTTATGCTGGGGTTATTTGTGCCCGCATGGTATTTGCGTTGTACTTTGCAGTTCTAGAGGGCTTTGTACTGGTTAGGCATACCTGAAAACAAGTTAGAGTAAGGTGAGACCAAGACCCTTTCCCGCCTTCCCCCAACTGTCTCTTAAATTATTCTTGAGCAACAAAAAGTTCAATACAGTTCTGATTTACACTCATCTGTTCTAAAAATGTAAATATTTCCAAAAGTAATAGTTTGCTTTTCCTAAAATCTTCCTGGAACCCTCAGCAATCTCGTGACATCCAGCTTAAAGTATTTTTTTCTAATCTTAAAAGACTCTATCCCTATGAATTTTGTAGGATGAACAGAAAGCGGAAGATGAACTCGCAAAAAAACGTGCAGCGTTTCTTTTAAAACAGCAGCGCAAAGCAGAGGAAGCTCGGATTCGGAAACAGCAGTTGGAGGCTGAAGTTGAACAAAAAAGAGACGAAGCTCGGTAATAACGTGGAAAATAATACTACTTTTTGTCTTTAAAATGAGGAAAATTTTATATCTTGAATATAATGTTGTGTTTGCTTTTCAGTCGCAAAGCTGAGGAAGACCGAATACGGAAAGAGGAAGAGAAGGCTCGAAGAGAACTCATCAAGCAAGAATATCTAAGGAAAAAACAGCAGCAAATTTTGGAGGAGCAAGGGCTTGGAAAGCCCAAATCAAAGCCCAAAAAACCCAGGCCAAAGTCGGTCCATCGTGAAGAATCTTACAGTGATTCAGGGACAAAGTATTCTTCCACACGTAAGAATTTTGACTTGTTTGCTCCCACTGAGTCTGCAAATTGCTTTAACAAAACATTCACACTTTCTCTTTTATTTTGTAGCTGATAATTTGAGCAGTGCTCAGTCTGGTTCCAGTCTTTCCTTGGCCTCAGCAGCGACAACTGAACCTGAGAGTGTACACTCTGGTGGCACACCATCTCAGAGGTAAAGAGATGGGCTTAATTTTGATTATTTTTTTTTTTAATTTTTTACTATGTTATGAAATAGTGTTGGGATTCAGTGTTGTTCGCTTCATTTACCTGGCATGGAGACACGATATTAACGAGTGAATTCATCTTCTATTTTATGTGGCTGCCAGCTCCGATGTTCTGGTACAGACTTGCAATTTAGTTTTCTCCCAGAGGAGTAAGAATCTTGCTTTGATAATCTACCAGGGAGATTCTGACTGTTTGGGGGGAGAAGAAGGGACAATAGCCTGTTCCATCAGGGCCAGTGACTGGTCAATTTAAGGTTAGAGGAGGGGGCACAACCAAATCTTGGCATATTTTTTTTCAATTGTTTTTCCCCCCCCAACAGAGTTGAATCTATGGAGTCCTTACCAATACTGAGCAGAAATCCTAGCAGAAATACAGAAAGAGATTGGGAGAACGCTTCAACAGCATCTTCTATTGCTTCAGTGGCAGAATACACAGGTGACTGTTTTGGTTTGGTTTGGGCATTTGTTACGAATTAGCAGGGCCTGAAAAGCTGTGGTACGTTTGATGTGACACGCTGCTATTTTTGCGAAGTCGTCAGGTGTGTGTTGTTCTGTTTAATATCTTTAAAAGTAAGTTATGGTAGTAAAATATTTAAGGGTTTATTTTCACTTTGACTGAAAATCTTAATGTTCATAAATGTAAGGCAAATTAATTGTTACTTACCTATTTTCCTTAGGTCCAAAATTATTTAAGGAACCCAGCAGCAAATCAAACAAACATATTATTCACAATGCTATATCTCATTGCTGTCTTGCTGGAAAAGTGAATGAGCCACATAAGAATTCAATACTAGAGGTAAGCATTAAAATAGCAAATTATTCATGCACTGACAATAAAAAGTGTCTGTAGTGCTCACTTCATAATGCCACTGATGCAGTGCCATTTCCTAAAACGTGCCTGTATGGCGAATCCCTTGCTGCCCATGACTGTACGGGCTTGGGGAAACCGCGATCCTGTATTCAGAGTTCAACTCGTAGGTTTATAAGGACTGAAAATCATAGTCACTGACCTACTGTTTCAAAGAACTTTGAAAGCGTAAAGCTTGGCACAATACAGGAATTTTCACTGTGAACAATCTACGTATTTTGTTTGGTGTTTTTTTTTTTTAATGCAGGAACTAGAAAAATGTGATGCCAACCACTACATCATTCTGTTCCGTGATGCTGGCTGCCAGTTTAGAGCACTTTATTGCTACTATCCTGACACTGAAGAAATCTACAAGCTGACTGGAACAGGGCCAAAGAGCATCACCAAGAAAATGATTGACAAACTTTATAAGTACAGTTCGGACAGAAAACAGTTTAACGTGATTCCAGCCAAAACCATGTCTGTCAGCGTGGATGCTCTTACTATTCATAACCACTTGTGGCAAGCCAAGCGACCTGCAGTGCCAAAGAAGACTCAGACTCGTAAATGACACTGAGTTCTTGGGGAGAAGATTGCTGAATGGGATTGCATCGAAAGAAGACATGTTTTCTGTTTTCCTCCAGTTTGGTATGAGATGTGCAGAACCATAAACACTTTTTAAGAAGCTTCTGAACAGAAACCGTGGATGCAAGTTATTAAGAATGAAGGACCATTGCCAGTGTTTTTTATGAATGATAAATCTGCTGTTACACCCACTGCTAACTACTGTGGCTTTCAACTGATGAGGGACTGTGCATGTAGCAAGATCTTTAACAAGTGGATTTCCTTTTACTTGAAGCTTTTCATCGGTACAAATTGGGAATAATTCAGTTCCGTTCCCTCTCCGCCTCGTTCCCTCCTTTTCCCTGTCGTTCTTAAAGTTGGCAAGCTGCGAACTTCAGTAGAAGGATTGAAGAGATCTTGGGTGAAGTGTTTTGGGTTTGGTTTGGTTTTTTAATCAGTCTTTAGGGAAATCTTCCTTTCAGACTTTTTTGAGGAACTGTTTACTACATCGAATTGTTGTACTGTATCTACTGCCAACGTAAGTCCAGCTCTCAGATTTCCGAAAAAAGCCCCAACTTGTGCTGCTCAGAACAGAGTTTACTTGCAGTATCTGTTTAGGATAAGCATTGCAAGGATTGCAAAAGCCAGTCTTTTTTAAAAACAAATTATTCGCAAATGTAAAGATTTCTGGAATACAATCATGAAGAGGCATACAGGTGCTACTAGCTGGAATATGCCTGACTGAAACTTAAGGCAAGCTGAATGGAGCACAGTTAGTACTGATTTCAGTTTCAGGTAGTGTCCTAAAGATTTGTTTGCTTTATTAAAAGATGGATTCTGGTAGGTATAGAACAATTCCACTCTGAGCACGCTACTCCTGTACGATGGTGCACTTAATGATCACAAATTTTAATGTTTTTATTACATCATGAAATGTAACTCTACTTTCTTTGTCCTGTCTTTATTCTGAATGAGCAGCATGCTCTAAAATGAAGAGTGTGTTATGTTTTTTATTTTGGGTGATATATTAATATATATTGATTTGTTTTTCTCATTTAAAAGCAATTTTTAAACAGAGACATTTGCATTTGTTTCAAAAGCCCAAATAAGTCGAATGGCTTGGATTTCTTTTCATGTTGAAATATTAAATCTTGAGTTATGACCTTAAAAGTCTTTGTGTTTCAGCAGATTAAATTTGTGTCTGTGGTAACAGGGTATATTTGCAGTTCAGTTCCATTCTTTTAATATTTCTATTTCTCGTTTTTGGCCCCGGCTAGACTACCGAGTAGGCTTCTGTAGCTGTTACCTAATTTAATCTATTAACGTGCGCCTGCTACGTCCGGTGTGACGCTACTACCTGAGGGTCATGTAGGCTTATAACTTTGGTTTGCACATGTTTACTTTTATTTGAAGTGTTACTTGAATATGTGTCTCTGAGGTGCAAAAGGCACTACACCATCCTAGAGATGAACTGAGCTCTAAAATACAGTACAGTGTAATTATTAAACTTTGAGAATAATGGAAGTTGCAAATGTACATAAGGGGAAAATAGGGTACGTCATAAAGCGCTGGCTAGGTAGAGCAACGTGAAGGTCTTCCATTGCGGTCTCTCCATTTTCTTCCCCTTCCAGTACTCCTTGACTAGGCTGCTGCAAGTTTGTAAATTATGTTAGATAGTTTGCCGCTTGTAAATAATTAAAGGCTTTATGGTTTCTAAAGTGCTAAGTATTAAACACCGTCATGAGTGTAACTTTTGTTACCATGCTTTTCATGCTTGTGCTTTATTTCTCACTGTTTGATATTATATACCATATTTATTTTATGAAACACTGAAATTTAATAAAAATCATTAACTGATTTCCTTTTTATTTCATGTGTGTTTTTGTTGTTGTGACACTTCATCCCCTCAAAGAACTAATATGCTTTAAAGATGTGCCATTCTATGTGTAGTTGTGCGTTTAGAAAGCTTCACCTCTAAGTAGCCGTAACCTCTAAGTAGCTTCACGGCCAGAGCTCAGTTCTCGTGACCCTGATTTCGGTGTGCAAGAATTTCACCAAAAAGCTTTCAGAAAACTGGAAAGTAACGTACTGGTCTCTTTAAGGATTTTCTTCTTCAGCCTTCAGACTCTTGAATCTGGCTGCTGGGTTTTCGCTGATCTGTGTGTTCAGTTAGTGACAGAATTTTGGAAGCGCTAAGAGAATTTCTTTTGTTGGCTCTTCAGCGTTAGCTTGCTTTGGATTTGCGAAGACAAGTTGCCTCTAGAATTTAGAAAGAAGCCGGTTCTTTAAGCTTCATAACGAATCCATATTGGTTGCATGGAAATGGAATTTGCATTCTGAAAGCTACAAACTTTGCCAATGCAGAAATAATTTTCTGTGACTGTACATTTTTCAAAGATGATAGTCTTTGTTTGTAGAGATGAAAAAATAATAATCTCTCATTCCAGTGACTTGTAGTGTTCTGTATTTCATTCAGGGTGAATTACGGCTGCCTGTAGGAAGGACTGAGCTAAAGGAAGGTGATGGCACCTTCAGTGTCCTCCTGGATCTCACCAGGTCCTTGTCTTTCCTGCTGCAGTGTGGCTGCATTCCTACTGGAAACAATAGAGAAAGTAGAGGAGTAAGTCATTTTCGAAGAGATTGAATTCTCTGAGTTTTAGTTGTCAAAAAGCATGAATCTGAAATACCTTGGCAAGGAGTATGGCGTACTGATGTAGTCTGGAAAAGCAGAAGGAAAAGCGTGTTTGTGAAGGACGCAACAGGATTTGTGGGTGACTGCAGAGGGACGTAGGAACGCTGTAGGTGTGTGTAGGCAAATGCAGGCAGTCGTCTGTAGAAGGGAGAGTAATTCATTTTCTTAAATAGATTTTGTATAATCTGTGACCAAAAATGTCAATTTAAACGTGTTCACTGCTCAGTGTCAGCCCAGGGCAAAATGTGGCTGTAGGACCGTGACTACATGTCTTCGTTAGCACTGGGCTTTGCGTTAGCTTATGGAATACCTAGGGTTTCTAACGGTGGGTTTGGTGACGATGGCTTCACTCTGTCACTGAGCAGCCTTATGCGTAGGAATAGTTAGGTGTTGGCATGCTGATAACCGTCCTGGGAGAACGGTGCCAACCTCTTATTGCTCAGGTCACTTGTACAACTACCTGCTTGGAAACCGGACAGCCCTTCCCACAGCCCCTCGTGCGAGCGGCTGGAGGGCCTGGTGTGTCGCTCACCGCGGTGCCACGGCGCGGCGTTACGGGTCTGGGTGCCCTCTGTAGGTAAACAGAAATAACGTCCAGACCTGCGGCTTAGGCTGTCGGCTCCGTTTGGTTTTCACCAGGGTTAACGAGCGGGGGTTGGTCCCCTCAGCGGTGTAGAAGCAAGGCTTTGGCTGAGCGGCTTCCAGCCGTGCACCAGGTTCTCGCTGTGCTTCTGGGCGTTTGGGCAGGAGGAGAGAGTGGCACCCTCAGGCACAGCTGATCGGCTCTTCCTGCTGAGCCTAGAGGGGAAATAAACTGTAATAGCTGCCCAAAGTGACTCTTTTATTTCTTTCTTTTTTTCTCCCCCCACTTGCTGTGTTCGCCCTGGCTCGAGATGTAGTTTCCCGTGTAGAGTAGTGTGAAAGTAGATCTGTCTTCGACCTCTCAAGTTCTTACTAGTTTCTTACACATAATACATACAAGAATGTACATCTTTAAAGTGCTTTTAAATGCAATTTCTTTTTCTCAAACGTTCATACATCAGTCTGTTGTGTATTTACATGTGCTGTTTGCATTTGTAGTTAACGTGTCTGTGTCTCATTTTCATCGTGCTCCCCTGTAGAGTAGGAGTTCAGGCAAAGAATAATCTGAGTTTTGAGAATACTGACTGACTTTGAAAACCTTAAACCAGTTGAACGCTACGTGCTGGGCTGCTGGAATGGTTGAGTGTGCAAAACCAGAAATAATCCAACTTTTCTCCCTGGTAGATGGGAGGTAAGAGAGTAGAAACCCATGATCTCTGTGGAGTTTTCGCTTACTGGGGCCGATGGTTTGGGGCTGTAGTGTACGGAGTAACGTGAACGAGTTCTCAGGGCTTGAGTTTCCCATTAATTTTGCTTTTTTTCCTCGCAAGTCTTCAAATCTGGTCACTAGAGGCAGTGTCAGATCACTCTAAACCGCCTCGCTTTGGGTTTGGGGTTTGGTTTTTTTGGGTTTGTTTTGGTTTTTTGAATATAGCAACAACCAGGTTGTGTCATCTTCACTCTGAACTGGGTGTCCTTGGAATTCGGTGGCTGCTGTACTTCGTGACAGCAGGATCGCAGCTGGGGTTTTTCTTCTGTCGTACGTTAGTACAGCCGGTCGTTACGGTGGTGTGTTAAGCTATCATCCATGCTTTGCTTGTCCAGTTAAAACAGCTTTCAGTTAATTAGGGTTTTAAATTTGACTCATTTTAAGCAGTTGTGAGATGCAGGTGGCTGCATGCTGGTGTGGCTGAGGATGATGGTGGGGGGATAAGGCACAGGGTGCGATTTCTGCAGCGGGTTTTGTGGTTCAGGAGCTGAATTCTGAGACTTCAGCTGAGGCTGTTTTCTCCGTGACACTCCAAGGACACCAGAAGGTGATGGGCAGAGAAGACTTTTTGAGAGATTGATTTTGTACCCAATTTTACTACCGTGTTATGCACACAGGACTGGGGAAATCTGGGGAAGTGTTTTGTGGGGGAGGTGTTCTGTGTCTGCTTCTGGAAAGTGAAAACTTTCATGTAATGTTCTTCAGGACAGTTTAGAATTGAGATATTCCTGTGGTTGACTTGAGTATATTTTTTAGATGTCTAAAATACATCTTTCAACACATTAAAGCCAAAAAATACTGGAATTTTTGTCCTCACCTTGATCAGATGTTCTGTTGTTTAATTATATATATGAAGACTGAGTATTAAAAAATGGAAGAAACGGTTGACTTCATAAGTGTAAGTGGTTTTTGGGGTGCTACCTGGATGTTATGCCATGGATGGCGAGTCTAACGATGTCTTTAGCTTTCCTACGTTGTTGCAGCCACCAAGGAACAGGGATGTGACATGTCCTCTGGGATTCCCCACAAGTGATGGCGAGCGGTCACAGCACGGAGGCAGGTTTAACCCGCCTCCGTCACGTCCTTCAGGACCAAAGAGAAGAGTGAACCCGGACTCGTTTTTTGGCAAAAAGGTATGATGTGCATTGTCGTGGTCCTTTTTCATGCACCTTGTCAGGACAAATGTACCAGAATCACAAGAAAAACTTGCACATCGCGAAAGGTCAGTATATCGCATTGAAAGTTGTGCAGTTCAGTGGAGATCCCCATGCAGACAGGGGCTGCTGTTAGCACGTAGGAAGTAAAAACAAACCTTTTTCTTTTTTTTTGGATACGTTATCAATATAAAATTATTATGGAAGAAAATATTTCCTTTATGGCTCTGAGCTTTCTGTTTGCAGGTTTGTTTACCTTTATTTTGGGTTTTGGGGTTTTGAAGATCTCCAGATTCCAGGGTGCGTACGAAAAGGTGGATTTTTGCTCTTCTCTTCCAAGTGGTACGTTAAACTCTTTAAAAACAAAACTTATTATCAAAAATGCCCTTCCTACCACCTCAGCTCTCTTAAATAGGAGTATGTTGCTTGTTTAATCTCGGCTCAGTCCCTTAGCGTCACCAGTAGTTATTTGTCAGTGATTTGGGGGGGTGTGCGCATGAGAGAACTGCGGGCTGTAACCACAGCGTTCTGCAGACGCAGCCAATGTGCGAGTGCTTTGCAGTAGACTCTACTAATCCATGTGAATATAACAGGTTTTTAAAGACCTTAGAATTCTGGTCTATATTTAACCATTTCTTTAGTATGTATATTAGAATAGGGAAAATTTTGCTACTTAAAAAGCTGCTGTGTTAGTAACAAGAGCTTCATTTTTCACCTTGGTGTTCGTGTTTCATAATCCGGCTGGGGCGTCTTTAATCTTCTGTCCTTAGAACTGTGAGGAGGTGAAATCCTGACAGATGAAAAGCAATCACCTGTCTGTATAAACGGCAGCGTTTCTTTGCCTCCTTCCCTGGATTTTCCCCCCAGCAGGGACAGGAACGGCGCTTGGGAACGTTCCTGACTTTCAGCTGTCCTCGCCGAGATGCTGCCTGCTCGGGCACGTACGTGATTTCACATCGTGCTTTTCCAAACACATTTTTTTTGTGACAGCCAGGTTATTTTCTGCACCTGCCTTCGTTCCCCAGCCTGCCTTTTCAGTGGAATGCTCTTCTGCAAAACGAGTGCTGCAGACAGACGCGTTTCTGTTGCAAAATTACAGGATGGATTTATGTGCTTGTCTGTGCTAAATACAAATCGACTTTCAAATTACATCTTGGTACTGAAATACTGTCAGAGTTTTCTGATATGTCCCTCTGAACGGGTTCAGAAATAACATATTTATTGTACTGGGATGGGGGGGACTCTGGGGAAGGCTGCTTAAACTGCTGTGTGCAGCAGGGATGGTGAAATATTCCATGCACGGCATTTGTTGAAATTCAGATGAGCCGCTTGGAAAGGACGATTTGAAGCTACAAACCTCCCAGAATTACTGTGGTATCACATGAAATCTTACTGAAGAAAAAGCTTATTTCTTTTGAATGTATGTCTTTCAGGGAGTAGCTATGAAAACGGAATTTACAGTAAAATAAAAAACCCCTCACGGTTTTGGTTTGCTTTTTGCTACCCAGCCACATCAATACCATTCTTTTTTTTTTTCCTTTCTAATGTATATTTTAGTGCTCTAGATTTTTCTCTCCTACATGAAGTTTTCAGTGTTAGAAGCTAATTTTTCTCAACTGGGTCAAAGTTTTCAGTGAATTTTGGTTCATTTTTGCAGTATTACTTCCTTCTCGCTCACTGCTTCTGTTGCAGTGAAGGAAGATGCAGGTGCATCCAGGTGAAAAACCTACCGCAGAGAGCGGCAGCGGTGTTCGCTTGGCTTGGTGGCAGAGCAACCGGGGAGCAGCATCTGGTGACGACGACACAACAGCGAAGGGAGAGACAACCCTCAATGGTTGGATTTTCTTGAGGAATGGGGGGTGTTAGGGGAGATCGCTGGTACCAGGAGTGGGGTGGCCAGCAGGAGCAGGGCAGGGACCGTCCCCCTGCACGGGGCTCTGGGGGGGCCGCACCCTGAGGGCTGGGGTCAGTTCTGGGCCCCTCAGCACCAGAAGGACATGGAGGGGCTGGAGCGTGTCCA
>VWZZ01003246.1:243254-278582 GCA_013399095.1 Psophia crepitans
GCCACACATAACACCATTTACAGAGTGACGGGGTGCGGATGGACAGGATGGAGAGGGGACGGACAGACGGACGCCAGGGGCAGCATCATGAGCGCAGCGGCACACCAGCTCGCTGCAAGGCTTGTCACTGGGGTGCCTCTCCAGGCCATCAGAAGGGGCCCCCTGAGAGCATCGGTGCCCACAGGGTGTTGCCCATCTCGGACAGACGGAGCTCGGTTTGGGGCAGCGTGACCAGGACAGGGTTTTGCTCCAGGCTGGGGGCTGCTCCCCGTGACCCGTCCTGCCGTTCCCACCACCCCATCCCTGCCGCCCCCCTGCCCCAGCCACGATCCAGAGCGGATCCCCCGGCCAAAGGCTGCCCTGCCACACGGCAGGACACGGGTCAAGTCTCCCGCTGGCCTCCCGGGGGCGTGACCACGCCGGGCAGAGGTTGATGGCCAAGCCAGCCCGCGTGCGAGGAGCAGCACTGCTCTGCAGCCTCGGCACTGGGGTGAAACCTCTGAAGTGGGGCTTTTCTCCAGCTGTGAGATGAGCCACAGCAGCTTAAGCCACCACAGCCACTCATCTGGCACCCCACAGGGATACAAACAGCCCCCCCAGGCTGGGTTCACTGTGCGTCTGGCCAGTGCACATCCCGACAGACCCCGGGGCATCCAGGACCACGCCGGTACCACACACCACAGCGCTTGCGGGGGGACACGAGACCCTTGTTTTGTGGGTCAGACACCTCCCTGGCACCTCTGAGGCCACAGAAGGTGCCGCGGCCGGTGGCAGAATTGATTCCCCTGCAGGGAGATGCTGCACAGGACCCCCCCCAACCCGTTTCGGGGTGCCCAGCCCCAGGCACCGGCCGGTCCCTCGAGCCGCCGGAGAGCGTTGGCCGTCCCAGTGCTCAGCCTTACAGCGAGGCGGGGACAGGGGGTGGCAATGCGGGGGTGCGAGGCGCACACGGACCCTGGGACCCAACGGAGACACAGACAGGGGTTTGCCATGACGGGGGAGGCGAGGAAGGACCCTGGCTCGCGGCAGGTTTCCCTGCTCCATGGAAGCACCTTTTCCTGACCCCCATGCAGCTGAGCCAGGCACTGCTGAACCCACCAAGTATATTGCCATACCGTCCCCTGCGGCACAGCGGCAGGGCTCAGCCCGGCAGCACCCTCCAGCAACTGGATTTTTTTTTAGGGGGTGGGGGGGTGAAGCTAGTGCAGAGCTCCAGCTCCCGTCCCCACGCAGCCCCCGGCAGCGATGCCACCGGGTGGGATGTTCACCCGTGGGGTCTCCTGGTTTAGCAGGTGGCTGGGGTGAATGGACGGTGCTGGGCCCCTCTGCGGCAGGACACGGGCTCGCGCTCAGCCTCAGCTCTTCTCCGGGACGGGGAGATACCTGCAGGGTCTGAGCTCTGCCCAGCACCCGCCGGCCAGCTGGCAATATACTCTGCTGGCCCGGGGCTTCCATGAGCCCCAGCGGGGCTGCTTCTCTCATGAAGGACACAGTTGATAGGAAAATGCCAACTTTTCACCTTAAGCACGGGCTAGTGAAGCCTAAAACAGAGCTAGGCCGGGCTGTTGCTAACCTCCAGGCTGCTGCAGTAAAGAGGGCCCTTTCCAGGGCGCCTTACACCGCTGCGTACGGGTGTAAATGATGCAGAAACCCTGCAGCTCCCGCAGGGGCCAGCAAGGTGCCCCGGGGCGGCTGCAGCACAGGCAGCACCTGCGGCGGCTGCTGCTGCCCCGTGCCCAGCCCAGCACCCCCCGGGTTAGAAAACAGGACAGAGAGCTCTCCGGGAACACAAACCAAGGACTGCGAAGGGCTTCCCAAGCGCTGCCTCGGCCCTGAGCTGCGGCCGACCCGTGGGCGAAGGGGCTGGTGCAGGAGCTCCAGCGTCTCACCGCGGCTCACAGCAGCAGCTCCGCTGCGCTCGGCCCCTCCCCGCAAACCCCCTCCTCGAATTGCCGCTGGCTTTCGGACCAAAACCACCCTGCAGGGCAGCGGAGGAAGGGTTTTCTTTAATGACAGCTGAGGGCTGTGATTTCCCTGTAAGAATTCAAGCAGAAAAGGGTCCCTGAGATTTGCCCTGCGCTTGCACTGCCGTTGCAGGACGGTCTTTTGTTTTCCAACACCACCCAACAGATTAGTGCTTGAAAGGCTTGGGTATCTAAGGTGAAAACCGGCAAGGGTGTGGATTGGGCTTAGCTGGCATGATCTTGTTGTACGCTGTACGCCATGAGTCACGCGGGACTCCCAGGGAAAGGGAATTACCTTGCAAATATCCCAGGTTTACCCGATTCATCACATCACTGGCTGTTAAATTTGCTACATCCTCTACAGAACATACAGGGAAAGGCACAGACATAAACAGAGAGAGAGAGAGAGGTCAGCAAGCCATGATTTGGCAAATATCAGAGACGAGCTCCTGCACTGCAGCAATAAAATGAGCAAAAGAAAAAGGAAAGGAGGAGAAGGCAGAGTAACGTGTTCTTCCAAAACGCCATGAGTGTCCAGACACTGACGGTGACACACGGTGACAACACACAGTCCCAGCACAGCCGGCCGCAGGGGCCAGGGAGCTGCTGGTCCCCCGGCCGTGCCCACTGCCCCGGTCCCGGCCAGGCATTGCCCTCCCGCCCCAACAGGTCCTGCACCCCTTGCTGCCCCTTGGCTGGCCGGAGCTCCCCCCGTTTGATCCAGCCACAATTTGCCGGGTTGGCTGGGAGAAGGATGCAGACTCTGATGCTAACCCAGCCAAAGGTGCCCCGAGCATCCCGGCGGGGCTGGGAGGCAGGACAGTCCCACGGGATCCTCAGCCGAGGCCGTACAGGCAGGGGAGCTGCCTCTGCCTTAACCTCTGCCTGCGCTGGATGGGAATGCCATAGCACCCCTGCCTGCAGCAGCACACGCGGTGGCAGCTCTCGCTTCAGGCGCATGGGCTGTCCTTTGGGCACTGCTTCCCAGCTTCCCGCGCCCGGCAGCTGCGTAGAACAGCTTTTGTAAGGCAGGGAATGCCAGGAGCCGTGCTCCAGGCTCTGCAACAGAGCTGCAGGGACTGGCGTCCCGCAGAAAAAGCAGTAGAAACTTCTGGGACTAATAATATAGGGAAAAAAGAGCTTGCATGGCTGCAAGCCCTGTCCTGTCGTGCCCTGCGCCCCCGCTGTCCTGCCGCCAGCCGGCTCTCCTGCCTCCCTCCCGGGGCGGCTGCCGATGCCCACGGCCAGCCCCTTTGCACTTCACTCCAAACCCCCCCCCTGCGCGGCCCTTCCTTACATTTTCTCGCTCTCTTTCACATGGCTAAAGGCCTGTGAGGGAGAAGCCAAGATGGGAGAGGAGGAATCCCGCTTCCCACCCCTCCCAAAATCGGTTCCCATCCTGGCTGGGGCATGGTGCCAGCCTGCGTGCGGGCAGGGGCCGGTGTGGGGTGGACGGACGCTCTTCGAGGATGGAGCAAACAGGCAGCAGCACAGGATGGCTTCAAAGAAAGAAAGGAAAAAAAAACACAACAGCAAACAAACCAAACAAGCTGTGGGCTACAGACTTCGTCGTAACCAAGGGGTGGGGAATCATCCTGGGGGGGACACAGACGCCAGCACCGACGGGCAGGTGAGAAGCTTCACGAGAAATGCGGCTGCACGGAGGGACCCTGAGCGCTGTGGCCGCCCCGGGGCCGTGCAGGCTCACCGCAGCCAGAGACACCAGTTTCACACGCAATGAAGCAAACCACTCAGCCCTACAGCTACCGCAGTGTTTCCCATGGAAGAGTTGTATGAAGGATTCAACGCTATGACAAGAGGGGTTTGGGCCAGCTGCCGGGGCTCCACCTCTCCCTGCCGCACTAGGGGGGCTCTCGGGCAGAAGGGTTTTGCTGACTTGGAGTCAGTGTGTCCTCAAACACCGTTTCTGCAAGGCCAGAAAGCAGGGGGCGGGGTGGGGGGGGCAAGCGGGGCGTCATGCCCAAAGGCTGCACGGCAGCACTTGGTCCAGCTGCAGGCAGAAGGAGAGAGTTACTCTGCCACTGCAAACTCCTGCCTGGTCCTGTCCCAGAGCCCCGAAACGGGGGTGGCTGCCTGCAGTCGGCCAGGGGGTTGCAGGCGAGGGGGCTCTGCGCGGCGGGACCCCAGCCAGGAAGGAGCTCGTCTGCAGAAGCACAAGCAAGCCGGGGTATGAGGTGTCACTCGGAGCTGGGCCCGGCACCACCTGCAGAGTTAGGCTTGGCTTGGGGTTAGGCTTAGCTTGGGTTTAGGCTTGGCATGGAGTTAGGCTCAGCTTGGGGTTAGGCTCAGCACAGGGTTACCTGAGGAGCCCACAAGCGGGATGCACCACTGCAGAGAAGCGCAACCGAACGGCACTTACCGTACCCGGTGGTGGGCAAGCCCAGGTGCTTCATACGGTTTTTGACCAGCTCGGAAAGCTCCTGCCTCTCGGAGCGCCGGTACAAGCTGAGGCGCTGCTGGCTGATCCACTCGGCCGTCTTGCTGGAGTGCTTGTTGCCCTTCCTGCTCAGCCGGCGGGCCCACTGCATGCTCTTGCGCCGCAGCAGCGGGTGCTCAGACTGGTCGCTGGAGCACGAGTTCCTGTGGTGGCCGGTCTTGATGCCCCAGTGCTCCTTGACGTCCTTCGTGTCCTCGCAGTCCTCGACATTGATTGAGATCTGTGACTGGAAGCCCAGCAGGTCACGGGGGGGGAAGGGGGTGGGAGCCAGAAAGGACCTGTCCTGTCTCTGATGGGGTGGGATGTCCCCACGGGGTGGGAGCCTTCCTCTGGTACACATCCCCTCTCCCAGCTCATCGTCTCTGTACTGCTAAGACTACCCAGCCCGCGGGTTTGGGATAATCGCTGTCGAGTGGAGGCTAACGGGCTCCTGACGTCTCTCAGACAGTTACCCCTGGGCTGCCCCAGGGACAGCCGTGCCCTCCTCTCCCTCCCTGCTGCTGCGTCTCCAATACAGCAGCCCCCACCGGTGAGCAGCACTTTGTTAACAAAGTGGTTTAAAGCCTCCCGAAGAAAGAGGCGGATCGCACGTAATGAAACGTGAACGTTCGGCTCCCGGTAGCTGCTTCCCACAAAGCTGAAAAGCGGAGGTATTTAAAACGGAGCCCGGCTCACTCCCCTGCTCCTCATCCCGCTGAATTACACTCCATGACTTTTGTCCTTCCAGATTGCCAAGGTCAGCCAGCGTCGCCCTTACGCAGGGACAGGCAGCACCGTGCTGGCACTGGGGGGGATGGCCGGCACTGGGGGCGATGGCCGGCACTGGGGGCCATGGGTAGCACTGGAAGCCATGTCTGGCACCGGGGCGGATGGCCGGCACCAGGGGCCATGGCTGGCACCAGGGGGGATGGTCGGCACCGGGGGGGATGNGGCCATGGCTGGCACTGGGGGCGATGGCCGGCACTGGGGGGGATGGCCGGCACCGGGGGTGGGCGGTGGCTCTTGGTGGCCAGAGCAGCGGCTCAGGAGCCAGCCCAGCCGCTGGCCCGCAGTCAGCCTCAGGGAGTGGGGGGTGCCCCGAGGCAGCGCTGACAGCCGGGGTTCTGCCCGGTGGCAGGATGTGAGCGGCACTCACCTGCGCTCTGATGTCGTGGGGCTGCAGCGGGGAAAAGGAAGGGAAAACAAAGTGTCAGCGGCCCGGCTGTGCCACATCTGCCCCGCTCCCCGGGGGCTCGGTGCCAGCGGCGCTGCAAAGCTGTGCCGGGAAAATCCCCCCGTCCGCCCACAGCCAGGGCTGCCCGGGCAGATGGGCACATACACCCACCCAGCTTCCCCGGGACACCCCCACCACAGCGCAGACGCCGGGCCACTAACGGAGCAAAGGCAGAGCTTCCCCTCCCCTCGCTCCTCCCCCCTGCCACAAGGTCCGAGGGGCCTCGTGGACCCGGGCAGCCTCACAGACTGCATCTCTGCTGGGCAGCGACGCTCGGCTGGCACCACCAGCAGCCCCTTCCTGGCACACGCCACCACCGTGGCCCTACCTCAGAGGTTGCGAACATGTGCGACTCAGTCCTGTAAATCCCGATGGGAATCTCTGCACTGGAGGAGCAGAGCTTCTGGAAGAGGCGGCCGTACGTCCGGATCCACAGGTCATCTTCAGTGATCTTCATCTGAGCAAGAGGACAAACATCAGCCACCCTGCGCTGTGCAGAGCCTGCTGAGGAACATCTCGGGCTGCTCCTGAGCTTCACCCAGCTCAGCCACGTCAATCCCAAAAGTGAGATGGACTCCACAAAAAGACCGGGGGTAATTTCCAACCCCAGCCTTCAGAATGGGGACTTTGGTCCTTGGTAGCTCTTGGGTTTTTAGTAGCACTGAGGTTTCCCACACACAAGGCAGAGGAGCAATGACCTGGTATGTTCTGCCTAATGTTGCCTTTTCCCATTGCCAGAAGAGGGGAACCCTCCACCCCACGCACAGGCTGACAGATCCCACCAGATCCACGATGACTTGGCTTGATGGTTTCAACCCAGAGGGACCTGACACCTACCGCACAGAGGTAGCCAGAGCCCGGCGTGGTGTCAAGACCCAGCAGCAACCGAGTGATGGTGATCATGTAGTCCTTCACGAACGACTGCATTTGGGCAGGAAGTCGGAGAAAGGGTTTGCTCAGTTATTCGTTGGGAGATGCAAAGGGGCTGCCAGAGCTGCAGGGGGGCATGACCCACCAGGCTCTCACCTGGTAGAGCAGCGTGTCCAGCATGCTGATGCTGAAGACCCTCCCAGCTGCGAAGGGCAGCCGGAACATGAAGGCCAGGTTGGAGCCGTTCTCTCGCTCTTTCTGGAAGAGGAAGGGGAGACATGAGCACCCGCAGGTGAACACCGTGGGCAGGGGCTTGTCCACGTCCTTCCAGGGCATTTAGCAAAGCAAAACCACGCAGCCTTCCCCACGCACAGGTTGCACAGAAACTAGAAGACTCATGAAAATGGGAGGACACCAGTGCAGCATTTCTGGTGGGTGTGCCAGGAGGGAACCAGGGCAGCACCCTTACACTGGGTGAAAAAGGGTTTTTTCCCCATGCAAATGGTGAGATGCTGTTGGGATTTTTGACACGGGCTGAATGGGGCCTTTTCACACGCCCCGTGTCTGGTTCAGGGGTACTTCCCCCCTTGTCAGAAGATCAGTCTCAGTACAGTGACCCCACTGCCCCCCTTACTGCAGTTAAACCTGATTCAGAGGTCCAGTGTGCCCAGCACAGCAGTAGGCAACGCAGCAAACTGCAGTCACCGAATAAATACCTAAACATGTAGGAGGAGGCAGCTCGTCCAAAGACTGACTGCCCACATACTTGTCTGCTGCAGGTTATCTCGGGTAGATGCACTCTAACTGTGGCAGCTGCAGCACGCAGAAGAGCACAGGACCTTGAGGAGCTCAAACGTAGTCACTCTCAGCACTGATTCCCCAGACCCTGCGTGCAGGGGAAGACCTTCTCCTACCTTTTCTAGCTTGGAAAGGGCCAGAGAGTAACTGTCCTTTGCTCTGAACTGCATGAACCTCATGTTGGAAGGGTGGGTCAGCTCTGTGATAATGCTGAGGCTGGGGAAGAGCCTGGAATGGAAAGAAAGAGACCTGTTGTCCTGCAGCTCATGCAGAAGAGAGAGTGCTCCCTGCATTTAAAGCCTGAGGAAGACCAAACCCATCCCAGTGCCCTTAGCCACCACCCCAGCCACCGGCACCCTTCCCAGTCCTGTCTCCAACAGAGGTACGTGGCCATGACGGAGCCGGGGCAGCAGTCACCCCTCACCTGAACATGGTCTGGACATTGACAATCGTCTTTGCATCTGCCATGTAGTCCTCTTCGGCGCTCATCGTGCTCTCCTTGTCTACAACCACCAGGTTGTCAGCGTAGATGATGCCACACTGCAGCAAGCTGTCCAGGCTGGGCAGTTGCCAAAGAGAAGAGCGCAGGGTCAGCTCTTGGAAGCGACCCTGCAACGTGCAGCCCTACAGCAAGCCCAGGCTTCTCCCAACCACCAGCTCTTCACCTGCTCCCATCTACCACGGTGGTTCAAGAACCCAAGAAGCCAAGAGTGGGCTCAGCTTTACAGTACCAACCCTGGGGCTTCTCATGGGATGACCCAAAAGTCTGGCCTGGGGTAAATGCAACACATTTAGGCATCACCGTACAGCCACACGCGGAAACACCTACTTGTCGATCGTGCCCTCCATGTAGTAAACCATGGGGAAACAACAGATGGCTTCCAGAAAGTGGTGCTCAGGCCTGGAGGAAGAGCGACAGAGACCAATGTGGTTCAGCAAGTATGATGTGTGTGTCAAATACAGACACAAAACCCACACAGGAGTCCCCAGGGCCACCATCAGCCAAGGCACCCAAGAGCGGCACTGCCATTGCCCCGCGCTCCCATCCCCCTGGCAGGAGACGCCCACGAAAACACAGGGGAGGGCTCGGCGCGACGGAAAACATCTGCGGAAAAGTACTTGCTTGTTGTCCAGCAGCAACACAATTGGGTTCAACTCTTTGCGGGACCGGTAGTACGCGCGAAGGGGGACAATGAAGTTGTACAGTCCGTTCCCAGCCGTCTCCGCCGAAACGATAATCAGTTTGTTCTTAAACCCGTAGGCTTTGGCGTCTTCGAAGCTGTTGTGCTTGCAGCCCTGTGCGGTGGAAGGCAGCGCAGGGACTCAGGGCGCAGCTCTCAGCCACCCACCCACCATCCCACTCCCAGGGGGGGCTGCAGCCGCCTGCGTCCCCATCGTACCTTGTCCAGCCTCAGGCAGCAGAAAGGGGCTTTCTCGGGTAAAAGGTGGCACAGAGTCGGGGAGCTCCCAATGTAGGGGGAGTTCGGTGGGTAGCCCTTCACGTACCTGCGGCAGAGAGCAAATCCAGCAGTGTGAGGACACGGGGAGAGCTTTCCACGTGCACAGCGCTCAGACGCTGGGAAAAACATTGGAAAGCAGCAGACCCAGGGCTCCAGCACATCACTGGCAAATGCTTTGCAAAACTCTCCCACAGCAGTTGGAAATTTTACAAAATACACATCTTTAGGAATCTCTTTTGCTATGGAAAGGGTTATAAGAGTGTAAATGCGCCGTGTTCCCAGCACGGCTGGAGACGGCAGCAGACGGAACCAGTGAGCGCAGCCGAAGGGACAGGACAGAGAGCTCCAGGAGAGGAGGGCGATGCTGAGCCATGTAAAGAAGGAAAAAAAAAAAGATGGTCCATTTCCAGAGTTTGCTTTGATGAACAGATTTTTTTAAAAATCGCCCTTTGCAGTCTGGGTAGAACCAGAAGCAGAAATTTCATTTAAAGAGCAGCTCAAACTGGCCATGAGTTAAAAGCTAATGGGTGAGAGTTTGCAGATACCCGGTAAACTCCCCACATCGCTGCGACAGCATCCAAACAGGTCACCAGTAAAGCAGGTGCTTATCTGGCTGTCACAAACTAACAGCTTTAAAGCTGCAGTAAATATTTATTTCACATTTTTCATTTATGTGCAATGGAGAATAGGCTCCTTTTCACGTCGGTGAGCGAAGGGGGTGAGAGGACCGACGGAACAACCCTGCCCATCCCCAGCCGCGTCCGGCTCAGTGCAGCTTTGCTGATACCCAGAAGAGACGTCTCCAGAGCGGCACGAAAGGCTCACAGCAGCAATTGCCCGTGGTACAGACGCTGCTGTGCTCATGCAAAAGCCGAGAGCGGCTCAGCCTGAGCATCCTTCAGGCACCACCGAGCGCTCGTCATTGACAACGGTCCCTCTGAAATGAGGGGCAGCTCGAGCAAAGGCGCGCGACTCACTCCACAACTGCCGACCCCTCCTCGTCCGACTGTGTCATCTCGTCTTCCGACTGGTCGCTGAGCAGGTCGCAGGGCAGCAGGGACGAGGTGTCGGCCAGCTCGAGGACGGGCGCAATGCTGGGCCGGCGGTTGCCTGAGCCGTTCTCCGCCGGCAGTGCCAGCTTGCTGCTGTTAGCGGGGCGGCACTCCGTGTTTTGCAGGTCCATGGCTACTGTACCTGGACGCGGCGGGGAAGGAAGCACAGCAAACATGCTATAAGGAGGTGAAGGGAGCTGCAGCAGCAAAGCATCACACCCTTGAGCCCTGCGGGGGGACGAGGTGGAGCGCACGGGGCCGTGCATCGTGCCTGTTAAACGTAACCCAGACGAAGCTGAACCATTCATGGGCATGGGGAGTGCAGGCAAAGCACCCACCAGCGACCTCTGCCTGGGGGTTTGTGTGTGGATCATCTCCCTGGGGGCACAGCTCCACTGCTGCCACGGTGGGTGCAGACTGCTGGCCCAGGGGACTGTCATCTCCTCCATCCCCTACCTGTGGCCACCTCCATTGCACCAGCTGAACCTCTTGCCCACCTGCTTCTCCTTGACCCTGCAAAACCTTGCTTTACAGTAGTCTTTGGTTTTGTGATGTATCTCAGAGATGACAACCCTCCAGTCTAACCCCTTCCTGCAGATCTTAGCAGGTTCTGGGAGACACCAACCAGGTTAGGAACGAGCTGACACTACCGTGTCTGCCCCTCGCTGGCACGCTGCCCGCCTGCCTCTCCCTGGGGGCTTGAGGACCGCCAGGGAGAAGGGGCATCCATGGGGAGGGCAGCGTGCCCCCAGTGCAGCGCAACGCCCTCATCTACCTCCCGCATCCTTCTGGATCAGCTCCAGATCTTCATGCTTGACAAGAGAGGCCTCCCCATCCTGTCCTCCAGCAGCTTCCAAAAACCTAATGTATTTACAAAGTATTGACCGGGGCCACCAAGTCACCATGAGAAACCCCTGCCGAGGTTCTCATCTGAGTCTTGGCCAAGCAGTGATTTTTAGGTGGTCAGGAAGGTGGGGAGCTTCTCAGCAAGCAAAGCCCAGGCAGTGGTGCTCGCTGGGCACCGCTGCCCTGCACTCGTGCGATTTCTCTCCCTCTCGTTATTTTTTGCCAAAGGTCCCTCTGCAAACGAGCCACGTAAGGAGAGCACTGACAAATGCTGTCCAGCAAAGTGCTCTGTGGCTTGCTGGGGGATAATCTATGCAAATTGCTGCTCATGAGTACAAACGCATAAATTATTTGCCTGAAATATAATCTGCTCGTATAGCGCAGCCTCTCCAGGCAGCCCCGAAACTCGCTTTCCCCAGATACGATCTGGAAGTAATGACTCATGGAATTCGTTATTTGGGAAACCGCACCGCTCGCTGCAGAGCACACCGCGCCTGTCCTCGGGCTGTGAATCATAAACATGATTTTCTGTGCAGCAAACGGCATTCACACTTCCCGCCAGGGCTCGGGGGATTTATGCAAATGCTGTTAATGATAAGGGACCTCGCAAGCTTTAATAACGATATTTGAGCTCTCTGAGAGCGCCCAGGGTACCGGAGGCACTGTGTATGTCAGTGGTGGGGTGGCCAGGACAGGGAATGGGAAGGGATGTTTCAGTGGCTCCCGGCGATACTCAGGTGGGGGGCACGGCAAGGAGCCTGCCAAATAAACCCAAACCTGGGGAAGGAGCTGGAGCAGTGTGTGCAGGATCCTACCCTGCCCTCCCGGGGAGCCCCCCTGCCCCACGGTGCCCCCCTCCCAGCTCACCCATGCTGGCGATGATGCTGTGCACAGGCAGGCGGGATGGGCCGTCGTAGGTGCCTCTCCCTGCAAAGCCCTTCTTCTTCTGCTTCTCCTCCTGCTTGAAGATGAAGGCGGAGTTCTCCTCCTTGGTGATGTTGATGTAGAAGCAGGTGTCGGACGCTGCCATGATGTGCCGTGGGCCCGGGTTCAGCAGGATGCTCTTGTTCTCCTCCCTCCGGATGCCGATCAGGCAGACGCCGTACCTGTGCCGGGAGCACGACATGGGCACTAACAGCTGGAGAAAACCCCTTCGGAGCTTTGTCCCTGCGCAAAGGACCTCACAGTACCCTGCAGCCCCAGCCCTTACCCCCAGGGATGCAGATACTGCCCAGCCCTGCCCATTGCCCCCCTGTCCTCACTTCTTGTGCGCATGGAAGGCGGCATAGGTGAAGCTCTTCCCCTCGTACTCCATGAAGAACTTGCTGTCGCCCATCCGGATGTGGTAGACCTCGTTGCCCGAGCAGCGCCCGTACATCCGCTGCCACTGCTCTGGGGACTCCTGGCCCTCCCTGCAAGGACAGCAGCAGTGTGCTGGGATGGGACAGGACCCCTCCACTGTGCCGGGATGGGATCCCCATTGTGCCAGGACCCCCACTGTGCTGGGATGGGACCCCCCCTGGTGCCAGGACAGGTGTAACCCCAGTGCTGAGACAGGACCCCCCCCGGTGCCAGCCCAGACCCCAGCACACCGGCCAGCTCCTGGTGCGCGGAGGGAGCGTTAATCAGCGCTGAAACTGCCGTTTAGATCAACAGCGGTGAGATTATGGCGACGAGCTGCTGGTGTTTGCAGGCTGAGGACGAGCTCGTTTTCATTCCTGATTTTAAGTGCCTTTTCATCTGATGAGGACTCCCGGGGGGCGCAGAGGCGGGGTTCAGAGCCCGTGTTGGCAAACAGCTCCAAGCGTGGGGCGAGAGCCATCGGGCGGTGATGTTTCATAACTCTTTTAATGTCACGTTACCCAAAATTCAGACATTTCTGACTGGCCGAGAGCACAGGACCCACACCACCACCTCAGCGGGCTGGGGGAGCTCCTTCCAGCTGTGCTGTATATGACCCCACCAAAGAGCCCGCAGGGTGCCGGTTCGCATGGGCTGTGAATTAACCTTCCCACCAGTGGGACAGTATAAAGGAGACATTTTTATTCCCAGGCTCTGGAAAGGTGCTGTTGGCCAGCCCATCTGCACTGGTGTTTTCCCCCTACAATATTGGCTTTTGCTCCTGACCTGGCTGGGGGTCCCAGGTCCTAGTCTCCTCCCCCAGACCCCCACCAGACCCTCATTGTCCCCTCTTGGGTCCAGAGCCCCCCACCATCACCACCCCCCAGCTCTGCTATCCCTCCATGCTCAGGCTGGGGTGGTGGAAGCAAGGGTAGGGGCAGGCAGGGGCAGGCAGGGGCAGGCAGGGCAGGCAGGGGCAGGCAGCACTCACTGGCCACGCGAGGTGTGCACCAGCAGCGTGATGAGGGTGGAGGTGGCCGGGCAGACACAGTTCAGCGCCAGCATGGCATATTTGCACTCCTCTTCACAGACGACATGATCTAAAAGGCAGAGGGGACCATCACGGCAGGGAGGGGGACAGATGGGTTCCTCAGCTGGTGGTGCCTGGTCATGCAGTAATTTTGGGGTGGGGGGCCGGGTGCTTCCTCCTCCTGCCAGTCCGAAGGCAGCTCCCCCACGGGGAACACCACAAATGGGATTAATGCAGGCAGGAAAGCAGGGATGCAGGCTGGAAACCAGCCAAGTAGACACCAGTCCACTGCCGCCACGTCCGTGGGGATGCACACTGAGCACACACGGGACTGGCGTGCCCACATTCAGCCCACCCCAGAGCAGCCGGATCCAGCTCTCCCCCAGCGCCAGGCACGTTCCTGCACGCTTTAGTGTGCATCATGATCATAGAATCACAGAATCTTTAAGGGTGGAAAAGACTTCTAAAATCAAGTCCAGCCATCAACCCAACCCCCCCATGGCGACTAACCCCTGTCCTGCAGTGCCACAGCTACACGTTTTCTGAACACCCCCAGGGACGGTGACTGTCCCCCCCCCAGGCAAGCCTGTCCCAAGGCTTGATCACTCTTTTGGAAGGTCACCCCATCCCTGATACCAGCCAGGATGCTGTTGGCCCTCTTGGCACACTGCCGGCTCACGTTCAGCTGCTGTCACCCAGCACCCCCAGGGCCGTTCCCCCCAGGCAGCTCTCCAGCCACCCTGCCCCAGGCTGCAGCACTGCCTGGGGTTGTTGTGACTGAAGTGCAGGACCCAGCACTGAGCCTTGTTTAATGATAAAGCAACCAGGAGGAGTCTCAGCAAAAGGTCACTGACTCCCCTGAGATGGAAACACTGCTGGAAACACCCGTGATGGCAGGGGAGGCAGTCCGGAGCAGGGAAGCGAGCAGCGCTGCCCGCTGCCACGCAGCCCCTCTGACTCACCGGCAAACTTGACGTGAAATTTGTTTTCAGGCTTTAAGATCTGAACGTAGAGAGGACAGTTGGGAGCAAAATCTTTCACAGCCCAGGCCCTCAGGATGGTCTGGTGGTCCTAGCCGGAGAGAAGAGCAAGAGCTACTTGCCTGATGGCTCATTATCCTCAATGGTTCTGCACCCAGGATGAACCGCAAAGCACCCAGCCATCGCAGAGACGTACAGCAAGGGCTCCTCCACCACCCACTGCTAACAGGGGATAACTGCCCTCTCCTGCTCCCCAAAACCCAGCACCGGTGGGAAACTGGGACAGCAGAGGGATGGTGAGCCCACGGGGGCTCAGCCGGCAGCGTGCCGCTGCATGTCCCCGTGCTGTCCCCATGCCACCTCTGCGGTTTCTTCATGGTCACCGCCCGCCCGTGCAGACCCTTCAGCAGTGTCATTACAAGCTGGAGTGCCAAGCGCCGAAGGAGGGAAGGGCCAGGCAGTGCCTTGGCGGCAGGGAGGGAGCCCAGCACCCCTTGCTCTGCACGTTAGCGCCGGCAGAAAAGACCCTCCGGTGGGGCCGCGCAGGCTCAGGGCGGCACGGACAGACAGGAGCCACTGCTGCGGCGTGAGCAACATCCCTGGCACTGGCTGGCATCAAGAGCTGTCACTGCTGCCACCCCCTCCCTCTCCCAGGGCTCCCAAAGATAATCCCAGCCTGGGCTGGGATAAGATGGCGTTAGGTGAGGAGGTTTTTGGGGTGAGCTGTCCCAGAGCAGGCAGGGCGCACAGGCTGTGCGGGCGCCCAGGGGACAGAGCTCAGCACTCAACCCCACGCTCTCGCCCTGGCTGCCTCCTGGTGCACCCCTGTGCCGTGCTAAGGCAGGATGCAGCAATCATCCCCGTCCCTTCTGGCCTGGGAAATGAATAATTTCCGACCGTGCCACCCCCCAGGCCCGGCTTACTGCCGCGGTGCGGTCCACCTCGTTTCGGCTGCTGAGAATGAAGCAGGCTTCTCCGTTGTCCATCCTGCAAACAGATTGCAGCGCCCCTGTGAATAACACAGGTCAGCAAAGCCGGGCATCTGCCCGCACCAGCCAGGGCGCTGCCAGCCCCCCCGAGACCCCGGTGCAGGCATGCAGGTACGCCCATCATCATGCATCTGGGCTGACACTGCTGGGGACCCTCCTCTGCAGCCCTGAAGCCCACGGGCAGCTTGGCAGCGCAGCAGAACCAGCCTTGCTGTGGGTGCACGGTGCATCCCTCTGCTCACTTGGCTCTCATGAGGTCCTGGTCCTTCAGCGCAGAGCCCTGGAGGTAGATCACACGCTGCGACCACAGAGGGATCTGCAGAACCCGTCGCACCTGGATATCCATCTCTGTTGGGCAAAGTATCACCACGTAGTAATCCTGCAAGAGAGAGGCTCGCGTGGGTCGGCAGGCTGGCAGCCCTGCGCACGCCTGCCACAGTGAGCCGGGACACGGGGTTTTGCTGCCTGAGCAAATAGCTCTCTTGGGGGTTCGGTATTTGGTCCCGGTGTGTAAGACCTCCCACTCCTGCTCTAGGCTCTTGCAAAGGTCTTGGAAAACACATCAGCACCTTCTTCACCCCATTCTGCACAATAAAGGCAATGCAGACACATCTGGGTGCGGAACTAGGAGAGAGCTGCGCACACACAGCAAAGCTGAGCCTCTTGCAGAAATGAGCAGGATTTTAAGGCTTGAATGTATGGAATCAAGGCTGAGCAACGGTAATGAAGCCTATGTGAGTGCTGGAATGGAATGCTAACCTGAAACACGTCTGTAATGCTCTCGTCCTGGGGAGATGGAAAGGCACGGTCACTGGCAAGATCACTTATTATGTGGGGATACTCCAGTAAGAGCTGGGTAAATCCCACTGAGATTTAGTAATTACGTTTGGTTTCTGAGACACTTCACTCAGCAAAGACATCACCACATTTAGAAAAGTCCCTGCAGCCCCTCCCCGTCTGCTTGCACAGTGCTGTAACAGGCCTGGCCAAAACCGGGGTGGATCAGGCAGAGAGAGCCCCACCACTGAGCTGGCAGAGCGAGGTGGCCCTAGGGCATCACTTGTCACCTCTGCTTGGCCAGTGCAGCACACGCTTCCTGGTGCTGGGCTGGATGGTTTTTACCTCATTCTTTGCCACATCCACTGTAGCTGGGCAGGGCACTCACCACCAGCAGCGACCCGGCCGTGCCCAGCAAGGCTGCGAGCCTGGCCAGGGCAAGCGTTGACCAAGCACGGCGTGGCGACACGCCGATCCTCACCTGCAGGCGCGGGTGGGCGTAAAACTCATTGAGGAAGTCCATGAGGAGATCGATCTTGAGAGAGCTGACACAAAGGACGACGTGTTTCTCTGTCTGGGCACGGTGACGGCTGTAATTGCCTCCCGACTTCTGTCGCTCCATCCACAGATAGACGAGCTCCTCGAACTGCAAACGAAGGCAGAGAGCTGATGTCCCCATCGGCAGGGCTGCCTGCATGTAAGCTCTGCATCCCTCTCCATCCTTGGCTGCGCAGGTCTAACCTGGAGCGGCAGCACGACCAGGGCGACGCAAATCATTATCACTACGAGGAGCTGGGAAGGCCAGATCTTTGGTGTCACGTCTCCGTAGCCCACGGTGGAAAAGGTGACGATGCAGAAATAGAAGGACTTGAAGAGGGAGAGCTTCTCACCTGCTCTTTCTAAATGCTGGATGCCACAGGTCCTGCAGGGAGAAAGCACACATCACAGTGAGTGCTTCCCTGCCCGGGATACGGGCAGTGCCCGTAGCGCCTGCTGAAGTCAGTGGGAAGCACTAGGAGATGACTTACACCCATGTCCATGGAGGAAATTTGTCTGTAACACGCTGTCAGCATCAGCAGTGGATTTATGTCACCAATAGAAATGATTCAGCTGATGGGGCTTACAAACGAAGGGGTTAGTTTGATGTGGTTGCTCACCAAAGCCACACAAGGAAGTCTAGGTCCTGAGTGATGGGTCACGGTAAGACCATGCCGCGGACAGTGTGTTGAACATCACTCGGGGGCTGCCTTTGCATTGCAAGAAACCAGAATGTGGAAGCAAGCAGCTGTCCCAGTAAGGCTCTGGAGGGACCCAGCCCACGGGAAGGTCTCTCAGCTGTAGGGGGGATGCACTGCGCAGGCAGGAGGCAGATCCCGCTGCCCATTCCCGGCTGTGCCGCTGCCCTCGCAAAGCCATGCTGCAGAGCCACCTCGCTGCCTGCGGTTAGGCAGGCGGTGTAATTCCACAGACCCACGGATTCAAAGCCATCTCGCTTAACACAAATGTCACCTAATTGTCCTGGACCCAAGATGTAGCCCTGCCACATCCGCCAGGAAACACGTCCGTGACCCCAGCGGGCGGGAGGTGCCACGGGCGGGAGCACTGATGAGCTCTGAAATTGCATTAGTCATTCACATCAGAGGATCATCTTTATTGCCAAAGACTCGGGAGCCTAAAAGCTTCATTTCCTGTCCATTCAGCAACTTAATTGGTATTATATGCTCCAAATGCAGAGCAAGGGAGCTAGAGCCTAATTCAAAGCTAAGTACCCAGCGATGAGCACGGACTCCCTCATAAAGCAACGCCCTTGTTGATGGCCATGCGTGGGGTAAAGGGCCCAGTTAATTAGCAGAAGCCCCAGTGGCTTATTACACACACAAGCTCAGCAGCCATGGTAACCTGGTGGGGAGGAAGAGCGCGGTCAGAGCCGGCGGGTGCAGTGGGTCCTGGTGGTGAACGAGCCGTCGCACGTGTCCGAGCCCGTGTCCCCGCGGGGAGCTGCTGTCCCTGCCCTTGGCTCTGCAGCACGCACAGCCCTGCTCCGAGACTCCTGTCCGCACCACCCATCTCCCTGACAACATCCTCATCCTCACGTGCGCCCATTAAAAAGTTTTTGTTACAATCGTATAATTAGGGAGGATAATTAGTTTCTAAAATAGGAATGGATCTTCCCAGTGTTCAGTGTGCTGGGGAACGAAGCCGGAGGAGCCCAGCGCCGGGGGCTGGTGGTGCAGGGGGTCCTCCCACGGCTCCAGCAGATGTGACTGTGCCCAAGCCAAAGCCCACGGGTGGGAGTGGAAACCTGGGGCACGCTCCTCACCGGCGCTCCCCCAGCTCCACAGCTCAGCCCGAGGAACTGGGACTTGTCCCATTAGCGGAGGAAGGATGCCAGAGGCTGGGGAGTTCAACCCAATCGACGACCTTGAATAATTATGCTTTCCTCAGCGTGCACAAACCTCTCAGGCTGAAAAAACAGGCTAGAAGACACTGCCTAAAGGCAGAACCCCCTCTGGCTTCCCAAGTCACTCTGTTACACCCTGGCAATCCCATCCCACCACAGCTGGGAAGGTCCCACCCCACCTCCCCCTCCTGTAAGCCCTGCCAGAGCCCGACTCCACCAGTCACCCCTGGGGTGTGAAAAGCTGGTTTCCCGCGATGAAGAAGGTGGTTTAGTGAACTGAAGAGCAACACTCACCCTGTGAAAACGAGACACAGGAGGGTGCAGATCAGAATGAGCACCTGGTTAAACATCGCAGACTGGGTCCTTTGTATGGCTCGGTGCAGGTCGTTCTGGGAAAAGAGGAGAAGGCGCTCACCAGCCCAGAGAAGGTAAAGTGCTCCTCCAAGTACCCGTTGCCATCTTGCCAGCTCCAGCAACGCCCCCCCAGATGAAGGTCAGGCCAGAATTTGGCCCTTGAAAAGGGATGTGCATTTCTGTGAGCAGGTCTGGGCTCTGCTGCCAGAAGAGACAGCTCAAGCCGGAGCTCAGATCCACGGCCCAGCATCACCAGCTGGCAAAGCCTCACCTCCCACCAACCCTGGCACGGCTGCACGCACTGAGCACCGAGAACCTGCCCGAGAGCCGGCGGCAGGCGAGGGCCCCCCTCCGACCACGCTGCCCTCGGCATCCCCAGGGCAGAGGAGCTGGGCGAAAGGGCTGGGATGCATCCAGTCACTCACAATCATGTTCTCCAGGGCGTACTTGGCAAGCCAGCAGTTCAGAAACACAGGAATGAACAAATTCCGCAAAGGAGGCCAGAATATCTAAGGAAGCAAGAGTTACTCACAGAAAAATCCATGTTGTCTACCATAAGAAGCTACAAACAGCCAATTCCAGCCCCGTTGGGACTGGCTCCTTCCCCAAGCACTGGCCTCTGCAGAGGCTGCCCTGCAGCAGCCCCGCTCCGCCGGTGCAGTGGGGCAGCTGGGAACAGAGGACAGCGTCTGGGAGAGCGCTCCAGACAAAGTCATCATGTGGAAAAATATTGAAGAAAAAAATTTTCTGCCAGCTTTAAATACTACTTGGCCAGACATTCATTTCTCTCTATTTCACCACCAAAACTACAACACTTATTAAACTCAAAGATGTTTCAAAATGTCACTGGGAAACACTCACTGTGATAATAAATGGCACCGTGTTAATCATTTCAAGGATGAACGAAATGCGAAAAATCTGTTCCCAGATGTTCCCCTGAGGAATTAAAACCAGACAATAATTAAATAAGCTTAAAAATCTACCCAAGGACAATTAAAAAGCTCCCACTCTGCCACAGACCCTGCTAGGTGGGGAAGTACGCCACAGCAGCCAGAAAGGTGCTTCGGTGGCAGGCACGCTGGAGTGGGTGAAACCTTCCCAAAGCGTCCTGTGCTTTCCACAGCCACCACATCCCTCTGCCCGTCCCTGCTGCTGCCCAAAGCCAGGGGACAACAACGCTTTGCACAAGGATGGAGAATGAGAGTGACTGATACAGATCGCTGGCACCAAACCAGGCGGGTGGCACAGGGGCTGAGTCTCTCCTGCCAACTGTCCCAGGGACCCCGAGATGATGCCATTTGTGAAGGTCACTTGTCTTGGCGATTTTAAGGGGATTTGGCCCAAAGGAGTCAGCTTGTGCCTCTCCCTGTCTGGCCTGGAGCAGTGCCTGCTACCTCCGGAGGCAGCAGACCTCGGCGCAAGCAGGAGTCGCGCTGCCGAGCTCAGCTCCAGGTTCTCAACCTTAGGAAACTCTGTGTGCATCAATCTGCTGCCCCCCCTTCCAAAAAACAACAACAACAACAACAAAGCAGTGGCCCTTTCTAAAACAGCTCTGAATTTCAAGGAAGGTGGAAAAAAAAGAGATGCCCCAGCTCTGCTCTGCCAAACACTCATCCAGCAGCCCAGGGGGAATAAGAAAGGAAAACAGCCACGGTCGGCTGAGACAAACAACCTCTCCGGATGCTTCAGGCTGCAGACAGCTCAAAGACAGAGAAATGAATTCACGCCGGGGGGTCAGACCCAGACTGCACATCACTGTCCACCACCCGCCCCGGGGCACTTACCTTGTAGCTGAGATAGATGAGCAGCATGGTCTCCAGAAAGCTGATTAAAGCTATGCTGACCTGCAGAGACAGACAGATGAGGGCTGCTGAGGGCTCGCTGGATGCATCGTCAGCTGCTCAGAGGCTGTGAGCACCTCTGCCGAGCCCCCCGCCCCGTGCGACCGGGAGCCTGTGGGTACGGCGGGCACAGCCCCGTTGATTTCCCTGGCCCCGTTTGGGTGAATGCCTGCCACGCACGAGCAGCAGGCGTGCAAGCAGCCCTGAGCAGAAGCCAATGGGCACTCAACCCTCGTACAAGCGACTCCCCAGGCCTGAAAATAGCCCATTACTGGCACAGCTGCCTGCAGGCTGCGGAGGAGCTGAGCCAGCCTCAGGATTTTATCTTCCAGCAGCTTGTCCTCTCCCATCAGCTCCCAGGATTTTCACCCGGGGCCATGTGGCTGCTCCCAGCAAAAGCCCCAGATCATTTTCTGCTCACCCAAGAGAACCCGTTGCCCCTTGCTGTTGTGGGCAGAGGATGCCCGGAGACACGCTGGCAGCAGCGCTCAACCAGCTCCTGCTGTGCTCCCGCACAGCCATGCTCAAGGGCTGGGCACTCACCTGCACAGCCCACAGGGGCATTTTTCTATCCACCCAGAAGATGTGCGACCTGTAAAGAAAATTCAAATCAGATCTAAACCGTACCCTAACTAGCAGTGCCTTTACCCCCCACCGAACGCCAGTCTGAGGCCATCACTGATGCAGGATCCAGCACAGGACTGGTACTGGTGCTCCTTACTGCACAGTTTGTTCAAGCAGCCTCTGCACGGAGGATGAGCCATTCCCAATTGATTTGGTCCTGGGAGGGTCCCTTGAGCAGCCCCGTGACCAAGAAACGGCCACGGGCAGCTGCCAGCACCACCCAGGTCCATCACTGCATTCCCGCATCCTGGCAGAGCTGCACCCCAGCACTGGAGCAACTCTCCACTCACCAGTTTATCTTCGTGGACTGGTTGAACGCCGTGTAATTCTGCTTTTCGCATTCCCAGCTAGGAGAAGAGAAAGACAAAACAGGGGAAAGCAGTCAGTNGGCATGGGCTCCTGGGGTGCCCTTGCCGCTCTGTCCTGGTGCTGGGGGAGGCCCCCAGACAACATTCCCCCAGGGCCAAACGCACACTGGGCTCTGTAGCCGGGGCTTTCCACAGGACCTTATCTCACCCAGGCAGTTTTCAACATCTCAGTACTGGAGAGTAAGACCCATCGGATACTTCAGCCCGTACCAGAGATGCTGCAAAACCCTGACACTCGCCAGGCACAGGGCTGCCTGGGACCACTGCTGAACCGCAGGGCTGCAGCCGGGAATTACCGGGTTACAATTAGCACAGGCTGCTGACCTTCAGCTTCCAGGACAAGGCTAGCTGAGCCCCGAGCCGCCGGCCAGCCAGGCAGCACCGCAGCCGAGCCCCCATCCCCGCCTTGCTGTGGGGGATGCCTTCCCACCGGCCAGCCTTTATTTTGCCACACACCCTCAGGAAAATGGAGTTTCCCGAACTGTAGCCGTGCTAAAGCTTTCCAGGATATGTGTCTGCGTCACGCTTAACTCTTACAGATTTTGAAACCACTTTTGGACAATGCAGATGTGCTTGGTAGTCTGCGACCTTTACAAAGAGAAAATCCAATTGCTAATTCTCCTAGCTCTTGGAAAAACTCCCCACACTGTATGTGGACAAGCAAGGACATATTAAAAATAGGCTTATACTGAAAGCCCGAGCAAAGCCGGTGCATGTAATCATCTGTCACCTTGGGAACCTAACTGGCAAAACATATTTCCTTCCCAAATGCTTAAATGGGATTTAGTGTAAGTGTCTTCGAGGGCATCAGCGTTCAGAAAATACTTGCATGGCGATGCCTTGTAATCACGGGCTCCTGCCTGTGTCCGAAGGCCACGCTGCGCCCCTGACCCTCAGAGCCAGACAGCATTTGGAAACGAATGTAATGCTGAATTTTTCCACCACCTTTCCCTCGTGCACCGTGCAGGGCCAGCAGACACCCACATGAGTGTCCACAGGGTTTGAGCAGGGAGCAATGCCCACCAGGACCAGCAAGTTTGGCTAAACTATTGGTTCAAACAGCTGGAGGGAGAGAAACAATTCGTTGTGCATCTTCACACCCGCCGTGAGTGGCTGCTATTGCATCTGCGCTCCCCGACACAGCGGGTGGAGTGGGGAGCCCGCGGCAGCAGCGCTCACCAGCCTATGCCCTCCTCCGGGTTGTCGAGCAGCACGCGGACGATGTACAGGAGGCAGGTGAGCAGCTTCAGCGAGAAGTTGAAGAGCCGGATCCTCAGGCCTGCGGCAGAGGGGAACAGGGTGTGGGCCAGGCAGCGCACCCCCCAGCACCCCCTCTTTAGTTTCCCACAAGCTTTGCAGGGCCTCTTGCACCGCGGGACCCCACTGAGCCGCAGGGGAGCTGCAGGAGCCCCGGGGCAGCACACGACCGTGGCTTATGCTTTCTGGGGCTCTACGCATCCTACCCAGTGTCAAATATATAGGAGACTGATACAGAAATAAATAACGATGAGTCAGCTCCTTGCTGGCCCCAGGAGATGGGGAAGACAAACACGGGAGCTGCTGCAGCGTATTGCCCCCACTTGCAGGCATCCGCTAAAAAGCATCAGGCTGGCAGGGCCAGGGCACCGCTCCGCTGGCCGCACTGCAGACGGCTTGCAGGAGGAGGGATGGCAAGCAAGAGCTGCCGCTTTATCCGCTCTCCCTCCCCAGCCAGTTCATCGGGTTATTACTCAGATTACAAGTGAGAAATTCATCACATTTTCATTAAAAACTTCCCCATGGGCACCCTGTTGTGCTGCGCTCCAGCTTTTTAACAAGACGACAGGATGCAGGGAGGAAAAAAAAATGTGAATTTATAAATTAACGAGCAGACTCCCTCCAGACAGCTAATGACATATTGGAGAAAGAAAATAAAAACACCATTAGTCAAGTGGAGGCTAATCCGGATGGCTGAAGTAGAAGTGGGTAACTCACAGCCTGCCTCGGCTGTCCGCACAGCCGCTGACCCCCCACTGCGGACACGGGAGCACCTCTGGTTCTGTGGTGGGGACGTTTGCTCCCTGCCCCCCCAGGCAGCTCCTCACACCCACCCCGCTCCCAGCCAATTTATCCCAGTTGGTTCCCGTGCTGTGTTTGTCTCCAGCGAGCAAAGGTGCCAGGCAGCATCCCCTCCTCCCCGTGCAACCGCATCCCCCCAAACCCAGTTGGCCAACACCCAGCAGAAAGGCCAACAGGCAGCAGCAGCCCTGGGTTGGGCAGCCAGCACTGGGGACACCCGGGGAACCAGCCACCAGCAGATGGCAATGGCTTCTCGTCCCACCAGGACGGAGCATGCTCTCCCAGCTCGGGCAGGGTTTGGTTTCTCCAGGCAGACGCTCGCGCTCCACGCACGGAGCACTCACTCGATCGCTGGTTTTTGATGAAGAAAAGCTTCAGTCGCTCCTTGAAGGTGTTTTCATTCACGTAGAACTCGACCTGCACCCTGCGGGGAAAGCACCCAGAGGAGCCCGTCAGCAGGGCGGGTGGCTGGACCTGAAGCCATCCAGGAGCCCTGTCCCCCCATTCTGGCTGGGTGACCCCCGAGAGCAGCCCACAGCAGACCCCAGGCTCAGCCCTGGGCTTCCAGCTGCTCCCACTGTACCAAATCGCCAGTACCACCAGTCGGGAGCACCAAGACATGCCACACTGATGACTACCAAAGCCACCGATGCAACCCACGGGGCCAGGACTACTTTGGGTTAAGGGCTTTGCTTTCACTCACATGCAACCAGCTGACATGTGCGAACTTCTCCTTTCCCACACACTTTCCAACGTCCAAAGCCTCTCAGAAAAGCAGTGGCCTTGGAGCAGTCTCCCCCAGCAATGTTTTATCTGCTCCAACCCACCACGGCTGCAGCAGAGCAGGAGCCAGTGAGGGTGATGTCCCCAGTATGCCCATGCCCTGGCTCTGCCCAGGTGGGAGCAACGTTCAGCACTGAGGCTGTTAAAAAACAGATCCGATCTAAAAGGAGAAAAATTCCCTTTGTTGCTAAGATACCACATTTGGCCATTCCAGAAAAACCCAGGAGCTGCCAACCAACTCTGAACGTCACTTGGCATTCGGAGCCGCTGGTGACTTGTGGCACGAGGACAAGGCACCACGGCAGAGAGCCGCCCACCGGGACACTTCACCGAACCGGCCAGGAGGAGCCGCAGGTGAAACTGAAAATGCCCCATCCAGCACTGTGAGCACCACGGGCACCTCTTCATCCGCTGCTGCTCCAACCTCCATCACTGACCCCCCATCTGCAGCCCTCCTGCTGCCCGCTCCTCGCTGGGGGGTCCCCACGTGCCGGGTGGATGCCCATGACCGCGCGGTGCAGGGAAAGCCTCACCAAGGCTGGAGGTTCCCCCCTACAGACGTCAGTGGGGTCTGGGATCAAGCACACCCAAATTAAGGGTGCGCAGACAAAACCGGTCCCTGCGCAGCTCATCTGCCACCCAGTGCTCCTGCTACTTTATAAACGCCCGCAGCCCTTCGCTAACTCACTCATTCACATGAAGCAGGGTTATAAATTACACTCCTGCCTGCTGAGTGCAGGCTACAAGGGATTGTTTTCTGATGCCTCGGCTTTAGACTGAGCAAGAAAAACTCTGTTCGTTACAGCTGATAATGGAGTTAAGTGCAATGAATTAGCTGCTTCTATTTCACTGTATTCAACAAGTCTCTTATTAAGTAAGTGTTACTACTATCACTACTTTTTTAACTGCTTGGAAGAGGTCATCAAGACCTCATTAATCAGGCAAATTACCAAGCCAAGGCGTAGACCAAGGTGAGCAAATTCACAGTGACAGTCATTAAATCCACCACCCCATTTTACTTCTCCTGCGCAACCCCCGTGCACGCGTGCTGCCGGCTCCAGCCGAGCGTGCCGCCTGGCACACGCCACCGAATCCTGATTTATTGGAAAGCAGCTGCTACTCGCTCTGACAACAGAGGGGTAAACAAATATTTACTGAGCACTAATGCCGAGCGGATAGGGCAGCTAATTGGGAATTGGTTTTAGGAGACCCTCATTGCTCGGGAGTCCCTCGTCCTGGCACCCACCAGCACCCACCGGCACTGTGGGGGGAGCCGGACGGCTTGAGGGGAAACTGCCCAGGGTGTAAAAAGCACGGCACACCCTCGCAAGCTCCCTGGAACTTCTCGTGGACTCCCTTATCAGGCTGAAAAGTCAGATTTTTAATTTACAAGGCTCTTATGTACAAAAGGCAAATGCATAGAGAGAAACCCAACGCCTCAAACACAACAGTCGGGATAAAATTTTATACGGGCTGTCAAACTTTGCACGCTTCTGCCGTAAGCCAGTAATTGCTCTCTGGCTTAACCTGCTCCGGGGTGGCACAGTGGGAACCCACCGGCAGCTGCCTGGTCTGGTGGCTGGCAGGGACCCGGTGATGGGCTCGGGGTGGCTGATCCGCTCCAAGAGCCCACCCTTCGGCATCTCCCCAGTGCTGCTGGAGCAGCACAGCCGGGACCAGGCGCAGCCCAGGGGTGGGTGAGACGCAGCCATCTGAGCCCCTGCGGCTCCGGAGCTGCGGCAGGCAGAGCTGAGGGGCTCCGCGCTGCACAGTCATCCTGTCCCCATCGGTGTAGTAAGAGAGGAAAGAAAACTGGGAAGCAAATGCTGAGCTCCTGGTGCCCACCCGCAGGCATGTCCCCTGCAGACCCCGTGCCCTGTCCGGATCCCTCGGGGGTGGGGGGGATGTCACCCACTGAGCAGGTCTGTAACGGAGGGGACAATAACCAACGGTCTCGGTGGGGCAGTCACCAATCCTGTTAAGACATTTGGGGTTGTGCTGGTTACACTGCCGAGGGGAAGGATGCCCAGGTACGGCTGGCAGCACTCGGCAAACCCTTCGGCAGCGATGCACTCGCACAGGACGCTTCAGAGTCAGGGCACTCGGACTCACCAGGACATTTCAGAGCATCAGCCGAGGAAAATGCCGAAACACAAACGCACCCCAGCGGTGGGGTTTCACCAAGAGCATACCTCACCCCCGTGTTCTCAGCCAGCAGCAGGGACGGGAGCTGAGCCTGTGTCTCCCCTGCAACCCTGATGCTCGTGGCGCAGGGAGAGCGGCTGGGGGAGGCTTTGCACTGACCCCCATGCGTGTTCACCAGCCACACTCACTGGCACGACAAGGGAGCGGGGAGGCGGGTGGGCAGCCACAGACCCTGCTGTGGGGCCCACGAGGCGAGTGCTGGCAGCACAAACACGCAGGGAGCGAGTAGGAGAACTCAGGAGTTCTGGCTCAGCCAGCACGGTGCCTTAGGAGGACGCAGCCATAAACGCAGAGCTTTAACGTGTTAAAATTAATCGTTTCCAAAGCTAGACTTGGCAAACAATTTATCTGTGTCAGGGCATAAATCAGCTGCCACAATTGCTCACGACACTGCATACAGAAGCTAATTGCTCCTTCTCCTTATTAAAAATGCCCAGGATATGCTAGGAACTGGCCGTCGGCTCTGTCGTGAGCGCTGGGCACCCCATTCATCAGAGTCCCTGAGGATTAAGTGCATTGAGGAGAGGGAGACTTCAGGGAGCACAATTCCTCTCCCAGACATTTGCTTCCGTAACGAAGAAACAAACAGCGATATAAATCTCTGTCGCCAGACAGATGGTTTGCTGATCTAGTGTTGCAGCCCACCTCAAGACTCTGAATATAAACGCTGATGGATAAAAGAATTGAACGATTAGAAGAGATCTAACTTTCTATGACAAAGTAGCCCATGTATTCATTCGTCATAACGGTCGCAGCAAGAAGAAACATTTGGAAAGCAACTGAAGCGCATCTCGGAGGGGGGAAAAGAGGGTGTTTATGACTGCAAAGAGATGAAGGAATAAAAGTTTGTAGAAAGAACCTGTTCCTTTGGAGAAAACTTGCCCTCGCTGCTTTCTGGGCTGAGCTCCTGGAGCTGGGTGGGACCCCGCAGCCACAGACCCACGATGCCCCGGCCGAGCCCTGGCAGCCCCCGTGGGGTGACTGTCCCACGGGTTTCTGGCTGCAGGAGGAGGGCGAGCAGAGTGAGGGCTCAGCATGATGGGGGCCAGGACAGCACCACGGCCTGACAGCCCGCTCCAGCGCTGGCACCCGCTCTGGGCTTCACTCAACACCCCAGAGAAAAACCCACGGCTGAACGGGCGATGGCTTTTACCAGGCAACAGCAACCACCAGAGAGTATCAAAGCTCCTGCTCCATTTCCAGCTGAGGGAAGGAGATTATATCACCTAAAACATACCCTTCAATTTTGTTGTCAAGAAGTTAACTTCAAAGAAAAATCAAGCTAAACTCCGACTGTATTAACCACCCCAAAACACACACCCCGACAGGCTTTGCCTTCACAGCCGCTCAGCCAAGCAGGTCCATTCCAACCACCCCCTCCAGGGATGGGCATCCCTCCCGCCAGCCGGCCAGCACGGTGCCAGCCCGACCCGGGCAGCACCGCGGGGTGCAGGCAGGAGCCGGCGCTGCGGGAAGGGAGCAGGCAGCGTGCCGCTCCCCCAGCCTCACCCCGGCTGAACCTCCCCGGGCAGCGCAGATAATCATCACAGTACAAGTTTAGTTACAAGCCCTCTGCTTGGAAGGGTAATTACCACTATTATGCACTTCATAATGCCTGAGCAATTTCATTTTCTTCGCTTGGTTATTTATTGTGCTTTATTAACCTAAGATTAGAGACAATTTGTTATAAGATGATGAGCTCCCGAAAAAGACACAATAGTTTGTTCAGAAAAGTGCCGGGCGTAAGACCAGGATAAGCACAGCCCAGCTCACCGGTATCAAAATAGACACAGAGGAGCACAGCCCCAGCTCCATACTTGTACCTTCCCCAGGGAGCGGGGGATGAGGACCCTGCCCTTAAAGACAAGTAAACCATGAAACATAGCAGCCCACACGCAGCCCCATGCCGGGGCAAACCCGCACGGGCAACACAGGCAGGGACGGGGGATGGAGACACAACCCTGAGCCCTGCGTCCCTGGGAGACTTACATGGGCAGTCGGGCACAGGCAGCTCCCCTCCAGTCCCCGCGGCGTGTGACAGACACTGGGCATGGCCTGAAAACTGAGACGGCTCCAAAATCCAGCCAAGGGAGCGAGCCGCCCCTCCCCGCGCTGGGACGCTGCCCGCAGCCTCCCTGCTGCCATCTAAAGAAGGGCTGAAGGGCCCAGGGCGCTTTTGTTCTGTTTCGTACGAGAGATTTCTTGCCATGAGAAGAGCATCTTCAAATAAATATGGGTCTTGAAAGACACGAAGGGATTCCCAGCATCTCTCCGCAGCTCTAATCCTTGCTCTCGCACTCCAGCTGGGCGGGAATGCAGTCCTCCTTCCAGAAGAATTCTCAAGAAACTTCTCCCATCATGTAGTGGGATGCAAACAAGACTCTGCAGAGATTCTGGGGGGGGTGGGGACCCAATCAAACCCCAAATCTCTGCAATCTGGTGGCTGCCAACACCCACCTCTGCCAAGACAGTGTAGTCTCAAATGAGACCCCACTTCATCCCCCAGAGGATGACTCTGCATCCTCCCCGCAAAACCTCGTGGGTCAAATCCACAAGAAACGTGGCTGTGGCACACAACAGGTGAAGTTAAAGATGTGCTGATGGCCCCGGTGGGCTCAGCAGGGGTGGGCTGTGGGTACCAGGGGCAGCCTCGGGCAGAGGAAGGTGAGGAGCTGTGCTGCAATGTTTCCGCTCTCAGCATCCTGCGGTGCCAGGAACAGCAGAGGATATTGTGCAAAAGGCAGCGTGCAGCTCAGCAAGGGCACGGCACCGCAGCCAGGCTGCCTCCGGCCCTTCGCCCAGCCACCGGCCCAGCACGGAGGGCAGCTGGTGCCACCAGGACGGCTGCCTGGTCCCCGGCTGGGTGACAGCCCCTCTGCTCCACAGCCAGCCCGGGCACAGGGCAGCTCTGCCAGGCACTGCACCCGTGGAAGCTGAGCGGGAGCCAAAGTCCTTCCCAAATAAACCACGGAGCCAGCTTGAGGCTCAGACACCTGATGATGAGAACCACACGAACTACCCAGAGACTCCAGCAGCGACCGGGGCTCCTGGTTTCTTTCTGAGATGCTCTTTCCTTTTTTCCACTTTTTTCTTGATGGTAACAGGCGTTCGGGCACAAAAGCTACAGCAAGACGGACACTGAGTGAGCTTCACGTACTGACCTCCACCTCTGCGGCATATCCACCTGCCAGCCCCCATCCACCCCAGGGCAGGCAGCGGGCAGAGGGGCGGCTGTGCCCCTTCCCACCAGAGCTCCGGGCTCGCCGGTGCGACGAGCTGCTCCCGGCGCACGGCTTTGAGGTGGAAAGGAGGAATAGCTGTACGGCTGTGTGTGTGTAGAAACCCTGGGCGCCTGCCAAAGCCAGAAACAGGGAACAGGCTGCCCCCACGCTCAATAAGCAGTAATTGAACAATTACTCAAAGGAGGAGGGTTGTGGGCTTCAACAAGGCTGTACCGGCTCAGCGCTGGGGAGGATGCAAGAACTGGTGTCAAAACCACGAGGGGCTGCACGGCTCCAAGGGAGCCCCTCCCGCTGCAGCCCCGCTGTCCCCGGCGTCCCCCACGTACGCCGGGCAGCCGTGCAGGGAGCACCCCCAAAGGGGTTCTGCAAAGTCTGCTGCCTGGTTTTGCTTCACTGCTTCTGCAAGCTCCAGCCTGGCAGCCTGCGTTTGCCTGGGCTGTGGCGCTCACGGGGCGGCAGCAGCGTGCTGCGCCGTGTCCCCCATCAGCGGGGGACGTGTGGGGGTTCACCCCTCCTGCGGAGAAGCCGGGCAGGACCGATGCCACGCTGCAAGCCGAACACAGCCGGGCACCCTGAGCCATGCAGCACCACCAGCACCTCGCCCAGGAGCTTTCCCCCACCAATATCTCAGCTTCTCCAGGGGGTCAGCAAACGGTCCCGACCACCTCTTGCTGCAGCAGCTTCCCCATTAAATCTCCGGCACATTTTTAAACAGCACAAAGCACAAAGCAACCGGAGAGGGCCTGAGCGCCGGGGCACTGCTTGCCTCTCCCACCTTTGAGGGGTAAAGTCCCTGTCCCGGCCAATGCTGCTGGCCGGTGGAGGGAAGGGCAGAGGGGAAGGGCTCAGGGCCATCCAGTCTCGGGGGTGGGACCAGCAGGGCAGGTTTCAGCACCTGAGAGGCACATGAGAGCGCTTGGAGGACCAGTGGGTGAGTCCGCACAGTCCAAAAGGCCAAAGAACTGCAAACAGGCAAAAGCTGCCCATTTTCTGCAGATCACTCTTGTCCCCCATCCCTTAGTAGGTGCAATACTGAAGCCACTGTCCCCTTGTTCTGCAGAGTCTCAAACGATCCCCGTGGATCCTGCCAGCACCCAGCCCCAAAGCGCTCTGCATGTCCTGCAGCAGCCAGCATGGCACCGTCACAGCCACCACGGCCCCGTCCCAGCCACCACGGCACCGTCACAGCCAGCACCGCACCGTCACAGCCGCCACCGCACCGTCACAGCCGCCACCGCACCGTCACAGCCAGTACAACACCGTCACAGCCAGCATGGCACCGTCACAGCCAGCACGGCACCGTCACAGCCACCACCGCACCGTCACAGCCNCCGCCACCGCACCGTCACAGCCAGTACAACACCGTCACAGCCAGCATGGCACCGTCACAGCCAGCACGGCACCATCACAGCCACCACCGCACCGTCACAGCCACCATGGCACCGTCACAGCCACCACGGCACCGTCACAGCCAGCACGGCACCATCACAGCCACCCCAGGAGGCCAGCTGCTCCCACCGGCTCCAGCTTCCCGGCCAGGCTGCCCGGATTCCCCCCCAAGACCAAGGGAGCCCTCTGAGCCACAGCTCACGCAGCACCAGGGACGAGTTGGCTGAGCTGCTCGGGGTCCGGGCAGAGCACGTGCTGAGGCACATCACAAATGACGATTAGCAGAATTGAATCCCACACCAGCAGACACGCTGCACTGGGAACCAGGGTGCTGTGGCACACGTTGCCCCAGGACCAGCTCAAAAACTTGGTTCTTCAAGATTTCATGCATTTACCATGGGAATAAACAAGGGAAAAAAGCACCTGTTTTATTATGGAGTGTGACTTTTGCCCAAGGAAAAGGAGTGATGTTGCCAACCACTCTGCAGCACATTAAACACAGCTGGATGCAGGTAATGCCGTGCTGGCTCCAGCAGTAACGCTGCCGTTTTATTTCGGGGGATGAAAAGCAAGCTCCAAGCAGCCACTTCTGGAAAAACTCTGCCCAAGACCAAGGTTGGCTTCACAGGGTGGTCCTCACGGCCACCGATCTCTGCACCACGAGACGAACGATGCCCTGAACTCATCCAGACAAGCACTCCTGGCTCTGGGCAGGGGGCACCACACCGAGGGCACAAGGGCTCTGCTGAGCCCGGACACGAGCCCTGGCCAGCCCAGACACAGCCTGCAGGAGAGGCTTGATGGATCTGTAGTGATCAAAAAGAAATCTGCTGCTGGGCTTCTTTTTCCTGTTTTTGTTGTTTGGTTGTTTTTTTTTAAATAGGGAGTGCAATGGAAATGGGCTTTTTATCAACTCCTTGTTCCCCAAAGGCAGATATAATCCGTCTCCAACTGTACTCAGCAGCTACAGAGCTCATTTTCTGGCACCAAAGCACTGGAGGCAGCAGGGATGCGCTCAGGGGCTGGACCTGAAGAGTTCTCCGTGCAAGTGCCCTCAGTACCAAAGAGCACGGGGCAGCGATGCACGGCGGGGCCAGCAGCGTGCGGCCAACCTGGCAGCACCCCGCGCTCCCAACACCACGAGCTCAGCTCCAGGGTGAAGCAGAACACACTGCTCCGTGCCGGGGCTGCTCCGGTGCCTCCCCAGGCTGGGACCCCCTGCTCGGGGCCAATCCCCAGGGACACCACTGCTCTGCGTACCGGGGTGCGCTCATCCCCCACATCACCTTCCCGCTGCGTCTCTGATGCAGCCCTGGCCCCACACTGCTCGTGACCAGGCACCGGCACCGCTTGGTCTTAATAAAAAATGTAATAAAAAAGATTAAACCCCAGAAAGCAACGGAATAACACGCTGTGTTTTGTTTGGCTTATTTGTTTTGCAACATTGGAGATTGACACTCATGAGTCTGCTCCTATAATTGCTTCTGCTGATGAATCTGGATTGTTTAATTAGAGTCTGCGCATGGAGCTCATCGCTAATGGGTAATCACCAATTTGCTGCCGAGGATATCACTTCTTCCCCAAGAAACTTCTCTGTCTCTGACCGCAGAGAGCCCTCCCCATGGTGGGAACCATTGCTCTTTCAGATGGGTTTGCTGGTCCCGCACACAGCTCCTTGGTGTCAAGAGCAGTAAAGGACCAACCTCGTGCTTAGCAGCTCCCTTAAAAGTGGAATAATCTATCGCTAATTTAAAGTCAAGGCTAACCACCGTTTTTGGCAGCAGGTACTGCCCAAAATACTTGGCTCACAAGACACCATGCACACATGCCCCGCACAAACACCCCAGATTGCAAGGGGATTTTGCTCTCTGGAGAACACCGCTGGCTTTTCCCCAGTGGAAGAGTGATGTCCCCAGTGCCAGCGGTGCCACAGCAGCCCTCGTCCCCTCCCCACGCCGGGAAACGCACGCGGTGCACTTACTGCGAGAAGGAGGAATCCACGCTGAAGTCCTCGGCGTGAGGCCTACAGAGCGAGAGCATCACAGGAGGTGAGGGAAACGCACCGCTGCCGGCCAGAAACCAGTGCGACAGCCGGAGCCGTGCCACAGGGAACGCCAGCGCCGGAGGGACAAACAGCCACGTCAGGGCTCGGCCAGGGGCTGCACCGCGGCTGGGATGTCCCTGCTGAGGTCCCCAGGGTGGGGACATCAGGGACCGGTGATGCTCTGGTGGCTTTGCCCATGTGCAGCCCTTTTAAGGACTCAGCTCCATGGAAAAAAAACATTTTTTAATGCTTTTTTTTGTTTGCTTGTTTTTAATGAGTCTTGCAAACTGCCTTGCTGCTCTGTCTCAAATCAGTGCCACGCTTTCTGCGGAGAAATTAGATTTTGAAAGATGTTGGTTGGGGTGTTTTTAGGAGCCTGACGTCGTGTTTCTCCTACACACACCTCCAGAGCTGATTTTACAGACACAGGTGATAACCAGAGAAGGGAAAAATTAAAAAAAAAATAGAACAGGAAGGAATGATGGGGGTAACAGGGGGGTCATGACAGGGGGAGAAAGTGGGACATAAAGATGTACGAGAGCGGGTGGGCGGTGAAGGGACCGTGCTCATGTACTGTACATCCCGCAGCCTGCCAGCAGCACAGCGCTACGGAACAAAGCAACTGCAGCTGCGAAGGAAAAATTTCCCTTTGCAGAAACGACGCTCTCTTCAAGACATACCCACCCCCGTGGGTGGCCACAGGTCCCCGTCACCACGGGCACGGGCTGAGACTGCCTGAGCCCGAGCTGGAGCCCGTCCCCGCCTCCCAGTGTCCACCAGTGCCCTCTTTTCTTTCCTGGCCTGTTTGGGCAACCGAGGAACAGAACTAAAGAAATGGGGCAGTTGCAACTCATAAAGGTTTTTCTTTTGGTTTGCTTTGTGCTTTATGAGTCCACAGCACTCCAGTATAGTTCAAACTAAATAAAAGCAATAAATTCACGTTTCAATTAAAACATGAGTCCAAAGAAAAGCTAATTCATCCCTCAGCCACAGGGCTCACAGAGCAGCCTCCCCGCGACGTGATTGAGTTTGCTGCTACTCTCATTTTATTATCTGTGCGAAGGCGGCAGCGAGGGGCTCGTCGCGTTGGAGCCAAAACGGCTGCACCGAGCACAGGCTGCGCCGTCCCGGGCGACACTGGCAGTGACGTTCCCTCACGTCAGACCCAGGAGACCCGTGGGAGATGCTCAGCTTGGGAGAGATGCTCCACTGGGGAGAGATGCTGGGGGCCTTGAGGGGAGGGAGCCGGGGCAGCCGTTGCAGGGGCTGCGGAGGTGCCCTGCCCAGATGAGCGGCTCCCATGCAGCCCCGCTCCCCACGAGCAGGGGCTCTGCACCGAGCCTGGCCGTGAGCCCTCCATGGGGCACTGCTCGGGGGATTCGTGGGGCAGGAGCTGCCACGGGGTCCCACCGCTGCTCTGCAGCCTCAGCCCTGCCTGAGCCTCTGCCACCGTTTCCCGAGGAGCCCAAGGAGGCTCCCGCAGGCAGCCCAGCACCCCCCGCCTGGATCTGTGTCCCCGGGGCTGCAGACCCAGCCTTGCCCACAAATAATCCGCTTGTGAGAAGCAAGTCATTGACCGGCCATCTTCTGCCCTGCTAATTTTTAACTTGCTGGTGCGATGAGCACGGAGCAGTAAGTTAGTTCACACCCAACTGGTCTCCCGTGCCATCTCTCCCAGATTCCCTCGGAGCAGCCCCGGCATTGATTAATGACAAACAGCCCAGACTTTCCCCAGCTGCAAACCAGAGGCAAGGGTGGCCCCGGGAAGGAGCCCGGCCAGCTCAGCCTCCCTCCTGCCAGATTGGATTATCCCACATTAGCAGCAGGGGCTGTTCAAGCCCCTCCACTTGCGTTTGGTTTTGCACAGGAGCCTTTTATGCCTTGCAGAGACGTGTACGGGAAAGAAAAAGCAAGTGATCTGGTTTTCTCCTAGTACAGAGCCAGCTGGCAACTGGGAAGACTGAACAAACAGGGGCTTATTTCAGCTGCAGCTCCCCAAGGCAGAAGAACACTCCTGAAAACCAAACAGCCGTGGCACATTTAATCACCCAGCTTGGGGGGGATCCTGCAGACCCCAAGGGTTTGCTGTCACCGTGGGTCCCAGAGCACCGGGATGAGCTGACACGATTCCCAGGACACCTTCCCCAGGCAGGTTAGTCACAGGCTGGCGAGGAGGATAAACATCTTGCTCACAAAAAGGCACTGTGAATAAAAGGGACTCCACAGTGATGGACAGACCAT
>VWZZ01003246.1:278672-313707 GCA_013399095.1 Psophia crepitans
GCCCCCCAAGTGATGGCCACCCCAAACCCCCCCCCCCCCAGCTGTGGCTTTGGCCACTCTGTGCCGTGGGTAAAGCACGTGCAGTAAGACAGTAACAAAAAGGTGCTCTTGGCTTCCAAACGGATGAACGCCTGTATGCTGATGGCAGCGGGAGGGAGCGACCCTGAGCTGCCCACTGAACCCCCTCCTTCCCACCAGGCACCCGACGGCTCGTAACCAGTTTAAATGCTGAGAAACTACAGAAATTTTTTTAAGAAAACTAAAAATCACTCAAATTCTTATCTGAAAAACAGCTGTTTTCCACATCACAAAAAAACCTTTCAAAGTTTCAGCCTGGAGAGTTTAACTTACTATGGAAAGGTCACGTTTCCTGCAGGGAGAAGGAAGGACGGACAGACCCCCGGCCCGGCCCGAGGGGTCTCCCAGCTCCAGATGCTGGACCAGCATCCCGCCTTGCTGCTCCTCACAGGACCCCAGCCATCGCCGCGCGGCTGCAGTGTCCCTTATCTGACAACTGGCCCAGGTTAGCTGCTAGAGGGGATCAGCAGAGCAGCAGGAACCTTTCTGTGCACAGGCTCCCTTGAAAGGAAAGAGCAGATTTACAACACCCAGAATTAAAGCCATTTAACTGAGTCAGAAAGGGCACACTGGCTTTTAATGCATTTTAGATAATCTACTTTAAATGCACCGTTTTACTTCAGCCAGATCAGCCTCCCTGAGTATCCCCATGCAGCCAAACCTTGACTCATCTCATTCCTACCATGGAAGCTAATTACAACACGGGGTGAGCCCGACCTTTGCGCCCCTCCGGAGCCCAGGGTCTGTCCACGCGCCGTACCCGGACAGGGGAAGCCAAGGCCCCGTGTCCTGGTGCTGCCAACCATCAAGCCCCGATGCCGAGGTTCCCCGCTGGCACACGCAGCATCTCCCGGACAGAGGGGCAGAGCAGGGGAGGAGGGAAAGGAGAGGAGCAGAGGGGGAAGAAACTTTGCTGCCAGAGACAGGTCTGTCACCGCTTTTTGAGCTGCAGCTCCTTCCAAAATAGAAGGGTCTTATTAGAAGGCGAAGAGACAATGGTGTATTTATTATTAGAACAAAAGCCACTAATAAACCTTGCTTATGTACAAGAGAGAGCAACCACCTGCCCGCCCACGCTGCGCAGTAGCTCCTCGGCTGAGCAGCCACCTTTTCACCCCGTCTTGCCTCCCCGGCTCCAGCACAGCCCCAGCCAAGGCAGCTCTCCTCCCTGAGCCGGGCAGCACCCCCGAGCCCCGCGCCCCCAAGGATTCGGGCTGTGGATCTGATCCCCTTCGCTCCAGAGAGGAGAAGGCAGCCGGTCCCGAGCCCCAGCTCTCCTCCCAGCTCTGCCAGGGCGCTGCGGGAGCTGGGTGGCATTCAGCTCATCCACCTCACACAGGTAATTTGAGGCTAAATACTTTCCCTGTGTTTAAAGCGCTTGAAGATGCTCAGATGGAGGAGAGAGCAGCAAAGCACGGCGGCAGCTCAGCTGAGCTTGCACAGAGAGCTGCTCCCTCCCAGCGAACTCCCTGCCAGCTCCGCGCCTTCGCCGCTGTCTCCTGATTTTTCTGGGAGGTATTTTGGCAAGTGAAGGGGATTAAAAATTCACTTCAGGTTGTGCAGTTCCTATTCAATGTATGACCATCATTTCCAAGAAAAAAAAACCAGAATTATGCCTTGCCCCTGGAAGTTACGAAGACACCAGTAATGACCTATCAACACCACACTTGGCTTCAGGCTGCTTAACGACCACTCGCAAGGCTCAGAGCCCGAGGAGAGCGCTGTCAGATTTAGCGCCCTTTAGCCCCCGGTCTTGGAATGCCTCCAAGACAGAGACAAGGCAGCGGGGTTAAGGTGAACCAAGCAAGGTAACTGCTAGGGAAGGCTTCCTGAAGCAGTGCTCATCCTCTAAGATATGAGATGCACCATGGTTCCTACCATACTGACAGTGAGAAACTCATCCCCAAAAATAGCCTGATGTGAGAGGGACAGATGGGAGGAGACAAAAAAAGAAAGTAAAGAGGGGGAGAAGGAACGAGCAAGAGGAAAGGGAGAGGAAGATGCACGCGTCCTGCTCGCAAACACGTGTGAGAGGGGAGGCTGTGCCCAGGCTGGGGAAGGGCAGCCCCCCCCGCAGCTGCAGGACGGAGCAGGGCTGGCCCCAGGGAAGGGACTCCAGCCCCAGCGCCCCCGGCCCGCAGGGCGCCCAGCAGGCTGTTGCTCGCAGGCACCAGGCAAAGCCACCCCGACCGCCCCTGGCCCAGGGTGGCAGCTGCCTGATGGCTGGAGAAGTGCCACAGGCACAGGCAGCACGGCACGCTGCGCGGGCAGGCAGGCAGCGTGAGCCCAGCTGCCTCCTCCCCACCGAGCGGCACCTCCAGGGGCTCTTGTTTAACCACAGAGGTGGCTTTTTCCCTGGCATTCCTCCGCAAAACCTGCATTGCAACTAAAACACGTAAAGTTTAGAAACAAATAAGGCACGGTGCCAAAAACGCAGCATTGCGCGCCGCAGCCAGATGAGCCCTCAGCCGCTTGCTGCCCGGCAGCTCCCAGCACTGCCTCCAATTATCTTCAGACATTCGGGGCACAATGGCCCCACAGATGCTCTAACGCACACATCCCTGCCTTTCCTCGTGCGCTAAACGAGTCCCCGCGGTCCCGTCGAGTGGTTGAGCCTTGCGGAGGAAGGACCGTGCAAGAGCTTGGAGGTGGGCTGCGAGAACCCGCGCTGTCACAGTCCCGCACGACCCCGACGGCCGCGCTGGCAGCCGGTGCCCGCGCAGGGGGACGGCTGCGCCTGGCATCCCGCGCTCAGCAGAAGCGGGAAAGCCTCTGCTGCAGGAGGAGGAACGTGCTAATCCCCATGGCCTGATGGGACCTGATGGGAATGAGGGACCTAAAATAAACAACAGCAAAAGCCCAAGTGCGTGTTTGGAGTGTAGGCATCCTTAGGCACCTCGTCTGCGTGCCAGTGCCTATCTAGGGCACCAAGAGTTTCAGCGGTGCTGGCGTCTCACCAGCAGCCGTGGGAGGAGTGCTCAGCGCTTCCAAAACTCACCCTGTTCCCCGCAGGCACCCGGATGCAGCGGTGCCAGCTGAGGGGTTAGCATCGCCCCGTGCCCGGGGGGGTGCACGTGCTTTCTGCTGGAGTGTGCCCGCGGACAGGGATGGGAATTTGAAGGATGGGGACCACAAACATGGGACCAGCCTCTGAAACCTGCAGGAGAGAGCTCGGAGATGAGCCCTGGCTGGAAGGTGGTGACGTGGATCTTGTCCCCCCCACAGGAGGGTTGGTACAAAACGGAGAGGATCAGCAGAGCTCGGGGCTGCTCCAGTGCAGCTCCAGGACAACTGCAAGAAACAGCCGGGCTCAAGCCCCCGCGCCGCGGCCCGGGATGAAATCTCTGGCTGTGTTTACGAACGGCTCTCTTTAGTGCGGAGGATGCCAACTGTCAGCTCGCTGTGCCGGCAGCCGGGATCGCTTCCTGTCCATCGGGATCAAGCAGTGCGTTTGCATATTGCCCTTGTGATGGAGTTCAGCAATTGAGCGCCCTGCCTGTTTCTGCAGTGGTCCTACGCTGAAAGCACCCTCAGCATCACACAGCAATGCCTGCTGCTGCACGGGGAAGAAATGCCGAGGAGAAATGGCTTGCGAGCAGTGCCAGCCCTGCAGAGCCATATGATGGTGCCTGGAAGCACAAACTAAGGAAACTAAATCTGAGGCTGTGAGGAAAGTGATGCTCAGCAGGCACCCACCTTCCCACGGACACAGGGCACGGATCCACAGGCAGGCTGGGGGGTTGGACACTGGCTCTCAGACCAGCCCACGGTTTGGTTACTGTTGGGGGGAGGTTCGGAGATGCCACACTCCAGTCTGGGCAACCGTCGCAGAGCATCAACACCCTGTCAGCGAACAGCCGCGCAGCACAGCAAACCCTGACGTGGGCTCAGCCGTGCTCCGCACAGAAATACCTGCTGCCAGAAATACGTCCCCGTGAGGGGCTGCCCAGCTCAGCCAGAGGGAAAGTGGATCAAGGCCAAAGCACTTTGTAAGAAAACCCCTCTGGAGCCCCCCGGGATGTCTTTCAGCCTCCATGAGGCTGCTGCAGGGACCCTGCCTGCAGCAGTGCCGGTTCCTGTCCTCCCCAGGGCCACGGCAGCGCCGCCTTCACAAAGTGGCACAGACAGTCCCGGCTCAGAGAGCAGAAGTGCAGAAGCTGAGGCTGGCACAGACACAGAAATCCTCCCATAGCCAAACCATCCCAATACTCCCTGCCTCAGCATTTCTCAATTTCTGGTATAAATCCTGCTGAAGGAGAAGAGCTTCAGCCTTTCCAGCGGAGAATGGCAAAGCAGGGCTTGGAGCTGCTTGAGCACAGCCCAGGGAGCTCCTTACGGGGGGCTCAGCAGGCAGAAGAACCAAGCCTGGACCGTGCCGGGTTGGCAGGGGCAGGGGGGGGCGAACCCCGCTCAGGAGAAGCCCCTGCCCCCACCCTTTCTCCTGCACAAAAACACCCCACTGAAAGCAGAAGCAGCAAACCATGCTATTCACTGAAGACAGAGACATGTCTCCAGAAGTTCTTTGTTGGAAAAAGCTTTTGTTAAAGAAAAATAAATCAGTCGTTGACTTATTGTCCTCCCAGGAGGGGATCCAGCAACACTGCACGGCGGGGGTTTGGCAGCAGGGAAACTGCACCCCGGTGCTGGCTTCTGCGCCCAGCTAGAGACCACCACCGGGAAACCCGGCTGCTAGGACAGAGTGGTTGTAATGGTTTCAATGGCCAGACTGGATCCTTCTGCTGGTCAGCTCGTATGCAAGTGTCAAGTGATGAAAACTCATTTAGCAAGACGTGTTTGTTAATGCCTGGTTGGGCCTTGGGGGAACAAATGTCCGTGGGTCAGAAACTACATTTTGAGCCACGTTTGGCTGGATTCCTCACTCTCCAAAGTGCTTTATCTCCCAGAAACACTGCATCAGACTCACCCTAGCAGAGTGCTGCTGTTTCTCACTGAGCCACCTTGTTGACTGCAACATGGCTGAAGCAAAGTCCCACTTTTTCCTGCCAAAAATATCTCAAACCGAGAGACGAGGCGAGGCAGCGGGAGGTGGGACTGTGCAGCCTGAGGGAGAGAAAGGGAGGGAGGGGTCTAACTGCTGCCCTCGGCTACCTGATGGTTGAGGTGTAGTCAGCCTCCTCTTGGATGCACACAGTAAAAGGACAGGAGGGAGCAGGCACAAGAGGCAGCAAGGGAAAAATTATTCCCCCGGAGAGTGATCAAGCCCTGAACCAGGCACCCAGAGAGGCTGAGAAATCTCCGGCGCGGGAGATGTTAAAAACTCAGCCGGACTGGTCCTGAGCCAGCTGAGCCAACTTTAAAGTTAGTCCAGCTTTGAGAAGGGGTTGGACCAGAGCCCTCCAGAGGTCCCTTCCAACCTCAACTCTTCTGCAATGCTCATTTTCTCCCCCAAACCTCAGCAGTTCAGATTTCGGCTATCGGCGGCTCAGCAAATGCGACACAAAGAGGCAAGGGTGGAAACACCGGGCAGGGAGGGGACAGGCAGCACTACCAGCCTCTGACCCTCCCAGGGCAGAGCTTCAAAACCAGATACCTTACGGGTACGTTTGCAATCCCTTAAGAACATCAGTGTGCCCCAGGACGGGCAGCGGTCAGAGTTTCCCTTCCAGCAGAGCTGCGTAAACAGGACACGGTTATCTTGTCAAAACGCTTGTTTGTGCTTTTAAACCCGTATCTCCGGTATTACAGGGAGACCACCAGCCATGAAATGGGATCCAAACACAGATATTTACATGTCCTCACGCCTGCCTGCAGCTTCCTCTCAAACACAGAGCCGCCCGATGGAGAGCGCAGCGCAGCATTTGGCTTCTCCGTAACTTTGTTCCCTGCCTCACCCTTCTCATTCAGGTTCCCCCCAACATTCACCATACGGGACCAACCTGCCTCAGGAAAAGCCCAGGTCATAGGGGAAAGGTTCAGCGTTTCACAGCTTGCTCCACCCTCACGATTGCTGCGTGCCGGGACAGTTTCAGTGCCCTGGTTGTACCCCCTTCTCAGAGCAGCCCCTGTTGCACAGAAGGAGCTCCAAGTATCTTCAGAGGAAGCTACTTCCACATGAGCAGACTGGGCCAGTCCCATCCCGCCTGCAGCTCTCCGCCCCCAGGAAAGCGCCCCCATCCTGGATGCCCAGGGCCAGCCCAGGGTCCCCTTTTTGCCTCCAGGTGAGGAATAATACATAGCTGGGGAGTGGTTTCTCTCCATATGAATTCAAATCCTTTCCTCCTGTTTTGACTGAGAACCCCTAAAATCTCTGAGATGCTGCAGTGGCTGAGACAAAGTAAGGAGGTAAATAGAGTAGGTGAGAATAAACATCACCACCTTCAGTTGTCTAGAGAATTCATTTGCATCCCTGAGAACACCCTGCAACAGCATCTTCTTCCACCATCACCTGGCAATTTCACTCCCAACTCCCAGTCACGATTGTCGCTGCTAACTTGATAACACTGCTTGTGTCTGGCTTCGGAGGAGACAGAGCCTCTCAAACACACTATTCAACATTTCTGAAGCAACCTTCCTGCTTCTGTTGCTTGCATATGCAGCAAAAGAGAAGTGCACAAATCTTAATCCTAACTGCCAACTCAACTGTTGGGAAGCAGCGCACAGAGAAGGGAAGCCCGGCAGCCAGGGATTCAGACGTTCCCAGCAGCAGCTCGCGGGGCTCTGCCCACTGCCAGAGGAGTGTAAAAGTGTTGCCATCAACTTCTCTACATCTCAGCAGCATCAGTTCCTTACAACAAGGCTGCAGCAAGACACTTGAAATTCCAGTGGAACCCAGGGCATTGGGCTCTCTTATAAAGCCCTGCAGCACCCTGGTGTGCTCTGCACCCTTGGCCTTCTGGCAAGGGTCCACTCAAACACTGTAGCTGTGCAATTTTTGGAACTGTTTCCCCCTGTCCCCCACTCCCAGACCCAATGATGTCTTGCAGCATCCCTCCTTTGTGCCCTGCTTCCCCCAAGAGACAAGGAGGATCAGCCCTGGGATGAAGGTTTGGCTCCCTGGTCCTGAGCAGGAACCCACCAAACCCCTGAGTGCAGGAAAGGAGAAGCCCCTCTTGCATGTTTAATCACCGCTGATCGGCAGTGATTGGGATGAGTTTGTAAGAGTCCCCCAGTTGCAAGTACGAGTTTTGTTCTAGCCCCAGTGTATCTAGCTTTGAACGCTGGCACTGTTGTGAGGGGACACCTGAAAGGGTGCAGAGAAGCAGCAAGCTCACTGCCAAGGCTTTGCAGTGGTCAGGACATGCCTTCAGAGGTGTAGGTACCCCAGAACAGGTCCATCTTTGATGTCTTTTTGAAGCAACGAAAGCAAGGTACAAAACCAGAGTGAAAGCAGTCTGATCAACACCGGGAGCAGATCCAGATTGCTTCTCAAAACGTGCGGCGACCACAGAAGCTTCGGGGATTTAGTTCCCGAGCACCCACACGATGCCCATTTGCAGCTTTCCACACGGGTAAGCCCTTGCCTCACGAAGTCAGAAAGCAACGACCCACAAGATCCAAGTGTCTGCTCACCAGACAACCAGCACCGGTGCCATCTGGAGAGTCGACACACCACGCGTCAGACCGAGACGTGCACTCTTAGTTCCGCAAGTACGGCAGGACTCTGCCTCCCAGACCTGGAGACCAAAGCATGCGCCCGGCACAGCTCAGCACCGGGGGAATGACCACGCTGACGCTCCTGCCCTGCTCCCACAACGCACATCTCTCTCCTCAGCTTCCCCAGTGGGAACCACATCTGCTAACCCTGGCTTCTTGCCATCGTCCCCCCAACCCACCAGTGAGATACATCACGATACTGAAGCTGAGGCGTTAATTCCTTCCAATCTAAAGCCAAACAAGTAAAATTCACCATGAGCAGAAGCTTTCCTACAGTGCTCATTTGCACTGGGAAGTGGAGCTAGAAACAGCACCAAATTACATCCTGGAAGATATACAGTACACAATCACAGGCGAGGCAATTTTTGCCGAGAAGGAAGACAGCACGGATGGGCTGAAAGGCTGAATAGATGGGGGGGAAATGAAACAGAAAATGGAATGAACGGAACAAGAACTGAATTACTGACATAGGCACCCTCATCCTAACTAGGGGACCTGGCTTCTTCTGAAACACTGTAATTGAAGTGCAATGAAAAGCATTTTTATCTCCTGAAAGCCAGCTCATTTCTCCCTGCACACATCAGCTGTGTGCTTGCAGGAAGGGAAAGAGGCTGCAGCATTTTGTACGGTAGCTTTTTTTAGGTTTTTTTTCAGTTACAAATAAACGATTCCTCAGATGGGGGCTCGAGCATCTCTTCTTCCACACAAACATGGTGCTTATGTACAGTGCGTACTGTGGCGGTAGCAGTGCAAATAAGCTTCAGCATTATACGGCACAGATAAGGCGCAAGGCAAGTTAGCAGTGTTGTGTGGCAGCCCCAGCGTCTCGGGGCTGCCATCCAGACATGCTCTTGGCATATAAAAACACAAGAAGCACTTATAAAAAATTTAAAGGGACTGGTTTTCTTCTGCTCCAGCTACGTGTTTCATAACACAACTTCAGAGCTGGCGTGGCTCTCTAACAAAGCTATCAGAAGGATTTGATCCACCACCCCTCCAGCCCATGGTGGCACTAATCCTTTCCCTCTCATTTAAAAGATAAAGGTGCTGCCTCCCCCCCCCCCNNCCCCCCCCCCCAAGCCCCACGCATCCCTGCGGTCCTGCAATCCCTTTGTCCGACATCCCTCCCCAAGGATCCCATTCTCCGAGCCGGTAACAAGGGGCTCACCCCATGGACATCTTCAGTCGTGGCTGGTGGGACAGTTTTTACATGGGAATTGCTCTCTGAAGGGGAATTCTTCAGCTTGGCTCTCGCCATCCTGCGAGCTTCGGCTGCCTCTGTGACTTCCTCCTCTTTCCCCCCTGAACTCTCTCGCACATAGCAATCCTCACCGCATCCAGTCCAGAGCTGTCGGCACGTACCATCTCCGTCCTTCCCCCTCCCTACTCACGGCTGCTCAGTGGAACAATCCTGTCCTGTACATTTATTTTTTGAGGGGAGTCAAGGCAAACTCTGGCCTCGCTGCTGCAACGGATTTGGTGCAAAATGACCGAGAAAGCATCCACGATGCAGAAATCTCTGAAATTGCTTTGTTCAGTAAATAACGTGATTGCCTTGGCAGCCGCCTCTGAAGAAGCGATTGCATGGCTCTTATCACCACAAGCAGGGCAGGGGCTCAGGGATTATTTTTCCCCCATCCCTGTTTTTCAGTAGCAGTGTGAGGGGGAGGAAACTATTTCATCCTATTCCCTCGTGTAAGGAGCAGTGTGTGGACTGCGTGCCAGGGAACAGACTCAGCGTGCTTGGCTCGAGACACAAAGCAGCAGAGCAAGGTCCCCTCCTAAACGCGCCCGCTGTGAACCGAGCAGAGAGGAACTTGCTGCTGCTTCCCTCCAAGCTGCCGGAGGCCACGGGGGCTCAATCACTGCTCGCCCCGCCAGGCTAAAGCGGCGCCCGGAGAGGTGCACGCTACCTGTCCTGGAACAACGTGGCTTTCCCTCTTCAGGTGAGAACAAAACCTGCTGCTCCTTGAACACGCTTGGCATCGGTTTCTCAAGATTTCAAACAGCAAAGGGGATTCACTGTGGCCGGGGGAGTCCCGAGCGGGAGATAAACCCATGAGTCCCTCAGGGCGCAGGCGGGACTGGAAAGGGGGGAGTCGTGCATCCCGCCCTCTCTCAGGGATGCCACCAGCCCACAGCTGCTGCTGCTCGGAGCATCTTTAAGTGCACCGGGCCGGAGCCGCCCCCCAGGGCACAGGGCTCAGCACCACGGACAGCGGCATCCAGCACCCCATGGAGTGCCCCACGGCATGGCACCACCACCCCACGGCATGGCAACATCACCCCAGGGCATGCCAACATCACCCCAATGCACGGCAACACCACCCCATGGCATGGCACCACCACCCCACAGCACGGCAACGTCACCCCAATGCACGGCAACACCACCCCACGGCATGGCAACGTCACCCCAACGCATGGCAACGTCACCCCAATTCACGGCAATGTCACCCCATGGCATGGCAACATCACCTCAAGGCATGGCAACGTCACCCCAATGCACGGCAACACCAGCCCACGGCATGCCAACATCACCATCATCTCACGGCATGGCAACACCATCCCAATGCATGGCAACATCACCCCAATGCACGGCAACACCAGCCCACGGCATGCCAACATCACCATCATCTCACGGCATGGCAACACCATCCCAATGCATGGCAACATCACCCCACAACATGCCAACATCATCCCATGGCAAGGCAATACCGCCCCACAGCATGCCAATATCGCCTCATGGCATGGCAACATCACCCCATGACATGCCAACACCACCTGACCGCATGCCAACACTGTCGCATGGCATGGCCACATCACCTCATGGGATGGCAACACCACCCTGCAGCATACCAACATCACCCCCCAGTATGTCAACACGGCACACCAACGCTACCCCACGGCACACCAATTCTGCCCAGTGCTGTTCCACTGCACATCAGTGTTGCATGGCCATGCTGCCCCACTGCATACTTTAAATACGAAGACTAAATTCACTGACTGACCACCAGCAAGACAGGGTGACATGACAAGCCAATGCAAAGAATTAAACCCCACAACAGGATTTCTTTAAAATGAACATTATGTGCAAAGACTCAATACATTGATACCTGAAAGGGCCTTCCCTGAGAAAGGAGAGCTGTGTGACTGCTGACTTCACGGTAAGGGCAGAAGCTGCCCTGAAATGGGAAATCTGGGATCCAAAGTAGTTCACTTTGAGAATGAAAAGCTGACATTTTCCTCCAGCACCAGCTGCGTGCCGTAACCACGCTGCTTCCACCCCCCCACGCGGCTATCGGAGCAACCGGCCGCACCGTCCGGTGCCAAACTCGGGGAAGAAAAGGCCAATCCTTTTCTTTCTCTCTCTCACTGCCAGGCATGAGCTCGCTGGCGGCTCTGCGCCCTAAGGTTGGGACCTAAGGGTGCCTTACCCCGTGACACGAGGGCAGTCCCCAGCTGATCTGGGAAGAGAAACCAAGTCCCCATTTCCTGTTAACCAAACTCCTGCTTCCCTACTCAGAGTATTATTTCTTAATGGGATTTCACCGTAAGACGTACTTTGTTTCAGCATTTTGAAATGTAAAATGGATAAAAACCCACAGCCCATTTACTAACGTGCCAGCTTTCAGCATACATTTAATTTCTCCTTCTGCCTCAAGATCATTCATTAGCTCAACACATTCATTTTCTAACAGAGCCGTTCCTGTTTCAGCCTCATCTTCAACTCAGTGCTCCGTACCAGTTTACTTCAGGGCGTTGTTCCCAACCCCCACGCACAATTACTGCCGTGAGCCCTCTGGACTGCGCGCAGCTCGGGGCCTGACGCACCCTCCCACGCAACAGGAGTCACTGGGACCGGGGCAATCAGGCCTCTCTTTTAGGGAGCTGTTTGCAAATTCTGTGTTGTATTGTATCTCTAATTCCAGAAGAAGGTTAATATCAGGATCGAGGTTTGATGTGAAAAGTGGTTTATGTTTAAATTATGATCTCAGCACTAATGCCATCAAGCAGCGGCGCTGAACCGAAGAGGTATTAGGGAAAGACCGGGGGAATTTTAACAGAAAATGGAAACTCTCCTGTCATACTTTTGTCGTACAGGTGACAAAAACCACATCAAAGAACCCCTTGAGAAACTCAGCTCCTGCTTGCAGGAGCCTCTACATGAAGATGCGTGGGGAATAGGTGGTGGTGGGACGGTTGGGCTAGGTGATCCTTGAAGTCTCTTCCAGCCTTAATGATTCTGTGATTCTATGCCTTTTCTGTTAAGCACTTAAACACAAACCAAGACACAAAAAACAGGAGAGAGGGGAGTGATCCAACGCACGGTCACGAGAAACTGCAAACAGAGCTGATGATCTGAACAGCCACTTCCCTTCCAAGGGAGAAAAGAGCCGCCTGATGCTGAGGAAAACCTCTCCGAGGCTGAAAAATCCCACAGAGCTACTCAGGCTGCTCAGATCTGTGTCGGGCTGCTGCAGCAATTCTTCTGCTGTTGTTCTGTCAGAAAAATATTCTCCTCTCAGGCAACGCAATGTGTTCCACGCTTCACCTAAAGACCTACAGCCCCGGCAGTGTCTCTCCTCCCGAGCCACCTCCCAGACAGACACCGGGCGCTGTCGCATCAGTAAGAGCAGCTGAAGGAGGAGGAGCGAGGCAGGAGCTCGGAGCACAGGGACCCCGGAGCTGTCTGGGTCACCGAGCCACCAGCAGTGCAGGAGAAGCACCCTGGTCCTCTCAGACCCTCCTCTGGGAGGTGGGAAGCCAGGGTACTGATGAGAAAAAAGGAAAAACGAAAGCACTTGAGTGCTGGGTTGTTGGCGGAGCACGTCGCTGCCTGCCAAAGGGCTAAGGATCACACGAACGGATCGAGCAGCTTTCCTGTAACTTGGAAAGCGAAGGGCTTAGGAAAAGACATTTAAGACTAATTGCAGGTCCCCTCTGCTGGTGACGCCTGTTCACGGCTGCTGTACGCTTACTCAGAACTCCAATAATGCAACGGGCACAACGCATCGCTCAGCACGTCCAGGACGCTCATTCTTGCTGGGGAACAGCACGTTCCTAGAACCAGCCACGGTTGAAAATGTGACCTGAAGTGCTGCCCGGTGGGTCTGCTCGGCAGGGGCACATCTGTGTTCCCACCCAGGGTAAGCCACACATCAAACACCTTGTTTGTACAGTGTCTTCTCCAAGGGAATCCAGGAATGAAAATCAACAAAACACAACCTTGGTAACATCAAAGTCCAAATGAGAATTCCTCTGGTCCGGAAATATTTGCCCAGCCAACTGAATGCCAACCGTCTGACCAGAAGCCAGGAAATCGATGTTTAATTTTCGCTTGAGAGCCCATTACAAACTGCTAATTTCTCATTTGATCGTCTGCATTATGCAGAGACCACTGCTGTGCCGGGGGCTGGAGGGACGGCTGGGAATTGCAGAGCAGCAGTTGCAGTGGCAATAATATTTCTGAACACAAGATTTAGAAAGAAGCAGATTTTTCATTAGCCTTAATTGAATCCACAGCAACTGCATTGTTAAATACTCTGCCTTTATCTAGGTGGCTTTCATTTCCAACTGCCAAAACTCCGTTTATGCACCTATTCAGCTCATTACTAATAAAGCGTGACCTAGCCCATTGTAACTAGGTGATGAAACAGGAAGGGGTTGTGGGGGTTTTTCACATTCTTCTGGCAAACAAACCTGTTGTGTTGAGATACGACCCAAGGGCGTCAGTGTGCAAAGCCTTCCGCAAGAAAAGCTGGTTTAAGAACTTCAAAAACCTTGAAAAGTCACCCTGAAAGGCATCATTGACTATGCAAAGACACTTTCAACCACCGCAAAAGGTAACTTGTGTAGGAGAGCACGTTTTGCTGGAAAGAAATCTATGCTCAGACCACGTCAGTATCCCACCAGAGATGTTATCATCCCACCAGAGACGTCATCATCCCACCAGAGACGTCATCAGCCACCACAGAGCTGCTGCTCTACAGGAGCGGCTGCATTCATATAAATACAACAATACATTGAGGGACCCTGAGTTGAAAAGTCATTAAGACTCATTAACATCTCTCTAGCGAAGCCACCTAGGAAAACCACCCCTCCACGCAGGCGCCCTGCACGGCCCCTCCGGCTGCTCCCCACCAGGCTGGTTTGTGTTTGCGCTGCCTTCGCAGGGGAGCCCTGACCCCCCTTTACTTAATAATTCCAAAGAAAAACAAGGTCTCGTGCGATTTTATTACCACCACAAACTCTTCCTGTATCTCAAGACCCCAACAAATGTGACAGCAAGACATTAATGGCTTCGTAAACTTTAGCGCACTGCTAATGCTTCGATAAACGTTACGAACCCCTCTGACCCAGCCATCTGCTGAAGTGTTTTCCAAGAACCGCACACGCGCCGGGGCTGCCCTTTAGTCCCCGGGGAACGCCCTACATCGTCACCCTGCCTTTTGCAGAACAGCTTTTCAAAACCTGCCCGTGTTTCGAGGTTGCCGGGGCTCACGCACAGCCCTGCAAAAACAACTCCGCACCCCACCGCCAGCCCCCACCAACCAGGCGAGCACCGAGCTGCGTGAAGCAGCGCTGCTGAAGCACCAGCAGAAGCATCCCTCTTTAACAGAGCTGCCTGGAAATGTCAGTATTTTGGACGAAATATAAAGTGGGGGTTTTTTTTCTGTTTACTAGTTGTTGTCTTTTCCAAGGGGAAGTTAAAATCACAGAAAATTGAGCTTCTGCTTCCTCACTAGAATATTTTTTTTCTCTGGCATTTGTTTCATTTAAAATAGCAAATTTGCCAGAAAGAAAGAAAAAAAACCAACATTCACGCTCTGTCCTCTTTCTTTGTGTAGGACTTGGCCCTTCCATCGCCACGGCGTGCCAGCACTGCTGCTCCGCACAGGGACGTGGTGAGAGCACACGCACACACACACAGAGACCCCAGGGACCCCCAGGAGCCCCTCCTGCTCCCCTGAACAGCACACCACGCACGAGACGGGCATAGGTACCTCGTTTCCAAACAAGACAGGTCCTCCTGCCCATATTTTTGATTATAGATCAGCAGGTGGAGTTGCAGTTAATGAGAGGGTGGAACACAAAGAGTTTTAGTTCCTTTTACAACCACACGGTAACACTTCAGATTGCAGAGCTACTCGAATATACAAGAAATGCTTAGGAGTCCTCTCTGGACAGCAAGGATGTGTGTACTTATCAATAAAAGTGCTTATAAAATACTGTTTGTATTGATCCAGAGTCAATTTAAAAACTTCTCTCCATTTTCTTTCCATTAGGCTGGAGAGGAAGGTCCTCTGTGGCACATGGCCACCGGCATGGGAGCAGGACCTCAGCACTCAGCTGCTGTGGGGAGCCAGCAGATCTTTCTTAGAGATGAGTGTGCAATGAAAATTCAGGTTTAAAAGACACAGCTGATCAAATCCATCCTGAAAGGACTGGGAAAAAACAGGGACGGATGGTGACTCCTACCCACCGTTCACAGAGATGTGTGTCCTGGTGACCTGGGGCTTCCCAGAGGCTGCTCCCCACGCGAGGAACGTGGATTCCCCCCAAGCGGTCAAGGGCCCGGTGTGGCCAGACCGCTGCTCCACACCACGCTAGGGCCAGGCAAGTCCATGGCAGCACTTTGCAACTCAAGTACTTGCAAACGTGGTCTACATTAGCTGTAGCGCTCTGTATCTGATGGATCACAGCTCCTGCCTTTCCCTCTCCTGCGGTGCCTGCGAGCAGAGGTCCTCAGCAGCAAATTGCCAAAGATAATGGGAGGATTTCTCAGGGTTTTGGTTTTCTTTGAGGTGAATCCATGCCTTGGCATCTCCACAAACAGAACCAGTATTGGGCTGTAAGCAGCAAGGCAGTGACAAGAGAAAGCATCTCGGTGACTGTCCCACCCGCACTGACGCTGCACAGAGGCGTTATCATCCACCGTCACACCAAGAGGCACCAGCCAAAACAAGCCTCCAAGTCCCTGGGCTGTGCACAAGAACCCGGGCCGTTTCCCCTGCAGTCTGAGCAGGGCCAAGATGCAAGAGTGGGATGTAGAGCAGGACAGAGAAGGAGGACAAAAAGCCCAACCCTCAGTGACTTGGCAGGAGCTTGTTGAGGGGTTATGGCCTCTTTCAGCCCTCCAGTTGAGAAACTAGAAGCAGCAATTATTTCAGTGTAATTTCTCCACGAACTACGCGGAGCACACCAAGACCCAAGGGACACTCAAGGGCTGGGAGAGCCTTCCCCAGCAGCGGGGTTGGAGAGGCAAAGCGCAGCCGGAGCAATACACACCGGGACCAGGGCACCAGCAGCTCTCTGCAGCGCCTGCTCACCAAGACCTAGGGCACCAGCAAGGAAACGCTGTGCCCTCTCTGGCGTTTATTTTGACCGGTTTCTGCTCCCTCCGCACGCTGCCTTGCAGGGTTAATGCCTTTGCACCACGGGCACTGACGAGTTCCCCGAGAAGCCGTCAGATGGATCGACACCACTGTGAGTTCTCCTTTGTATCTGACACTCTTTCCTGACGTTTGTCTTTAAAAAGCAACACCATTCATATGAGAAGTTGATTAATTCCACTTGTTATAATTATTCCCACAAATAAAATCCAGCTCTTTCCCCCCCCATGAACTTGGGGGATAATGGTCCTTACCCTTCTCAGTAAAGCATTTCAGTTCCAGGGGTGAGAAGCTCTGTACCAAGCACTAAGTGTTATTATTAAACTGTCATTAAAAGCGTTTCAGGGAAAGTTCACAAACTGCAGGGATTTCTGTCATCACAGCGGCTGGCTGGGACGGCAATTGGGCTGAGCAGTTGCTGCCAAAACCACAAGCGTACTGAAGACCTGTCTCCACTCAGGAGGCTCCGCTGGAGCAGGTTGTCTGCCGTCAGTGCCACCACTGCGGCCACGTCCACTCGGGGAAGAGTGTCCCCTTGGCGGACCTCCCTGCTGCACGGCTCTGTGGGGCCATCTCCCACCACGGTGGGGTTGGGGGGGGGGGGACGGTCCATCCCCCAGTGCACTTCTGGAGGGTGCTCAGCACCAAGGGAAAGCAAAGAAACCCAACAGGAGAGAGCCTGAACACCAGTATTCACCGACACCATCACAGCTACAGAAATCTTTAGCCAGCCGGCGCTGCACCAGACACCAGGCACTCCAAGGCGCCTGGAAGATTTGCATGACACAGGCAGAAATTAACTGGCTGTGTTTTATTCCCTCGTTTCCCCTATTTAGTCTTGGCAGCTGAATCAGGCAACAGCACCTGGCAGCAGCGCACCGCCTCGCCCGGCATCTCTTCAGCAGAGTTTGGGAGACTTCGCTAATAAATGGAAGCACTGGATTTTCAGGGAAGAAGGAACATTTTAGAAAACATGGAGGAGAGCACACTGAGCAGCAGGAAGGGAGCTGGAAACAGAAGGAAGCCTTTGAAGAGTCAGGCTGATGGAGAGAGATGGAAAAATTATGCAAAGTAAGAAAACGCATACAGAGCTTGCAGGCGGGCGGCAAGCCCGGAGGGGGACGGTGTGTCTGATAGGAGAAGAGCCTTTGATTTCTCTTCCCCAGGTTCTCTGCATTAACATTTCAAATGTTAACAATTTCAAAATGTCAGCGTTTAGAAGAGGGGAGAGCATCCCCCTCACAGACCCAGGACTTCAGAAACTGCCCAGCAATAGGCAAACGTGCCCTGCGGCTTCCATCCCACCCGGGGCACCGAGCAGCACCCACGCCTGTGCCTGCACCGCACTGCTCCTGCTGCCGGGGGGGCCCGGCCAGTCCCCCCCAACTACACCCTGTCCCCCATGGGTGGAGGTAAATGAGTGCCCTCTTGGCTAGCCCGGAGGAGGGACTGCAGGTCCCCTCACCAAGTAACTCCCCAACTACTCGGGGAGCTGGCGAGAGCCATTATATAACTGCGACGCAAGAGCCTCGCGCGCTGAATCCCAGAACTGTCATCGCAGCTTCTGCAAACCCATTTTTACCTCTCTAAGTGTGGCTCATCAGCGACGAACATGAAAGCTGCAAACCCAGTATGTTAACTTGGGACTGCTTAGCAGGGAGAAGAAGTAGAGCAGGCTCCAGCAGATGCTGAACAAATATCCCTACAAAGTCACGGTACCTCCGACAGCAGTTTTCTATTTCTGTGGTGCTTACAAGCAGAGCAATGAGGCCCCGAAGCTTTACAGCGACGTGTAATCTCTTCCCACTTCTTAACAAAGCTGATGGCAGGTTAAAATGGCCGGAGGAAAAAAGGGAAGGTATCTGTATACCTGCCACAGCAGCTCAAGCCAGCGAGGAAATTAAAAGCCCTTGGGTAAAATCTAAATATGTATCTGCAAGGGAAGCACGAAAAGTCTCCGGGCAGAGCACAGTAATCAGGCACGGCCGAGTCACTTTTCCAGGTGAGTACACAACGGGGTCACCATCAGCTTCCCAAGATTCAGGTTGGAGATGAGGAGAAAATTCTTCTCGGAAAGGGTGGTCGGGCATTGGAACGGGTTGCCCAGGGAGGTGGTGGAGTCACCATCCCTGAGGGTGTTTAAGGAAAGGTTAGATGTGGTACTTAGGGACGTGGGTTAGTGGGTAATAGGTGGTGGGGGGATGGTTGGACTAGATGATCCTTGAGGTCACTTCCAACCTTAATGATTCTATTCTATTCTATTCTATTCTATTCTATTCTATTCTATTCTATTCTATTCTATTTAATGAGACCAGCGCCGGGGACCTCACCCAGGCAGAGCTGGCAGCCTGTGCCGGCAGGGACGGGCAGCGCTTTCCAGAGCATGAGTCAGCCCCGGCGCTGCGCAGGGAGGCAGAGCGATGCGGAGAGCAGGCAGGCAGCGATGCTCAGAGTAGGTGGCAGGGCAGGACCCAACCCCCGCCAGGAGCGGCAGGCGCTGGGCTCGGGGCTGGCGGAGCTGTGTGCCAGGGGCGAGCGGGCTGGGTGACTGCCCTAACTGCCGTTAGCTGCAATTTACTGCCCCCCCGGCTGTAACAATCTTTGCGCTATAAACGTTTACTGCTCTAAGCATTTGCGCAGCACTTTTCCCCCGTGAATCTGAAAACACCCTGTAACCGTCCCTCCGTACCGCTCATGACACCTGCAGGAGGAGCGGGACAGGGGAGGTTCCTGCACCCAAGCTGTTGGTCAGGAGAAGGCAGTAAACCCACGTCACGGGGCGTAATTACCGTGGCAGTTTAATTTCCCTCCAGCCTTCCCAAGGGATGGAGCGCCACCGGTCCCCTCCCAGGCCAGGACCTTCCCCATGCTGCCCTCCTTCTGCAGGTGGCTGAGCCAAGACCCAGAGGAAGCAGAGGGATGCTTTGAGCATCCTCGGCCAGCGGCTAAAGGCAGGACAGACATCAGCAGCTTGCTCATCCCCAGCTCCGGCGTCCAATAACGCTCTGCTCTTGGGGACACCCCACTCCCCTGGGACCTGCCCCAGCTTTTCCCAGGGGATGCAACGGGCAGCACGAGCTGAAAAGGTTCCCTGTGCCTCCCCACGCAGCCTCTCGCCAGCCCGCCAAGTGCTCGCTATTTCCAGCCCAGCAGCAAAGTGCCTTCAGGAGCCGGTGACGCTCCGGCTGGAGACACACTACGGCGTTTAATGAGCTGGGAGCGCAGGCGGCTCGCTCGCTGCTGCAAAACACCTCGCTGAGCTCCTCGCCAGAGCTCGCCAGGAAGCCATTTCACAGGGACTTTCAAAACGCCACAGCGATTCCTACTTTGCAGTTCTAAAGGACTCCGAGCCTTTTCTGCGTGACATTTTTTGTGGTGACTTTGTTACTGAAGTATTAAAATTCTAATGAAATGCTCCGTTAAACTGCAAAGCAGTGTTTACTTATTAAATGGCTCTAAGAGTTTCTGCTTAAAACGTGGAGAATTTTAGCATCTAAAAAACCTTCTTAAAACTTTTTTCTTGGACTTCTTTTTTTTTTTAAAAAGACGAATCTTCAAAGGAGAAACTTAGGCTTTAGGGCTCTCCATCAACACTGCCAACTGTGTCTCACGGTAATAAAATTTTCTTCCCTCCCGAAGGTCGCTGGATCGTGCTAGGTACCATTTGCCATACGCTTTCCATTTCTGACACCGTTCATTTTGTAATACATTATATAAGACAGAGAAAATGGCAAGTCCTTATAAAAAGAAATTCACAATGTGCTGCAGAAATGAAGCATGAACTCTATGGAGTCTGTGACAGCCTCATCATGGTGTGTGGGAAGGACTAGAACAAGGGGTTGTACCAGACCATTGATCTTCTAGTATGTTTCTTATTTTAACTTCAATGAGAAAAAAATTTGCTTACCAATCAATAGCGTGCTGTGGTGGAAAAGTTCTGCCATGCAACAGGAATCCCTGCCAGCCAGGTGACGTGCCATGCCCAAGTCAAAGCTCACGCCGTGCCCAGATGCCGTCAGGAATCCGACAAACAGGGTCTCCCTGTTTCCACGTTCAGCCAAAAGCAGGGCTCAGCATCAAGACATTAAAAGGGAACAAAAGGTTTCTTGTGTCCTGCTCAGCCCATGCAAACCGCCACCACAAACAGGCACCACGTTCCCAAAAGCCACAGAGCGTTTACGCAATGGCAAAGGTCTTTTACAGCGCTGGGCATCTACACACTTTGTGTGCTCTGAATAAATCAGCAAAGTGTGCGGATGATGGTGTTAAACACCTTGTCCCTGATGAAAGGGGACCCACGGACCTCTTCTGCATGAAAACACCCTGAAATTCTCCCCAAAGTTGATGAACACTGCTCAACACACGCAAGGGCTGCGCTGCCTTCTGCTGAGCACGCCCGGTCAAGAGCAAAAGTGGAGCTAAAGCCATGGAAAAGGATTTTAAGTCAGGTTATTAAACACCATTGGTCTTATCTGCTTGTCAGCTTCTGGGTCAACTCCCATGACCAAATCATCTGATGGGAAGGGAATATCCGCTCCAGGAGTCGGGCTGACAGCAGATGCTATTTCACGGATGCCGGGTCTTGACTGTCTCATACATTCAAAGTAAAAAGCACACTTCAAAAAAAAAAAAAGTCTTGGCCTGTTCTCACCTCTCACATAAAGATGCACAAAAATAAAAAGGAATAGGCCCTAATTTTTTACACAGTGTCTCCTTAAAGACAGAACTGCAAACACATTCCTCTCAGCTTATATTCATCCTGGCCAGGCAGAAGCTCTTAGGAAGAAAGTTTGTTTAATAAACAGACATTTATAACAAGTGTCTGATCTTGCAGCAGTGAAAACAGAGACACCCCCTCATAAACCAAGTGAGAAACTCTCTGATCATTAAGGGTGTTTAATGGGATTGAGATTAAATTATATCATGATTGTGTTGATATCTGCACCAGCAGGTTCAGTTGTTTCCTTTCTCTCCCTAAGACCTGGTAGTGGGAAACGGGGCAGCTTAGCGGGGAAAAGAAGGCTTTAAAAGGTGGGATAATTGTCCCAGGTCTCAAAAGTTGCTCAAGAAAAGCAGCCATCAGGCCCCAAAGCAGATTTTAGCGCTCTCCTGCGCTCGGCAATTCACACCGGGTCAGCAGCACCCGCTGTGCCTCTCATGAATCATCCTCCTTCGAAAGGGAACGGGAGAATCACACTGGCACATAAAAAAGCACCCACGACGCTGGAAAAGGGCACAGGATTCATCCAGACATGCGTTTCATCTCAGTCTTCCCTAATTTTTAAGATTTCCCAGGCACAGAGATGAACTCCCCTCCTTTGCCTTCTCCCTCCTGCTAAAAGCTCGATCCGCATTCCCCTCACGCGCTCCCTCTGAAGCAGCGCAGTCCCGCAGGAGCTCGGTACCAGAGAGCAAAGCAATCCCCGGGGATGCAAACGCCATCCAGCAGGGCAAAGCCGTGCCCGGCGCAGTGCCGCCGGCTTCAGCACACTCCCCTGACGCACAAACTTTGTCCCTCGCCTCCAAAGCTGGACGGCCCCCCTGGGGCAGAGCGCATCCCGTGGAAAAACCCGCACGTCACACACGGAGCACAAGACACTTTCCCTCCTCTACCTACCAGCACAGGGCTTCCTTCAGCAGCACAGCCTTGCTGTGCAAGCGATGGCTTTGGATTTATGTAATTAACCTCTTGGGCTTAACCTGAACGTGCCACACAGCTCTCCGGCCAGTCCTCCTTCACCAAGCTGTCCAAGGCAGGGCCCTGGGTGTTGGAGAGCAAGCTTCGGGGGTTGATAGCTGAGCTTTGCTCTTTTTCATAGCCGTTGGTTTATTTTTTTAACTTGGGCCGTTGGGAAGGCATTCCGTCCTTCGCACATGTGCAACGTGTTTTGCACATCTGTAAGCAGAAATATTTGTTCTGCTGACTGCTGGAAGGCTGAACAATTCTTGGCCACAGAGCACTGCATCTGGCATTAAAACGCATTTACAAGTTCTTAGCAAGAAAGAAATATCTGCCATTAGAGACCATAACAAGAGCTGACTAGAAATTGTTTTTCCTCTCAATTTTAGCACAATAGCTTCTGGCAATAAACCTCTCCATCCGCACTGGGCAGTACTAAGTGCAGATACTGTGTGGGAAGAATCCAAACAAAGTGACAGTACTGAGCTTTGAAAGCACTTTGGAGAAGGATGAGAAGGAACAGTTGTTGAATGTCAGCTCTGGAAGAGGTTGATGAGATGTGGTGGTTCTTCATGTCACCATCACTTCACCATGAAACACTTTCAGTGACCTGACAGATCACTAACTCCTGCAGTGAGCCTTCCAGCTCATAGCCATCCTTGTACAACAGCTCTGAGGTGGCAACATGAGGCATCTCCACTTCAGAACGGGACCATGAAGTCTCTCTCCACATGGGAAAACCTCACGGTACTGATTCACTGAGCTGGAACCGATGCCACATCTACAAGTCTTGATGAACTTCAGACAAGAGAAGATGAAAGGGTGTACAGAGAAGGCGAACATCCCCTTTCTTGCTTGCATGCCGGCGTGTGGGCGAGCACACTCATGCCTGTATGTGTGTGTGAGCGCATGAGGAGGGGTATGTCCCTGTGCCAGGGGGGTGGAGCTGCTGCAGATGACTAGAAAGACCAATCTCAAGTCATCCGAAGTGGGAACCGAAGTGTCAGAGAAGGCCTTCACTTTCAGTAGTGTGGGTGTAATTGCATCAAACTGTAATGAAGCAAATCCATCTTCAAAATCCAAGCTCAAGAACAGCGACTACACAGCTTCCTCAAAGAGATGTCTTTCCAGAGACCAGCTGTAACTCCTCGCTGAGAAATATGGGCACCACCTGATACCCATTTCTCTGTCCCTGAACAAACACTGTGACTGTGCATCATAAATACCAAACTAAATTAGCACACTGGTGTCCATGCCAATTATTTCAATTAAACTCTCTTCTAATAACCAATTACTACCCATTTTATTAAATTAAAATTTTTTCAAACAATACTCCCATATGGAGCTATTAGCCCAGATGTAATTATGAGCTTCACACGTTGACACGTGGACACTGGGCAAACGAGTTTCTTGAAGCCCCTGCAGCTCTCCCCACTCCCAGGCATGCGATCACCTCCACAGCTGGTCTAAAGTTTTAGACAGTGTTTTTGCTTCGAAAAACTGTATTTAGCCCCTGTCTGCAGGAAAACTCTCTGTTTAAGCTTTTTTTGCTCGCATACGAACGAGCACACTGCATGCAGTAAGAACGCCACTTTCAAATTAAATTGCTCTAGGGGATTGATTAAGGCATTCAGAAATAATGCAGCGTGGCTTGGCCAGATGCTTGTGTCCTAACAGCAAGAGTTACAAGACCAGCTCAGCTGAACCAGCAGAAGACTTAGACAACCTCTAAACCGAGCGCGTTTGCTTCCCCTCTGCCTGCAGTGGGACTCGAGCTGCCCAGTGTCAGTGAAAACAGAGACACCCCCTCAGGGCCAGCCACAGACGGCAGCGCGGGCCGAGCCCCAGCTACCCGTGCTCGGTGGAAACTGAAGTTACACAAGGTGCAGGGTCAAACCTCCCTCATCACATGGAGGCATCTGCATCTCGCCAGAGCTGCTCGTCTGGTGTTGCCCCTGCCTGGCCCCTGCCCAGCGCAGAGGGGGAAGGAGGCGAGATCCCCCCACCGCCTTCACAGATCGAGGCTGCAGGGTGCTGCGCAGGGGCAGGGGGATGTTCAGAGGCTGCTTCTGGCTAAAACCCAGGGCAGAGGGAAAAAAAAACCAGAAGAGAAGGCAGGAGTCGTGGCTCAGGGGTCAGCAGAGGCTGGCAGCCCCTGCCCAGGAGGGACGGTGATGTCCTGCCTGCCCAGTGCTGACGGCTCCTGCCTTCAGCCTCCGCGTGTGCAGGAGCAGGATTCCCGCTGCTCCGAGGTGCTCTCACCCCATGAGTCTCAGGGGTGGAACAACACCCGCCTTTGGCAAAGGCCTGCCTTGCTCGTAAACATTTAACTGGTGGATTTTTTGCTGCTTTCTGACAGGATAACACATTTCTCAGCGATGTCACTTCTGCCCACAGGATGGCAAGGTCTCAAGCTGACATTTGCTTAACATCTTCACCACCTGCTCCCCAGAAACGCTCCTCTCTCCTAGACAGAGGAGACATTTTTCTTGACAGCTCCTGCCATCGGGGAGCTAGCACGTACTCTGCCTCCGAGCCATGGTGCTCGTGCTCTAACTGCTGCTGAGCACCCCAGCAATGGGTGCAGGATTCACAGGGGCACTGGCCCATGGCCAGGGTTCACAGAAGGCTGGCCAGGCCAAAGCAGCAGCACGGCATTTGGGAAGTCCAGTTCCCAAACCAGCTTACCCGCATCGATCTGGAATCAGAAACTGATTGCAGCAAAGCTCAACCAAAGCAACGGCTTCGCTAACAGTCACCGCCGGCGTACCGGGAACGGATATGAGACACACAGAAAGGCTCGATGACTCTACGCACAGCCCAAAAAGTAATTGCTCCCCACCTAAAGGTAGCTGCTAAATTTGCAGAGCAACACTCCCGCTCCTGCGGGAGCCCGCGTGGGCTGCAGGAAGCGCGGCAGAGTCACTAATCCAAACACAGCCGCTCGCTCCGCAGCCTCCCCGCCGCACTCCCCCACGGTTCCTTCCCGAAGATGCGGCAGACCTGCTGCCGCGCCGATCCGCAGTGCTTGTGGATGGCGGCTACACGAGCCCCTCGGCTGGAGACCAGGTCCGAGCGGTGCAGAGCCCGAACAAGCTGCGAAAGACCCCCCAGCAGTCACAGCCTGCAGAGCAGAGGGCAGGGGTGCTGCCACACAGCACCAATCACCACCCAAACTTAACAGAATCCAGCAGATCTCAGTCACAGATCAATCACAGAAGATGTGGTGGGTTTTGCCCAACCTTAAAATAAAACTTTTTTTAAAAAAAATCCTGCTGTTTTACCGGATAGCTGCGGCTGACAAACACGCAGTATCCATGGCTGTTCCCAGCACTGCAGGAGAGCAACAGGCTCCAGCCCAGAGCGAGGAACTCCTCAGCTCTCTGCAAACCAGGACCAGGACCAGGACCGGGACGTACCCAGCATGTGAAGAAGCACAAGCAGCACACAAGGAAGGGGAGCTACAACTTGCACATCCATGCTTAACTCCAAGAGCGTCAGGACGTGCAAACAGGAGGATGACAGCACCTTCGCATGTACCCAGGCAGGATCAGGCCGGGTGGAGGATCTCAGCCTCCAGCCTTGGCTAAGCTGCTGCTGCAGGAGGAGCACAAGGACTGCTGCCCAGCCAGGAGACACAGACATACCCCCTCCATGCCCCCTGCACCCCACAGATGGTATCCAAGCATCTCACATGCAAATACACCACAGCAGCCAGCTTTACGCAAAGCTACAATCAAAAACTAGAAGACAGGTGACAGCAGAGAGTCCTGGAGAGAATAAAATCACAATTTTGCCCTGGGTTTGGGGACTTTTGTTGGACAGGAGTCATGTTTGTGCTGTCCTCAAGAGGGCTCTACCAGAGTATTATGAAAGAGCAGCAGCAAAAATCATCAGTGTCAAAGAATCTGTGGACAACAGTAGACATGAAATCTGGCTCAGTAAACCGACCACGGTGGGGCACAGAGCGAGGGTCAGGCACTGGGCAGCCCCACACGGGTCAGGGGAGCGATGCCATGTGGGTGAGGCAGCAGCTCGTCTCCGACATAGACACCCTCAAGCACCATAAGGAGGTTTGCATTGGTCACAGCGAACCCCTGCGCTGTTCTCCATCAGTTCCCTTCAACGCCCCGTCCGGGCACACAAACCCCTCCCCAGGCACTGGAAGCGGAGAGGGGAGAGGCGAGGGCTCAGCGCCGCTCCTCACACCGCAGCTGGGAGCAGCTTCCACTGGGGGCGTCTTCAGTTCCCCCCCACCGGAGCGTGCCGAGGCGCACAGCCCCGCAGCCGCCGCAAGCAACCAGCACCCTGCTAGTGCCCAACTTTGCAAGCAGCGGTTGCACATTGAGCAAAAGCAGGTTATTGCTGAAAGAGCCCGTTCAGGTACAAGACCAACCTTCACGCCGGGTTTTAGCTCACGTCAGGCAAGACTTTAACACAAAACAGTAACTCTGCAAAGGGAGAAGGTGAGTGAACCTCTTGGCTTCCCCGAGGTGTCACCTCGCTGCACACATTCCCTCCATCGCCACACCGCTCTTGCACCCTTGCAGCAAATCACTTCTCTGACCCATTTCATTCACTGCCATTTCACCATTTACATCACTCAGCTGACCTCAGGAGCCACCCACCCCCGGGCTAACGGACCCGCTCAGTGTGTGCTGTTAGCCTCAGCCTGCAATTCCTCCTTCCTTCCTTCCTTCCTTCCCTCCGCCTGCGCCTACATCCTGGCCCGGCTCTGAACTCAGGCTGCGGCCGTGGCTACTCGTACATCGTGCTACGCGTATATGCACGCCCACACAACTGCTGCAAAGAAGCAGGCAGGGAAAAATAATGATGGCATCGTATTGGGGAGAGCGTGAGCAAGCTGCACGCTCCCCATTGCAAGAGGGATCCTATTCAACGCCGAAAAAAATCATAGAAAAAAATCCCCATGGGGAAAACAAGCCAGGCTACAGGTACCTCCCCCCCAGCAAACACCATCCGACTGCAGAAACGTTCATTCCCAAAAGAGACCCAGCACGTTGGAACTGACCACAGAGCGATGGCTTTGGAGATGTCACGGTCTCGACGTGTTTCTCCTGTCTGTAGACTTCGCTTTGCAGCTTCCGCTCCCAAAACACTGCTTCTGTGTTCTGCTTGACTGTCAGAAAACAGCACAGCCCCAGACCGCCTCTTGAAGGAAGACGATCAGAAGAGAACCAGATGGTCTATCGTTAGGAAGAACACATAAGCAAGACCATGCAATTGTGGCCCCAGTGCAAGTCCGAAGAGGCAAAGCCAACTCAAAGCTCCTGGAGTTCTTCCAGAAAGCTGCGGAGGGCCCTTGCAGAGCACTTGCCCCCTGCACTGAATGTCTGATGTAGCTTCAGAACAGAAAATAACTCTTTAAAATGACTGCGAGCTAACGTAACTGTTGGAAAGGCATTGCCTCACCCACTACTACAGGCTTCCTGCTTGAAGCACAAGTTTTCTGAGCTTGAGAGATCTGGAAAACAGGGTTTTGTGGTTTTTTAAAATCTTAATCTGCTAGTAACACACCAACATCTACAACCTATCTGTCCCATCGAGACTTAAGCCCTGTATTTCAACTCTGTCACCACGAACTCCTTCACTATGCATTATTTATTGTCTAGAATAACTGAAGAGGTGATGCTGAAGTTCTACGCAGGGGATCTGCAACCCTGGAAACCTCCTCCCAGCCCTCTGGCTGTGCAGGGGAGGTTTTAAGACACCCACCATACAGCTGCTGGGACAGAACAGGACAGAACTGCTGTTCCCCACAGACCTTCAGCCCCAAGGACCTACCTTCTCTGGTGGGTTGGACTTTGGTCGTCTCCCTGCAGTAAAACAGCCCAACGGCAGCCAGCACAGTTCTGTAGGTAGCTGGCAAGGTATTTGTACAGTGCCTGTATGACCCATTAACTGAGCTGTCAGTCAGGAGGAATATGAGGCATTTTATTTGCAAATTAATACCTACATCTTTGCTACGGATCCAAGCAAGTGCCAGTGGAGCAGAGGCAAATGCAGCGTGGCAAGGAAATCTGCACTAGCTGCAGGGCTTCAGCAAGCAATGTGTTCTTGATAAGCAGAGCTGAAAATAGTAGACAAAAAATAATTAATCCTCTCTATTGGTGCGACTTCTCAGAAACAGGGATGTTTTGATTCAAACTGCAGGCCTTTTGTTCCTCTCTAAACCCCCGTGCTGCACAGCCTACCACAAAATGAATTCTCTGAGACACTCTGCTGGAACAAGATAATGCATAGGGAGGATTTATTAACCAATTTATTTAGGCTCTGCTTGTGATCTCTTTTACCATGACCACAGAGGGGTCTATGAGAGCAGCTCAGGCCCAAGCAGAGCCAGCGTTAGGACAGGGCTGGCTGCAGAAGGCAGCGATGGTGCGGCAGGAGTCGAGCCCCCGTCGCCCCCGAGGCAGTGAGCGGGGAAAGCCCGAGCTCCGACGCTCCCTACATGCCGTCAGTCACTGAACGGGTTGAGCAGAGGAAAAGGAATGAGCACCACCTTCAGAACGGCAATAAATTATTTCCCTTGGGAACAAAGATGCAACTGTGATGAGATAAAGCAGTGGGAAAACATAGCAGAAAAATTTAATGCATTCTCTGCAATTACAGCTACAGCTGCCAAGTTGTTTCTCATGCTGTCACTACAGCAGTGGTGACAGCTTCAGTCTCAGCCTGACCTTCCACCCCCACCCAGGCCAACGGCAACGCTCCCATGGATTTCTGCACACACAGGCTTTTGTTGCAATGACAAATACCACCATCTCCTCACCAGATCTGTGGACACAGACTCACAGTCATGGTGCTTTCCTGGTGCAAAAGGGACCCACAGCCCTTGTAGCTCTGTGCCAAGATCTTACATGCAACCAAGCTTATTCCGCTGGCTCAGATGTGATTTCTGCTCTCTGCTCTTTACAGGCACACTCCAGCAGCTGTCCATCTGAGCACAGGAGCTCCAGGAAGCCCCAGGCAGAAAGGTGCACCAGCCCCATGCACAGCTGGAGCAACTGGCAATGGCCCCACCGGGCTTCAGACTCATGCCAAGAACACGTGGAAGGAGATTTGCCCTGGTTAACCATGGTAGGACCCAAAACTCCAACGTTTTTCATGCCACTCTGCACTCCGTTTCTTCAGTTTCACTGCAGGAAACTTTTCAATTAGGACTTTCTGTGTGTCCTGTACGACCGGTCAAGGGGAGTAAAAATGCTCATTTTGCTAATATGATTAATTTTCCTTCGGTAGGGCCAACGGCAGCCACCCAGGTGCTCCCCTTGCAGCATGCCCACCTCACAGAGCGCCTGGAGACCAAGCACTCACCGTCAGATTGCAAGGGCTGTCACTTGTCCCCATGGCCCAGCCCTTCCCCTTTGCTCCTGCACACAACACGAGCCAAAACCCAGCTCCTCAGCTAGGATCAGTCCCTGCTGGGACTACACCCACCACTCTCAGCAGGGCCACAGCCCTCTGCCACCCTTGCTGACGCCTTCCCCTTCACTTGGGCAGGTACTCTCAGGTAATCTGAAACACTAAGTTTTTACCTTTCAAGCACATCTTCCCAATAAATTGAACAGAAACCAAAGTGAAAGTAACTAAACCGAGAAAATACACCAGGGAGGGACAGAAATTTGAGCCATGTTAAATTGTGCTAAATAACTGAAAATCAATGCTGTTCTTCCTTTTCATCAGGGCACAACTGTACAGGCTGCAGCCCTCCAGGGACACCTCCGCTCACTCCACCAGACTGCTCCGTGCACGCACTTTATTACTAGCAAGGGTCCATTACTGACAGTGAAAGCAATATCCCTGAAAAGAGTAATGACATTTTTTTTAAATGATAGCTATAATTACAAGAGAAAGGCATTTCTTCTCTTACTCTATTACTTTCATAACTTTCCTAATATTCCTGCTGATGTCCAGGGGCTCCTGCCTTAAGAGGAATATTCAAAGGCACACCAATGTCTTCTTCAAAATACCTTCTTAAAAAATTCCTAACAGCACTTCAATTAAGGCATCACGTTAATCATCATGACTGCAGCCTTTCAGAAGGACTGAGAAAGCAAACCACAATGAAGAATGCTATGTGTCATTAAAATAAAAAAAAAAAATTATGAACACAAGAAAACCCATGCCCTTTTTATAAAGCTGCCCGGGCTTCCGACGTGCTGGTTACCCTGGTGTATCCCATCTGGAGCCAGGCTGAGGAATCCAGTGGCAACACACGTTGATTTTCCCTCTGTTAAGGGAGAGGACCTGCTGCAGCCACCCTTGCTGGAGACAATCCAGCCACCCAGGACTGCAGACCTCTTGGTTACTCTTCCATGCGAGGTGGTGAACGGGACTGGCAGCAGATTTAAGTACACCAACACCCTGCCCGGTGCTTTTTCCCCACATTAGTATAAGCTCTGCTAGTCTAGACCGAAGGCGCCGTGCCTCAGAGCCATGCCCGGTGGCCTGGGCTGCCCCTGCCTGCTCATTCAGAGCGCAGGACCCAGCCCCATGGGAGGAGTGCGTGTGTCCGCTCTGCCCCTCCAGAAAGCTCTGGGCAGCTTCTCTGACAACTTAGATGGCACCTGGGGACTGAATTCGGTCTTGTCCACAGCCTTGGCTGACACAGCAGAGCTGTAGGCATCTGCTTTGGAAACTGCTACGCCAGTGTGTGTCACCAGCCTGACGTCCTGTGCTGCTCAGGAGCAGGAGCCCACGTGGAGCAGCAGTCGCTCCAAACGGGAGCGGGGTTCCTGCTGCAGGCTGGCTGAGCTTTCAGGAGCAGACACTTGCTTGTGTACTCTCAGACAGAAACTTTTCGACAAAGTGTTGACTCAGGAAAACAGGCTAATCCAATTAATAAATGTTTCGATTTTGCTTTGCCAGGTGGCAAAAGCAGAGGGGAAGCAATTCAATTCGAGTGGTCACACAGGCACTCCTAAGCTTGTTTCAGATCCCACCATCTTCACCAGTGTTATTTATTACTTGGTTTGGAGCTGGGCTCAGGCATCGCAGCTGAGACCATCACCCCTTGAGACATTCTGCACACAGAAGGTGGGAGACAGGGTCTTAACACTCCTATTGAGGGAATTAGACAGTAAATACTTTCATCCTGCTTTCACAAGCAAGGCATCAAACTGCTGGGAGATGAAGATGCCTTCACCAGAGGAATTTTGTGGCACACAGGCATCAGGGCTGGATCTCTCAAATCCAGGTACAAACCTTCCCAAGAGCAGATGGCACAGCCTGAACAGACATCACAGTCCAGAACCTAAAATATTGGTCATTACCTCACTGTCACAGAAATAAACGTCTCCAACTTCTAGATACAAACTGGAATTTTCAAATTAGCATCTGCATCTTCCAAATAAAATGAGAGAAATTGCCCATTAAATCAAATGGCAATGAAGTGCGGATTCAGCCGCAGACATATTCAAGGAAGCTGACAGAGGGACACAAAACTGCTCGGATCCATTAATGTAATGATGCATTTGATGAGGAAGTCACTTGGGGCATGTTAGCGTGAAAACTGCAAGAACAAGATCCTGCAAGCCTGATATTTCAGCACTCTATTTGCTTGGGTCAGGTATAAACCAACCTATGACTTAGAGCCACCGCCTAGTGACAAATTTCAGAGACAAAGACCAGACATCAGTTAACATCTAAAGAAGTTTCCAAAATCTACCTAAGCTGGAAGTAGAAAGTCGAAAGGATTTGCCCCAGTTGTTAAAAGCCTCTCTTTCTTGGTTATGCAACATCTGAAATATCTTTGATTTGAAACAGGAGATGTTCAAATTTTTATAGAGAAGTCGCTGAATCCTTCTGCACAAGCAGCTTTTCCAAACATCCTCATCCATCAAAATGATTCTTTGCAGATAATTAGCCTCAGAAAAATGCACTTAATCAAAATGACATCCATTGCTTCTTGCTACCGTAAATAGGACTGTGGCTTCTGACGACAATTTGCTGGAAAGTATTCAGACTATTTAAATTAGGCAACAAATTAGCTCCTAATGACACTTCTCTGAGATACAGTTTAATTTTATTTATGGGGGTTTTTTTTATACATGCCTCAACCCAGTTGTCATCACTGCCCAAGAAAAGAGAATGCAGGAGATCAAAAACTGCCATAGTCAGGACGGCAAAGATCAAAGGCGTGCCACAGCTTGTGGTATAAAACAATATTTACCAATTCTGCAGATGTGCTTTCTCAGCTGCCTTTAATCAGCAAATACCAGTATCACTCTAGAACAGAAGCCTTTCCCCCAGAGCCCAGACTGGCAGCACTGATGGGATGCAGCGTTCAGCTCCTCCCTTCCAGCAGCGCCCTTGGCCTTGCTCCTACACACACAGGTACCACGGCACAGAGGATTCCCAGAACCAGAGGAGTCACGGGCCAAGTACGTGAAAGGGCAGCCAGGCACAAGCAGTATTTGTGCCCCCAGTTCTTCACCTTCTTTTTGTTACAGGCTCAACAGCTTCAACTCTGCCTTTACTGTTATATCCCAGTGGCTCTGAATCCTCTCACAGCAACAAAACATCAGCGAGACCAGAAATGCAGTGCTGCTGTACGAGAGCAGAACAGATCTCTTTTTCTTCCAGTATTGACATTGGCAGAACCTTCCAAAGAGAGGGAAAGAAACATCTGAACCAGGCAGGACTTAGGCCAGACAACTGAGGCAACTTCAGTGTTCCCTAAGAGAACCTTCTCTCCCCAAAGCAGAAATTACCTCCCAGTCCCCATTAGTCAGATTTATGCCCTCAGACAACAGTTGGTATCCTCTGGAGATGGAGAGCTGAATGACAGGTAATCCTGTTTCTATAACCCAAAGACCTGCCTTGCAAAAACGTCAGGCGTGGTATTTAAATACAGTTGCCCTGCACTGAAATACAGCAAAGCTCAAAGTCTTCCAGATGCCTCGTGGTAGTGAGTTCCAAAGATGAATAAGGAGATGTTGGAAGGAGAACTTCCATTTGACAACTCTAGATTTGCTTGTCATTAGGTTTTTCTCTCTCGGTTGCACAAATCCATTTACCTCCCCCATTTCTCTTCTAGTCAGCCTTTCCTATTTGCTTCCCGGCTGATTTATTACCATCCTCCACACAACACTCAAAGTATTATTTTAATTCTGATGTCAGTCAGTCTACCTGCCAAAGAGTAAGCCGTACTTAGTTAGATTGCCTTCACCTCTCACATTCTAAAAAGGAAAGTAAAATAGAGGCAGCCTATTTCACCTATTCCACCTCATATTCACTGATTAGTTCTTTCAGTTCCGTGGGTTATCTGGCCGTGCCCTCTCCTTCTGCCACACCACAGCTCTCTAATTATCTATTTGTTCCAGCAAGCTCTCATCTCCTCAAGCTCCAGCATTACCTCATTCCTTGCCTCAGTCCAGTCTTGGTGTCTCCTCAGCATCCTCTGTGATGAGGACGGATTAATACATCTCCTCAGAAGCAGCGAAACCTGAATTCCCCTATGGCCTCTCATCCTTTCAGTCTTCTGCTGACCCTGGAAACCTCCTCACATCAGCACACTATCGTTCTAGGGAAGTTTCTCAAAAGTAGACATTTGAGACGCTAATGTTCTTAGCATTACCTTTATAAATAAATGAGATATGTAGTGCTATGGGTGTTTTCCTTTGGTGATAATCTGTAAGTCCACTGAGCTCTGTTTTACCGTTCACAGTTCCCTATACTGTTTACACAGGGGAAATTCCTCATCCCGTGAAACAAAGATATCTTGAGAAACAAGGCTAATGAATGTACCAAAATAACCTGGAGTATCTCCACACTAAAATTAGAGAGATTCTGAATCACAAACACTCAAATCTATATGAAAATGAAGATTAAGGTGTACAGCAGTGAGACGCAGAAAAAACACACAATTGACACTTGTCATCTTCTGTATTTCAGATCCACTCAAATACTTCAATATGAGAACTATGAAAATTCTAAACTCCAAACATATCCAAATGAGCCATAGCATAACCGTTCTGAAATCCAGGCATTTTTTGCATTGGAATTTCCAATCAGCTTTTCACCTGATGCCACAAAACTATATTAATGTTTAAGTGCCTGTAAAGGAAACCTGGGCTTTAAAAACTTGAGGATCACACACTCATTAAAAAAAATAATCAATTCTAACGCAGCTATAAAACTTAGGAATGCTTATTCACAGCATTTGGAAATCCCAGATTCTCAAACCCGCTACTATTTTTTTGTGTGTATGACCCCTGCACACAGAACTACTTCAAAACTACCTTTAACACAGATGCACAAAAGCCTCAATGCAGATGTACCAAACACAGAGCAGCTACTCAAAGGCTAATTCACAGGCAACTGAAGGGTTTGGGCTTTTTTTAATGAGAGTTACATCACGCTCTGTTTACATCATGCAATTAGTTGGTGGGAAAAGATGACAATCTTACTGACTCCCCATTAGCACTGTAGTGCCTTGATTTTTTATTATATGAACAGAGTTGAAGGGAGGGTCATTCTTGTTCCTCTTCAGCTAACTGCTCTGCTCATGGAATTCACTTCCTCATGGCATTCCTCCTTTTGCTTTAGCTTACTCAAACTGGCAATAAATCCCTGCCAGCCAGGCAGGAATAGCAGGCTTGGCGCTCAACCCATAAAGGCCATTTCTCTAGACAGCCCAAGAAAGGGAGAGTTGTGCCACATCCACAGCAGCTCCTTAAAGTTGCTCTGCTTCCATCAGCATTCCCTGCTGCAAAGACAGCCCCTGAGAACAGAGCCTCTGGATGAGCCTCGCCTCCTAAACAAACGTATGCGTCCAGCCCAAACTCTGTTATGGCTTAACGGGGGTTTCACCAGCCCTGTGCATCACCAACTGTATCCCACATATCTCCCAGACGATGGCCCCTTTCCTCCTTGCAGCCCCCGACGGGACTCCCAGACACAGCGAGCTGCCCAGCATACCCATGTCTCAGCATCTGCTGGCCCAGTACACCCACAACTCCCAGTGCCCAGCAGCTCCAACATGTCCACCAGCGCTGGAACACGCACACACCCCCGGTGCCTACTGTCCGAGGTATTCCCACACACATCCCCCCAGCCTCCACCCCAGCATGCCCACACACACCCCAGTGCCCCCTCTCCGGGGCATGGCCACTGGTTCCGGCGAGCGCATCCCAGTGCCCGCGGACTCCGGCATTCTCCCGCATCCCGGTGCCCGCCAGCCCCGGGTCCGTACCCACCCCCCGCCGCTGACCGGCCGTCAGGACCGCGGAGAGCCCCGCGCCCC
>VWZZ01003246.1:314213-329323 GCA_013399095.1 Psophia crepitans
TGCGCAGGGCAGCGCCGTGCACAGGACATCTGCTCCTCAGCAGACAAACAGCGGAGAGCAAGAGGAGCCAATGGAAAAGCCCAGTCGCCAGGAGGAAATAAAACTGCTCGGGAGATAGATCTACAGCTGACAACCAAACCCAGATCCACCCCCAGCCTCCCCCCGCAAAGAGAAGTATGGATGGGAGGCAGACGAGGCGATGGCTCCACAAACGTGCTGGAAGCAGAAGCACAACCTCCTCTCTGGACTGCCGGCACTTAAATCATCTGAACAGCTCCAGTATTAAATGAGAAACCGCGAACACTGATGAGTCAGTCATCTGTCCAGCTGCCAAGTGTCGTGGCCGGGAGGATATATCACCCATCCCTTGGCGTGCTGGTGTCTCTGATCAGGGGGGGGGGATCGCAATGCCTGGGAGAGATCCAAGGGGATTGCTCAGACAAAACTGCGTATGGCCAGCTCCACGCAGCCTGCCCTGCCACGCTGAAAAAGAGATGAAACTCAACCAGCTCTCAAACTATTACTTCAGAGGGTTAACAGCTTATCTTTGGTCTCCTTTTTCAAACCACATTTACCAAACAGAACGTGGGTACGACACTGCTCCCCGTATCAGCTAGAACCACTCACTGTAGCAGATCAGGGTTGGGCTCAAACATCCCTTCACAAGGCAACAAAGCCACTCAATGCTGCAAAGCCAGCGCGCAGACACACAAGGCAAGATCACACCGCCGGATCCTTTGGGTTCTGGCTTCATCAGTGAAATTTACCCGTGCCTTGACAGGAAATTCAATTTCGCAGACCCTTTGTGGGAAGTGGGAAGGACAGGGAGAGCTTGGAAGAGGAGACGTGGTGCCTCTGCAGTGAGCTGATTCTTTGTCCCTCACATGTAACTTTGGAGTGTGAGGCAGGCAAAGAGCTGAAAGGCTCCAGCTCCTGCCAGATGTACTTCCAAGGGTCTCACCCAAAGCCTCTCCAACCCACTCCTACCACCTTCCCACAGCTTTGCCTACAGTACATACTGCATAAGCTATATGCAAGCAAAAGAGCTTCAAAGAGATGAATACTAAATTAGCAATAAGCAGCCATCTAGGGGGTTTGCTGCTGGCTGCAGAGATGTGATGTGCGGCTCCTCAGACCACCTTCTATGTTTAACAACTCCAACCCCTGTAAATAAGTTCCCAGGTGACCAGGTTCCAAAGTCCTGGTCAGCTGTTGTTCCCGAGTTTCTGGAAGAGCGACCAGCATGCGGAATTTCTGCTGAACGCAACCCCAGAAGAACGAGCTCACTCCCAGCGCTTTGGATGATTTTCACTCATGTTTTTTGCCACTTAATTCTATACCCTCAGAGCTTTTCAATTCCTTTTAGCTGCTGTACGCACACTGCAGCCAGGGCTCCGTAACGCATCTGTGGAAGGTCTTGGGCATCAGGGAGGTTATTCTATGACAAACATTGATCCAAAACTCGGTCTTTAAGAGAAACCAAGCCAAAATCCTGTCAACTCAAGGACTCCCTCTGGATCGACTGATATAAGCACAGAAGTTAGCTGACCATCTCTAGCTCACATTGCAAAGGAGGATCTAACATTAATCTAATCACCAAAAAGCCACAATTAAGTCTTTCCTCTTAGAGCTTAACTTTGATAAATTATGCCAAAAGAATACTTTCTCCAGGCCACCTCCAGCAAAGTTCTCTCCCAGCTGAGATTTCTTATTGCTGTGAGGCCAAGACAGCATCCCAAAACATAAAAAGCATAAAAGCATAAATTTTAAAAATCATCCTCTTATTATAATGCATATTTTAAAGTGGGGAGCCAGGTGCCTAACTCCAAATGTGGGCGATTATAATTGCATTTGAAGGAGACTGTCACAGTTATTTCCATTAAGTGCCTGTTTAAAGGTTCACGTTGTTTCCTTTTCCGAAGGAAAGCCCGAGTGCTACGGCTGCGCGGCCACGGACACACCGACTGCCACGTGGAAAGGGCACCTTTGCCCAGAGCTACCGCCCTGTCTCACAGTCCCCGTGGCTCCCACTGCCCGCGGGCCGGGCAGACAGGGCCACGGGCACCCCGAAAGCCAAGGACACTCATGTCTATCCACTACCATCCTCGTCAAAAGCCCAGCGCTTGTCTTTTGGGTTTGGGGTGTTCGGGTTTTTTAAACTCCATGTCACTCTTTTCAAACCCAATTAATCCATCTCTCTTGGCCTCGGATCGTGTCAGATTCACGAAACAAAGCAAATATTTACCCCTGTCCTTTATTAGTGTTAAGAAATTGTAGTAAAACCCAATTCTATCAGTATCTCTGGAAACACAATTTCTGCTCCGTATTTGCATCTTTCTTCTCCCATCCACAGTAGCAGCCACATTTTGAATATATTCTCTCTTATTTTCCCATATGAAATTATTCAGAATTTTAAAAATTTGCTACATTTGTTTGTTGCGGATGAAGGTTCAGCGAGACAAATATTGCACGCACCTAGTTGATAGAGATGTCTTTATCAATCACACAGTGACTTTAAGATATGTTGCACGTCAGTGTCTTAGAAAAAAGTGCTCCTGCGCTGCACACAGATCTCCTGACACCGGCACAGAGAATTTGCAGCGCTCCTCTCCGCCCAAACATAGGGCTTCTGAGCTATAGAAATGCCACAGCAACCCGGCTACTTCTTCAAAGCAGTAGTGGTATAAAATAAAAAATTCATGAACAAGCTTGTTTATTGCATAGTCTTCAAATACTACTGAAAAAAAAAAATAATCCCAAAGCAGTTTATAGCTAAATACAGGACTGCAGCTTTATTTTTATCTTCCCTTTCCTTCCTTCCTCCAGAACCATGTACCACTAAAAATTCACGCTGTAATCAGCATATGGAAACCTCAACACTATTCCACTTTCTTGCTACGACACCGTCTCTCCCCCAGCTTGGCCAGCTCCCCAGCAGCGATTGGCACGCCGGGAGGGGGACACCCTACTGCTCAGCTTCTTGGGAACACGGGAACTGGGATCAAGCCGAGTGTGATCCAAACCAGATCTCCCTGTTGATCTCTCCTACCGTTAATCTGCAGCTAGACACAATCACCGTCCCAGTTTAGCAAACACGGCTGTCCCTTGGAGCACGCTCTAGCAGGAGCCTCAGAGCTGCACCAACCTTGGGTTTCTTCAATAAGCTTTCTCATGCGTGGGCTGGTCAGTCCTGCTCTTCCCTCGCTGTATTTCCACGCGGAGCAGGTAGGAAAGCTACGCTGAAAGCAACATCCCCTGAGACTGGAAACGCAGGCAGAAGACCAGTGACAGCCCACACATCTGCTTGCACCATCTGGGACTGCCCCTGGCCATGGGGGGTCTGCAAAGCGCATGCTCTGCGGAGCTCGTCAGAGGCTGTCCAGGTTCTGAGCACCCAAGAGACACCTTTGGCTCAGAAGAAACGCCACGGGCTGGGAGCTTCTTGCAATGTGTTTTGGGATTATTGTTATTATTTTTTACCATATGTGATGAAGAAGAGGAAGGTCACAACCCAAGTTCCTCTTCTGCTTCTTTGCTCACTGTAGACCACAGAAACCACCAAGCATCCTCCTGCTTCCCACCACAAACCAACCCCAAACCGCCCAGGGTCATCAACAGACCCCATAATCCTACATACTGGTACCCACCTGATGTAACTGCAAACCTGCCAGGCATCATCAGGAGCTCCAAAGCTCTTAGTGACACCTTCTGCTCTGCCAGCACCAAAAGTTATTGAAGATCCTCCCAGAAGGCCTCTCCTCCTTCTAGGGGCTGGGGTGTACAAACAGAAGTAACAGCTGAACCTGCATTTTGGGCAAATTCTTGCATAAGCTACAGTCCCAATCCCTCCTCTCCCACTGCTCCATGCTGTAAAAGGAGCCAGAGGCACAAGGTCCTGCTGGCAGCTCTTTGTCCCAACTCCATCCTTTCCCCAGGAGGACGTCTGGGGAGTCTGGATACGTAACCAGGAAAGCAAGTGCCCTGTGTTCAACCTCAACACCCCCTTCCCAGGCAAAACCACCTTTCCTCAAGGTTCCACACTCAGCACACACTGCAACGCCACAGCCAGCTGCGCCTCCTGTCAACTCTACTGGGACGGGAAGGACAACCGCTGGCTGAGAGCAATGGTGCAGCAAGAGTCAGACGCAGGGCCCGACCTTTCTCTTGCTGCTGGCAGAGATGTGGGGCTGCAGCACAACCTGTTGTTGGAGGCAAAGCCTTGGCTGTCACCATGGCGAGGCTAAACCCAGCCGTTTGGGCAGCAAACAGGCACTGGTGAGGCAGGAGCCTCCAGCTGCTCCTTGCTGGCCCAGACCCATCGTAGGGCAATGGTGTCTAGATTGCACTCAGGGGATGGGACAGTTCTCACGAGGGATCTTGGAGCCAGGCTGCCCCAGGACAGCAATGACCCTGCCGTGGCTTCTCCTCCCTACCATGGTGTTTCACCAGCTGTGGCTGCAGTCTGGCCCTGCATCCCTGGTCCATCGGTGAAGGCAAGCTCAGCCACTGCCAGGCTCTCAGAGCCTCTCCAGCGAACAAAGCTGTACAGGAAATTCTGCCCTTTCTTTTTCTATATTTATTAAAATATACACAATCATCTTCTATTTGCTTCTCCTCCCACAGCTCTTATGGTTACCGGGTTACAGTTGTTCCCCCTTCTCTTTCTGTTTTTTTGCTTCTGAGTGACATCCCTGTGGGGTCTCCTAATGGTCCAAGTGCGTGGGGAGACGCATGCTCGGTCTCTAGAGCCGGGCTGGAAGGCAGCACCCTGCTCCCGCACCGGCAACGTGCTGCAGGCGTTGGCACCGCTCTCCTGGCAAGGAGGGGCAGTGGGCTGGCACGGCAGCACAACGCACGGCGCAGCCGGAGGAGAGGGCAAGGACCACGCAGGGAGGGAAAGCAGCAGGCCTGCACAGGCGTGGGCAAACACAGGCGCAGGGTAGGTCCCACGACAGGCTGCCTCTCACATCGGCTTGGCATCACCCTTCCCCGGACACCAACCTCGTTGGCTTTCAGGACAGGATGTCCCTGCAGGGACATCCCCGTGGAAGCACTGGGGTGCTCATTTCAGGCACAGAACTGCTTTCTCTGTCACCGCCTCCGCAGCAGCACTGTTCCTTATCCCCCTGTGAGCACTGGCTAACATCACTGTCAGTTGTCTCAACTTGTCAGAGGATGCTTATCATGCTGTCCCCTCTCCCTCCCCAGCGGGGATATGGTGACTCATTGATGTCATTCATAGAGATCAGCAGTCCTGGAACCCAGACAACGTGTCCAGAGCCACAGGAGGATGTCCTACACCAAGGTGTTGCCCAAATAGCCTTCTGAGAGGAGCTGTGGCGGGGAGGAACACAGGCACAGACCAAGCGATGGGGTTCTTTCCCTCCAAAATACATTAAAAACTTCTCTTCTATTTTTCTGAGCACAAGCCCCATGACCAAGGGACGCACCATTGCAACCAGAATGGCTCCCGACTTAAAGATAATCAACAAGAAGCACAAATGCTGCCGGCTGCATGAGCTGAGCCTGTCCCCATCACACCCGCCTGGGACAACCAGGAAAGGAGCGTTTATTGTGGGCAACCGCGCAGATCACACCAAGGGGACAGGAATGATGAACTAATGAACTTGCAAAGTTACTCTCTGATAGTGTATCCAAAAGAGCTAAAAAGACCAGCACTAAACCCCCAGGCACCAACACCCTGAGATTCATACAGCAATCAGGGAAAGGGGTGAGGGGTCCCTTTCCTTTAACAGGTAATTTTTGCTGCTTCACAAACAGCTCTGCGTCCGCAGGCCACTGCCTTCCCCTTAACGTAATTGTTTTGTCAACTTCTTGTAACTTGTACGAGGGTCGTGGAATCAACACTTCTCGATTCAAAGAGTTCACAGTGCTCCAAGGGATGTGAACAGGCCCATAACAACACCCAAGTCATAATTCCCAGATACCCTGAGCAGCTTTGGCCCTCGTCACGCTTTGTGGGTACAGCAGCTGTAGAACGCACAGACACACACGTATTTATGTGCAATATATGAAGCGTTCCACCTCCCAGATTATATTCCTGCATCTAAATTTGCACCTCCACGGGCAGTTGGACTGTCTATGTCAGGGGCTGCTGTTGCTCAGAACTTCCACCGAACCGCCGAGCCCTGTGACAAATCCATCCATCGCTTCGCTTTCAACGCGCGGAGGCAATTTAGCACCACAGGCCTCACGGAAGAATTAGCATTTTGTGTATTTCATGTTGAAAATGAACAGGAAGCGTGAGTCAGTGCAAAGCTCCACAAGCCTTTCCCCTGCTGGCAATGCCATTTTCTAGAAGATAAAAGTAGAAATTGTACCGTCCAGGTCCAGCACAGTTTTTCTTATTAGACAACCCTGTACGAGCAATTCAGCCCCACGCCTCCCCGCTCCCTCTGGCCTGAACCACACCGACACTTTGTGCAACAAGGTCAAACTCACGGACGGCAAAGCCCCGCTGAGAAGCCTTTTCACCCTTCTTTGATCCCAACAGCAGCACGTCGAGCGCACGAGTGGCACGGGCAGGCAGCTCAGCTCCCCCAGCCCCGGCTGCTGGGAGGCCGGTGAAGCTATCCGTTGGTGGCCCTGGGCAAGGGAGCCGGGGGGAGCAAGCCAAAGCCAGCCCCTTCCCCAAGAGCATCCTGCAGGGAGGTCCCGGGCAGTGCTGGGGGTGTTTCCAACAGAGGCAAAGGTAAACAAGTCACGGTGATGTCCCTGGTGACTGCAAAGCCTAAATAGCACTGGGAGAAAGGAGGTGGGGGAAGCAGATCCTACACACCCTTGACACGGTTCCTGGGCGGTGATGGGACCGTCTCGCTCTGCTCAAGCCTGGCCTGGGGCTGCCACACTGGTGCAGCGAGATGGCAGCGCAGGGCCAGTTTCACCGCTGGACATGCACCTTGTTCTGCAGCACACTGCCTTGAGCGCAGTGCCTTCCTGACCACCCAGCCCCTCCGCTCCCGTTCCCTGCTCCTCTGCCAGAGGCACGGGCATGTGCCGCAGTGGGGAAGTGACAGAAGAGACATCTGCAGCCTTGGGAGCCTCTTCCACACGTGCACCAAGTTTCCAGTTCAACTCTCGCTATTTAACTTTTGGCATTGCAGGTCCCATCCTTCCCTTTCGTAGAGGTTTGTGAGACAGCTGCAGCCCTGTGGGACAAAGAACAGGCTGGAGGTGGCAGGGAAGGGGGGATGGGGAGGGGGATGAGGAGCACAGGAGAAGGCATGCACCAAGGGCGACCCACAGCAACTCCAAACCCCTGTCCTTTAGCAAGGTTGTATTGCAGACACTGGCATAATTCAAATAACATTCCCTGATTTCTGGCAACAAACAGTCTTCAGCCTCTCCCAAAGAGGCTCCAGGAAGGAAAAGGCACTTACCAAGATCCTCATCTTTGCTTGATGAAGAGTAGCAAAAGAAAAAGCTGAGGAAAGCATTTGTAGGATAGCGTAGGGCACCAGCCTGGGCTCCAGCTCTCCAGCCCAGCAGCTCCCAGGCGTGTTTTGTTTCACGAGCACCATGTCTGTCAGCAGGAGGTCCCTGCTATGCCGAGCACTGGGACGCGAGCACGTTCATGTGGATGGCTGCCTGGGAGAGCCACCAGCGCAAGACCAGAAGGAGGAATTCACGGAGTGCGTGAACAGAGCGGTGCCAGGAACAGGAACAGGCCCTCGATCAGTGCCCAGGGCAGAGCAGGACCCACCGGACCAGACACCTCCTTACACCGGTGCGGACTCACTGCCGGAGCCGCAACTCCACAGCGAGGGTTAGGACAGCACCCAGCCAGGCTCCATCGTCCCCACCAGAGTGACAGCCAGACAATAGTACACTTGCAACCCGTCTAGTCTATTGTGTAAATACGCAAGTGGAGTGCAAATTAGCTCAGATGATCACTTACAGCAGAACATGCCAAGCCCCGCTTTCCTAAGGCCACAGCTCTGCCCCCCATCCCAAGGCCCTTGAGCAGGGGTCTCCAGAGGGCTCACTCCCACAGCCAGGAGGGCTCCTGCCACAGGAGCCGCCAGGACCTCACCGCTCACCATCCGCCAGAGGTGAAGATTCAAATCCCACTGGAAGCAAACCACCTACACCAGCGCTCTGCACCCAAGGACAGGATGGGCACGACACTGCGGCCAAGCTCTGCCTGCAGCCACCCATCCAACCTGACCCTTCCCGCGGGGGACAGGCTGAGACGCACCCACAGCACTTTCCCAGCATCTCGGCCACGAACCAGCTCAGAAGAAGAGGCAAATCCGAAACACACTCAGGCTGCTGAGCCAGGATCACTAACCCTGCTGGGAAATTCCTGACTCAGCAATCTCCAGGGCTATTTATGGATTACAACATTAAACTATAACTTCCTTGTAGGAGCTATATGCTGAGGAGCAGGTTTCCCGAACACCCAGCCCTGCCCCAGCAAGGACATGACCCTTTTTTTCCTTATCATGGTGCTGGGTTTGCAAGGTGGCCTGGGAACACATGCAGGTTCATTTAAAAGCAGAATCATCCCCGATCCTCACGAAATCAAGCAACGAAGACTCACGCTGCGGGAAGTGAGAAACGATCCCTCGCTGCGAGGCCCCATGGGTCGCACTGGGGATTTCGGAGGCTGTGCACACCAGGGTCCCCGGGAAATCCCCCGGCCTTTAACGACAGCGTGCTGCTGCACACAGGGATAGCACACCAGCTCGTGATTCACACCAACCACCACGAAAAATCTTAAACCTAAACAGATTATTAACTAAAAAGAGAGCAAGTCACTTGACACAGCATCCAGCTCTGCTCCGGGAGCCAGTAGCCAACTCTCTACTACTACCTGCTTAAGAAGGCGAATATAATTCCTACCGACACTACAGCAGGTCTCTACACCTCACGACCCCTCTACGCACAGCTGTCAGGTACCAGTTACCCCGGCGCAGCCACGCTCACCGCCCAGACTTACCCGCCGGCCGTGCCGCAGCTCCCTGCTCCTGCGGCTAGCAGCGCGAGGAAGGCCAGAGAGCCAAGTGGGTCCTGGCCAGTTATAATTCTTCCACAAGGAACCTTCGTGGCCCCCACAAATCCTAACGGTCCATCACAGTCTCGCTCCCAGCAGCAGCCCTCCCTCCTCCAGCCAGGGGACAGAACAGCTCACCTCTCGCTACAGCGAGGCTTGGAACTCCTTTGCCCCCGTGCTGTTGCCCAATCCTTTTTTTTCCCTGGAGCTTCCCCTCCCACATGGAGCTCACCTGGGACTAATGTCACCCTCTCCACCTTGGGAACCAGCCAAAACCCTTGTCTTGGTACATGACCAGTTGCAAGGAGGACAATGCTATCTGTTCCCAGCTCGCACCAGGATGAGCAAGGAGATGCTCTCAAGGCAGAGCTCGTTACTCCCCAGAATCGTTATTCACAGGAGTGGATCTGGTATGGGTGGTGTCTCAGTCCTCCCTCGCCCCAAGCTGTACCAAATTTGCCAGGGCCCTGTATTTTTCAAGCTCACATCAAAAAAATAAAGGCTGCAAAATCAGGAAAGTGCTAATTCTTGCTAACGATCTGCTGGGAAAATTCCCCCCTCTGCACAGCCCCAAACTGCTACAAGCAGTAGCAGGGGGGCTACTGCAAGGGATGAAACACGGAGAAGAAACTTCTCCTTGCTCCAGACCCCTGCAGAACACTCCCTTCTATTGAAGGCAGAAAATAATAGGGAGACGTGGGAGGAGGAAGAGACTTTTCACACTGTTCAAGGATACAAAGACTTACAGAAATAAAACCGGAGAGGCAGGATTGTCAACCCACTTGCCAGACCAGGATGCGATGGGACGAAGGGAGAGATGCCTCCTGGATTATAAGACAGAAGACAAACAGGAGGGGAACACTAAAGCAAACATTTTCTGTGGGGTCCCACAAGGCTCACTGCTGTTCCATGGATTCAGAAGTGATGGTGATGACTGCAAATTACCCAGTATGGTCAAACCTAAACCTAACTGTAAAGTTTCAGGAGGATCTTGCAGCACTGAGCAGCCTGATGATAAAATGCCACATAAAAATTAGCATCAATAAATACCAACTAATCCAAAGGGGAGGGAAAAAAAAAATCACCTTCCTGCACAAGCACTAGAAGGTCTGCAAATTAGCACTCAGAAAAGTGTCAAAGTCACGACAGATAATACCACAAAGCCAACAGCTGACTGCCAACGGTAGTCAAAACCCAAAAGGTTAGGAGAGGCTGTTACACTACAGACAAATCCACCGCAGAGCCACACACACTTCTGGTTCCCCTCTCCTGAGATGACAGGGCACAGAGAAGGGCAACGGAGATAACCACAGGGTTGTGAAGTGTTTTGCACAAGGAGAGATTAAATAGATCAGGAGGAGTCTTTAGCCTGGAAAGAAGCAGGATGAAAGGCAGGTGAAATCAGAGCGGACAACCAGGGAGCAAGCACATCACAAGAGCTGTAGGGACCCAGGGAAATCACAGGCAGGCTCAAAGGAAAAGCAGCATGTTTCCTCACGGAGCAGCTGCATCAGAGAAGTCACATCCTCTTGCAGAAGCAGAAAGTACCAATGGGTTCAAGAGGGACCAGGCAAATCCCAGGGGAGGCATCCATCCATGTCTTCGAAGCACAACCGCTGGGTACAACCTCCAGCTCAGGATCCCGATCCAACGGGCTGCAGCAGTACAGCCCCGGGAAGGGCTGCTCCGTACCTGTCCTCTGTCCTGTCACCGGCCACTGTCAAAGGACACCGGGCCCGAGGCACTCGTGCTCAGCCCTAGGGTGGCTCTTTGCTTGTTTTTATTCATAAGAAAGATGAATGAGACGTTCCACATTCCGGCACAGTTTGGCATGAACGCAAGATAAACGCTAACAGGCTCCAAAACAAATTGTGTTCGGCACTTGGGAACCAGGCGTGGAGGTCGGGAAGAGGTCGCTGATGGAGAGCTGGGAGGATTCAAATAGATGCTGTAAATATTTTTGCAGAGCAGAAAGAGCCTTGAGCACAGGCAATGACCTACTTTGCTGCCGTCCAGCGAAGGGTGACACAGCCATGTCAGAACCCAACGGCAGTTTCCAAGGAGGACATTAAGCATGTCGGGGGTCCTTTGTTAGACAGAATAGCAGGGGGGTTCCCAAAACCTCTCCCACTGACCCAGGTGTGCTGGTGGGTGCTCTCTGCGGCAGCACGACCTGCTGACAGCCCTGTCAAGCCCTGGGTTTCAGACTCCTGCCGGAGCCGCATGCTTCCCTTTTCTAATCAGCAGCGGAAAACGAGCAGAATTCCTTCTTATCTCTGCTACGTAAACACTGAAAATACAGGGTGTTTGGCCCTGTAGTTTTATGACTCCCTATTGCAATTTCTCTTGGAACGCCGAGGCTGGATCCCCACGGGCAGCCGGAGCAACAGCTGTTGCAATCCACAGGGCTGATTTTTTGGAAGCTGATAAATGTCTAAGCTAGTAATTTTGCCTGGAGGAACTGGTTATTAATTAGCTACAGAGTCTGGTTCAGTGCGAGCTCTACCAAAGAAGCATCTTCCCATTCATTTCCAGAAAATGGAAAAATTAAGAGACAACGGGCTCTCAGCTGCAGGGACCATCCTTGCGCTAACTCATAGGATAGAATCCCAGAATGGTTTGGGTTGGAAGGGACCTCAAAGATCATCTAGTTCCAACCCCCTGCCATGGGCAGGGACACCCCCCACCAGCCCAGGTTGCTAAGACAGCCCATTTGATACACGTGAAGTGTAGCAGGAGAAGCCATAGGAGAGTCATCCTGGCTCTGGATGAGTGCTCACACTGAGCACGAATCCAGTTAACCAATGCTTTTTTTTTTTTTTTTTGCATTCATATCCCTCACGGATTTACATCAACTTTCCCAAGTTCTCTCATGCAGACACAGCCCTGGGAACCCACTGATCACCTCGGGTTCAGGGAGGACAGCAGGCAAACACCTGCCTTTGGACTCAGAGGCTTTGACCAGAGCAGCAGAAGGTGCCTATAGACATTTTTAACCTTGCTGCCACTACTCCAAACCTTGCTGTGATTTCTAGGGCCAGAAAATACGATCGGTCCTGGCTGCCCAGTCTGGTGGGACTGAGGACAGACCCCACTGTAGCACAGCCCCTGTCAAACCAAGCCCTCTGTGGCTGGCATTCCATAAGCACGTCCAGAGCTGCCATGCCACCAGCGCTCACAGGTCTCTCTGGTTGCTGCTCTCTAGCCCCCAGCCTCGGCTTCTCAAGAACTTGCACTGGAGGAGCGTCTCCAGTGGGGACCCACCCTCCACGGCCCACTCCCAAATCCATGGCAAGGCACCCGAACGCGTCCTGCTCAGTGCAGGACTTCTACTGTTTACTCCAAGTATAAACAGCAGCACTGAACCTAAGCAGAGCAGCGCAGTCCAGCACACAGACAGATCTCCCCTAAGGGACATTAAAAACAGACATTAAAAAAGCTACGTACGTCTAATGCAAAGACGTGATCTTCCTAAGCAGCTTCTCCAGGTAGCATCATGCATGTCGTCTTCTTTCAGCTTTTTCTTCTTAAACAAGCCACAGTAGCAGGAGGCAGCGGATGGAAAAAACAAGTCTCCTCTCACGCGTCCCCGCTTCTCCCGCAGGCCCCCCTACTTGTGCAGGATATTTTTGCTTGAGTTCTTCCATATGGCTCCTCAACCATCACTGCTTCTTCCCAGAGTGACCTTACATGGGCACGGCAGAGGAAGCAGAGCTGCTGGCCAAAGGAAATCCTCTGTTCCCCTAAATGACGGACTAGCTCTTTGTACAAACATTTACCCAGATTTCCCACGAAGCAGGAAAGTAAAATCTAGGCTATTTGTACCCTCCGGGTGCCAGAAAAGTGTATTTGCTCTCCAAACACACTTTCAAGTGCTTTCACAGTTAACCCCTTGCTTTCTGACTGGAAGGGACTTTCAGGACCATTGTCTTCTTATAAAGAGGGCCAGGAGAAAGCACACAGACATTCACACACACGCCTCCAGACTCGGGCAGCTGAGAAGGTGGAATTCCTCTTCAACAGCCTGCAAGCCATCTCTAGATTTGCTAAACAAGGGGCTTATTGAGGCTTCCATTTATTTTAATGGAGCCAGCCCAGCTGAAGCCCCCGGAACATTTAGCAGAAGGCACACTGAATGTGTTGCACATCTCTGCTGCTCAGATATATTCTGGCTCTCACGTCCTTGACACACACCTCTGGTGACAGGTCTGCTTGCCTGCCATCACACCTACAGCTACGAGTACACGCCTGGAAGTACGGAGCGGAGACAAGCTGAGGAGCCTGCGTAGGACTCCCGAGCCCAGGTCTCCCCTGGAGACCGCGCACCCGTCAGGCACAAACCCCACGTCAGACACGGGCAGGGTGCTGCCTTCACAGCCCTTTCCACTGAACAGATGTAAAACCCACGGGAGGTGAGGAGGAAACTCTTGTACCAGGGCTGAGTGATAGTAGGTTGGTAAATGTGGACAATCATACACTGGAAGGGGGTGCGCACCCCCAGCCCGAGCTGCAGAAGAGGGGCTGAACGCAGAGGCAGGCAAGACAAGCCACAGAAAGCAATGGCATTTCAATCTCTCCGGAGACAAAGGGGGTTAGAAACACATTGAGCTGTATAATAATAATTAGAAAACAAAGCTCTTCCAGTCAGATTGAAAGAGACAGAGGGGAAGACCTTTGGACAAGGATTTTGTTGTTGTGCATTAGATGAGGATAAATGACCCCGAGCAGAACTGCCGCCTAAGTAATAAGGAGCAATAACTCCCGTCTGAGCTGCGCAACCCATCATTTTCCTGTAACACCGGAGTCCAAACCCTCCGCAAGCTACCGTCTCCGGCCTGATCCCTGATCTCCCCACACACACAGGCGCATTCGATAACCTCCTCAAGGACTTCGTCTTTTGCAAACACACCAAGGACAGTTGCAAAATGAGGTAACTGGTGAAGGCACTACAGCTCTGCAGCCCCCCGGCATGCCCAAGGCAACCAAGGTGTTCTTAGGAGTTAGGTGGTCCCGGTTCCTGCGGCACCGCAGCGCCCTGCAGGCATTGGACACTGTGCCTCGATCCGAAGAGCCGATATTCCAGGGTTTTACCAATTACGCAGTCAGTGGCAAAGTACTGAAAGTTAGAGTTCACCAAATAGACTGTTCCTTCTTTTTCGATCTAGGCTCTCAGGAATAAAAGATGGTTTCCCTAAATCACAGTGAGCAGATGCCAACACAGAAAACCCCAGCTGAGCAGCCCAGGGCACAAACCCAGCCAAGGCCCTGATCTGCCAAGAATGAATTGATACGCACACTGCTCGTTTAAGCCGACATTTTGATGAGTGAGACAGTCAGAAGAGCCACACCAGTAAATATAGTCATAATACAAAGGAGTTATCAGGAAAAGCTGGGATACTTCAGCAACAAGCACTCGTGCCCTTGTGAGACACGTCCGCCGCTGCCTGCGCACAAGAGGACGGTGGCACCGGGTCCCTGCGATCCCCTCTGAGCAGCTCTTCACTTCTACACCGCAGCCCCTCCCTCGTACCGGACATTAAAACTTTGGCATAAAACCAGCCTAAAGCCGGAGCGTGGGGTGCGACGCCCTTAGGGAAATGTAGCCTTTTGCTATGTTTTTGGGTACGTTTTAGTTCTCTGGCTTTGGGGTGGCTTCACGGCTCAGCCAAAGCAGCTCCTCTGAAACACCACCTGACCCGCACAGCGCGCAGCGCGGCCTCAGCCCGTGCCAGGCACGACAGAGGGGCAGCACCGACCCTTCCCCATGAGGGGTCCAACTGGGAACAAACAACTTGGGGATCTTTTGAGCATCCCCTGCAACCCGGCTGCCTCTCACTACCCCGCTCCCAAGGCGATGCTGCCCAGAGGGGTGATCGCCGGGGACCCCAACCAGGCCTGGAAATGTTGCGGAAACTTTCTCCCAGGCTCGGGGTATGGGAAGGGCGGTGGGAATGCGGGGCGAGGGTGCTACCAGACCCAGTCCGGTCCTGCGACCCCCGGGGTGCCGGCGGCATCGCGGCCCCGAAGGAAGGGGCGCCCCTCGGCTCTGCATGGGGGGCTCCGCGGTCCCCCAGCCCCGCGGCTCCCCACGATG
>VWZZ01003248.1:0-24775 GCA_013399095.1 Psophia crepitans
ACCTTAATGATTCCATGGTTCTACGATTCTATCATAGCCAGGAATTCTTGCGCACTCTAGGAAGTCCTCACCTGTTGGTGGTACCCCACTGTCCTTCTTGAAAACTTCAGAGGGAACAGCTTTTCCCCTTTGCTTGGGAAGCTGAAAAAAAGTCAGTCCAGCGTTTGCACCCTCCTGATCTCTTGTTCTCCCTTGTCATTTGGTAGGTACCTGACATGTCATGTTTCTCTTAACACGCTGTGGCTCTTGTTTTTTTCCTCATTTCTTCATACCAAGAGGAAGGAGACACCTGAGGAAACTGCATGGCAGTCTCCTAAGAGGGTGGCTAAGTGCCCTTTCCTAAGCCTTTAGGAGGGATTCTGCTCCCATTGTAAGATAGACTGTCTCAGGTAAATGGTGGGATTATTAAATAATTTGAGACCACATCACTGGAGCCATTCCTTGGCATTTTACAACGAAAATTTCTACAAGAATTCCAAAATAAACTCAGTCCTGATACCTCTGGAGACAGAACAGTTGCTGTGAATTTCCCCCTGGCAAGGTCTGGCAGAAGCTGTCTGCGAGCGCTAGCTCTGTGCCACCCTCAGCAGAAACTGGCAAGTACAGGCATTTTTCAAACGCTGCTGCCAGGAGGCTCATACACTTCACCAGCTTCCGCACAACCCTACTGTTTAGGCATCCAACGAGAAGATAGGGTTTTTTTGGAGCTGCAGAGTGCTTTCAGCCAGAATCTACATCTGTGGGTAGCAGCCTCTTTAATTTAGTGAAAAATTGAATTAAAAAAAATCCAACAATAATAAATCCCCAAATGGAGATTTATTTATGGGAATTACAGAGCATATGCAGAAATATTTATTGATATGACTCACTGGATATTGAAAAAAATATAATCATGAAATGCAAAAATAACTTTGTTTTTTTCAAACCTTTTTAATGAGTTGTTTTTAGGCATTCAAAATTGAAACTGTCAGTTTGCAGTACGCTCGGAAAATTCATATGCCGCAAAGATGGCAGTGGTGTTGATGCACTGTGGGCTGCATAGGTTTGTTGTAGGTTCAGAAATCACAAGCCATATCAAACAGCAGGCTTCGTGAGCGTTTTGGGTACACTCCAGATTTTATGATTACTTAATTTATTTCTGATCTGTTGAAGCTGATAGTGGAATGTCCCGCATTCTGAGTGGAACAGAATTTCCTGTAACAGTCGCATGTGAAAAATAATATGTACAATATATTAGAATCCTATAAAAATACAGTAGAAAGAAAACCATAAAATAACTCTTACCTTCTTGGAGAAATTCTGTTGATAGGTTTCTTGCATTTTCTGGAAAAGACTGTGTGAGGGGTTGAGTTTTACAATGAAAAGTAGAAACAAGAGAAAGTCTCCAGTAAGCACTAATAAATCTGTTCAGAGGTGATCTTAGGGGCATTTTATATTTTTTTTTGTAATTTGGTTACTGGTCAGTTTAGAAGAATAGGAGGGAATTCTAATGAAACTTGATGTATTCATACAAAGTGTAACATAAATACTACCTGAAAGGGAGTTGTGGTGAGCTGGGGGTTGGCCTCTTCTCGCAGATAACTAGTGACAGGACAAGGGGAAATGGCTGCAAGTTGCGCCAGGGGAGGTTCAGGTTGGAGATGAGGAGAAAATTCTTCTCTGAAAGGGTGATCGGGCATTGGAACGGGTTGCCCAGGGAGGTGGTGGAGTCCCCGTCCCTGGGGGTGTTTAAGGAAAGGTTAGATATGGTACTTAGGGACGTGGTCTAGTGGGTAATAGGTGGTGGGGGGATGGTTGGACTAGATGATCCTTGAGGTCACTTCCAACCTTAATGATTCTATTCTATTCTATTCTATTCTATAAACTGTCAGTAAGAAATGATGCAGCCATGTACAGTGGTGCACCTGCAGAACACTGGTGAGGCCCGGACACAGGTTGCCCAGAAAGGTGGCAGATGCCCCACTGCTGGAAGTGTTCGAGGCCAGGAGCAACCTGAGGTACCTGAAGAAGTCCCTGCCTATGGCAGGGTGGTTGGACTAGCTGACCTGTAAAGGTACCTTCCAGCCCAAACCACTCTATGATTCTATGATATAACTTCAAGTATAATATAACTTGAAATTTGGAGGAGTCCAGCTCTCCAAAAATGTTTTCTCCCCGTTATGAAGTCAGGGATTATGTTTTCCCCTCTTTAAGGCATCATTGGTCTTGTGTGCCCGTTCAGCTGATCTCATGATGCAGTGTGAGAAAGTAAAACTGATGTTCAGATTGGTTTGTAAAACTTTTCTGACAGTGTACCAGTAGATGACACAGCTGCAATCATATTGTTGCCACTCTTGCTAATTACAGGTAGAGAATGCTTTTGAATTAGCACATCAATACAGAGAAATTAAGAACAATTTTTAGAACAGTCATTCTAGTCTTAGCCAATTACTTAGCAAATATTGTTGTAATTAAAGGCAAAAATGGAAATTTTCAGAAATACATATTGCAGAAGGGTGAATGAGACAAAAATCCTTCTCTTCTGTAACCTAACCTTATTTTTCTTCTGTCCTGTTTTAATGCTCTTCTGTAACTTTTCCTACCTACCCTCCTGTTTTAACGCTTTAATGCTATCTGAAGCTGTATTTTGAACTATGGTATATGTAATTTCACTGGAGATCCAGTGAGCCACACAAAGTAGAGATCTTGTGTTATCTGTTACCTCGTTACACTTTTTATTACCTATGCTTTTATGAATAGCATTTCTAACTGCGAAATGTTCCTTCTGTGTTCTTTATGTTCAAGAAGACATTTTTAAAATAAAAGACCACAGTCCACTGATCCCAGCTTCTGCAGTCTTTTTGGACTGGTTCCTCCACTGATACCCTTGCAAAATACTTAGGAAATAAAACCAGGCAAAATAGTAAGCAGGGTGGTTATTTTTCATTGTTAAGAAAATCAGTTTGGCTGGGAGTGTTAGCTCATCTTCATATCAGGAGCAAGAAATTAGCTGATTTTCAATCAGAATACTGCATCTGACTTCCGATGATGTTTGCTTCCTGTGCAGATGTCCAGCTGACTTGCTGCAGTCATATTCTTGGTAGCTCTCACTATAAGACATGAGAGTTTTGCCAGCAGGAGGGGTTAATGATTCTATTGTAAATATTCCTTTTCTGGTTGCTGTCTGTCACTGGTAGTGTTATTTTCTGATCATGCAGGGTTTGGTGAACAAAGGTGGCCCGGTAAGTTAAGTGTAACTCAGAAGACAGCATTCTTGCAAAATGAACCTTCTGGCTAGGAGCAGTAGAAGTCTGCTGTTAAGACCTGGCAGAAAAGTGAAACCAGTGGAAACCTTGCGATCCTGAGCCTCTTTATATTGCTGCTCTGTCATCTTCTGTGAGGTCTTGAGACTAAAAGTTTAGAGGAGACAGTTATGTGGATTGAGGGCACCCTCAGCAGGTTTGCCAATGACAACATTGCATGGAGTTCAACCAGGCCAAGGGCAAGGTCCTGCACGTGGGTCAGAGCAATCCCAAGCACAACCCCAGGCTGGGCGGGGTTGTGCTTGCCTGCCAGCTCGGAAGATTCTGTGATTCAGTGTTAACATTGCAGTTGGCAAAACGTGCATGTTTACCACCGGTATTTGTAGAGACTAAACTTTCATTCTTTTTTAATATTTTTTGATTTAAAAAACCAAAGAAGATCTGAATATTCATAGGAGGGGAAAAAGCGTGTGCGTTCCTGGGTACATCTGTGGATTGTTGTAGGACTGTAGGTGATCACTAAGTCTTCCCAAGTTGTAAGCACCTCACTGAAGCTTTGAACCATCTTATTCCTCTAGCTATAAAATAACCATGGAATTATAGAGCCACAGAACCTCCCGAGTCGGACGGGCCCCCCAAGGCCCATCAGTCCAACCCCTGGTCCCACACAGGCCCAGCCCCATCACAGCAGATGGCTGAGAGCATTGTCCAGATGCTTCTTGAACTCAGCCCAGCTCGGGGCGGTGACCACTGCCCTGGGGAGCCTGTGCCAGGGCCCCACCACCCTCTGGGGGAAGAACCTTCTCCTGATCTCCACCCTGACCCTCCCCTGGGGCAGCTCCATGCCGTTCCCTGGGGTTCTGTAATGGAGATAAAGCAAGAAGACTTTGTCACTTTTAAAATGAGGTAGAAGAAGAAAGTTCAGTAGGCTGTCAAGTGGCCTGTAGTGGACTGCACTGCCATGGCAAGTGCAGATGCCTGTGTCAAAAGTTGAGTGATGTTCCTGTGTAGACTATCGCAGTGGGAGCTTATGCCAAGACCAGAAAGAGAGATTCCTTTCAGGTGCCCTCTTGGCCAGGGAAAATGACTTCAGCGGTCTCCACGACTCCGGTGGCCCAAATCCCTGTGAAGCCTTCTGTCGGTAACACAGGTAAATGGATGGAGTATCAGTAGCTGCGACGTGGCTTGAGACTTCCAGAGCATCCTCCTCTGATGAGTCAGGTGGTCCATTAATTCAAATTAATTCAAAGGCATCAAACACCTCGGTGTCTGATCATTAAAGGAGAACAGTAAGTCGTGCTTTGTTAGCATAATTCTACTATGTCTGTTTTTTTCAGGTGACTGTATCCAAATAAGGAAATACCAACATTAAGGTTTTCTAGCTAGTAAATTAAAAGATTATTGTAAGGCAAGAGACACAGAGTATGTTTCTTTGAATGTTTCTTCACAGTCTAGGTTTTCCTTCATACCACTTTAACTGGGATTGCACATGCAATGAGAATCAGTTTCAGTCAAGGTATTAAATATACATTGTACCTTTTTTTTCTTTTTTTTTTTTTTTTTGTGCTGAACGTATGCAGGCTGCATGCTGCTAAGGCTTCTATTTTTGCTTTACCTAGCAGGGGTTTTTTGATTCTTTTTTTTTACATTTTAAGATTCAGCTTTTATTTCGGTTTGCATTTAATGTGTAGTAAATCATTTTCCCTGGGGAATAGAGAACAACTTGGACATTTTACTGGGGAGAAAGGTTGTTGACTGCATTGTTTCGTTGACAAGGGCAACTCACATGTTTGTCAACTGCAAGTATATATCACAAGGTTTATTAATATAAAACTGGAAGGTATGATGTGTAAGACCAACAGTGAGCTGTGCTTTTTAGACAAAGCAAATCAGAGCCATCTGTTCCAGAAGTGAAACCTCTGACTGATTTGGCAAAAGCTGGCAGTCTTGAAAAGCACACAGTCATGCATTAAACAATTTCAGGAACATTTTAAACAATTTCAGGAAGGTTATAATTTAAGTCTTGAGGTTTAGGAGCAGAGCAGACAGTGCTTCCTTTGATTAAGGGCTGTAATTCTGTTTCTATTAAAGTATATTACCTAGAATAATAATGTGAGCTGCCAGGGAAACATTTCTGCGGCATTCTTAAATCCTGTTTAAATGAATAGGACTTCAACCATGCCTAAAATGAAATATAAAAGTGTTCTTGAAATTAGGCTGACCATTGCGTATTTGCTTTTTGTCTATTCTGTCCCATGCCAGTATGTTTCTTTCATTCTTTCTGCTTGACAAGCTTAATTAGTATTTGCTTAAATGCATATTTACTAAACTAAGTAAAGATACTTATCATGGGCTACACTGAAAAAAAAGTAGTAAAGCTGCCTCTTTTTTTTGTGGCAGGAATGAGTCTTCCAAAGAAAGATAAAACACTGTGATTTTTATAACCAATATTTTTTTAATGGGCACTGAATAATTAAAATTCTGCATTCCCTGTTGACTTTTGAGTCAACTCAAACTCTGTATCCTGTAGCATACGTGTGCTCACTGAATTTGTAATTGGCATCTTCATTCTCAGGATACTAGTTTTCCAGAAGTGCTTTGTATCATTTAAACTGATTAGTATCCTTTTTAGATTAATTGAGTGGATAATTCCTTGTTAGATAGATAGAAGGACAGAAAGTAGGATTACTTATGGAAAAGCTATAGTTTTTATCACAGAATCTTCAAGGTTGGAAAAGAGCTCTAAGATCATCAAGTCCAAGTGTTGGTTTTAGTTGTGGTGTTTAGGGCCTGCTGAAGACCAACAAGAAGATATGCTTGGCAGCTCTTGTAGAAGACAATCACTATTTCTGTTTGCTTAATTAATAAAAAATAATTTGTGGTGGGTAAGTCCCTACTTTTCAGAATAAAAGATTAGATAGAGCAGACATTTCCTCTATGTTTCTTCTTATGAGATGCTTCATATTGTGGTTTGGAAATACTAAATATGTAAAATGCTATGAAGTGTGACATGCTTAGCTGGCACACACTGGAGAACTCTCCACCAACTTTTTCTTCTACCTTGGTAGAAGATAGCTGAAGTTAGTTAAAGATAATAAAGATAGCTTTATTAGGAGGGGAATGAATGTGTCTGAAGTCAGAGGGAAGGGGAAATAGCTGGATGTCAGTGAAAGAGCTCTTCGTGCAATGAATCCAGAACAAATGTTTGTATTAATAATTAAGCTTCTCAGATATTATGGCATTAAAGTTATTGCACATCTCTGCACATCTCTAGTGGCTTGCTTTCTTTTCAAATAATTGTAGACCAAATGAAGCTATTCCAAGATTGAAAGTAAAATGAAGGAATAATAGCCATGAAAGCGGCTCAGTTACAGTTCTAAGCGTAAATGAATTAAGAACATGTTTTTACCTAATTTTTGCTTCTAGAAACGTGTACATTGCCAGATTACCTGCAGTGATGAAACTTTCTATTACCCTATATTTATTGGGTGTTTAATGCTTTTTAGATTTTGTTTATTCCTGCAGTATTCCTCCTGTGTCCCGTACAGCGGCAAATCCTATTTAATTGCTGTGATTTCCAGCTAATACTACTTAAAGCTTTTTCCAACCACGAGTCTGAAATTGCTCAAAGTGTGTTATTTACTGTGTATGTGTGGTGAATCCAAAGGAGGCTTCTGATTTACGTTGGGAACCGGACAGGGATGCAACCTTTGTAACATCACGGCTTTGCCTTAGTACCTCTGTAGGTGAAAAAAAAAACTCTTGGGTCCACGCGGTCCACTCTGGAGTGGCAGCTGCCTACAGGGAAGACCTTAATGAAGTGGCTGGTTTGCTTTTCTCCCTATCACTAAAGCCACAGGGAGAGGCGAAGAAGATAATTTCTCTGATTTGCTCTGTTTTCCTCTCCAAAATCTTTTTCTCATCAGGCTGAAAACCAAGTGTTCCCCAGGGGAAAGTTAGGGGTTTTTTAGCTTTTTAAAAAATTGAAAATAGACTTTAAATGGGGCAGTGATGAGCTTCTGAGCTATGCAAAAGCTTTTATGGCACAATCACTCTTGTTTTTCAGAATGGGCTTGTGTATGGCTCTCTGTTCTGTTTCAGAACTTAAACCGTGAGTGAACAGCAATCATGGAAAAATGAATGCATTTAACCGTGCTGTAGTTAAACACTTTTAATTACATCTGTTAATTAACTTGTGTAATAAATGTACTTGCTCACTCACCAGTTTTCTAAAATGTAATTTCTCTCTTCTTATATGAAGTATAAAAACATCTCTACCTGACCTGAGAGGTGCTGGTTGTCATCTATATTGTATTGGGGTTTTTATAGCCTGTATTCCTTCTCACTTAGGGTAAGATCTTAACATTTGCCTTTAGGATTCCAGTGCTGAGTTACCGTATGTTGTAGGCAGATCTTCAACCGAGGTTTTTTAGACATGCTGGTATTTTGATTTCATTCACACTGAGTCAAGTGCAAAAATATTATAAAGGAATGTGGAGACTTTTGCCTGATCCTTTCTGTCTTATTAGCAGCAGTTACAGGGAGGCAGTCTCAAGGTCATTACTTGGTCTCATGGTTACGTTCAGCTCTGTGCTCACTGCTGAATTTTGTTCGGTTAGCAGTTTATCATATTGTGTTAAATAGGATTTTGTTAAAGAAAATGTCTGTTCAACAAGTGGCCTAATAATGTTGAAAAGCCTGTTACGAAGCCTCAGGAACCAATAAAGTAAACACAGATAATTTACTGAGAATGCAAGTTCTTTATATACAATCCAACCTTGATTATTATTCTGTCCAAATTTTCCTTTGATGTATTTCTAATCTATTACACTGCTCTGGTTCCTTCCAAAAAGCAGATCAGTATTCCTAACGTCTTGAGTATTTCTGCAGCAAAACATTTTTCATCTTCTTTTATATCTGCCTCTGAGATCTAATCTATGTCCCAAACTTGCAAAGCAAAGTCTGTTTTAGGACATGTCTGCACAGAGAGAGGGGAGTGTTAGACCCTGGTGTTAGTGCTGGTGTGGGACCAGCAGGTCTGGGGGAGTGGTTGTTTCACAGGGTCAGGTAACAGCGGCTGCCGTGATGGAGTTAGATGAGCAGGACATGGCAGTGTGTGCTGGCAGCCCNGGGACTGAGCTGTTCAGATGCAGACACCGCATTTCATCCAGTCAAGCGAGATCACCTCCATGGCTATGGGGACAAACAGATGCTTCCAAGAACTGATTCACTCAACCTGTTGGAGAAGTTAGCATTCTCCCCATTGACTGTTTACAAGGACAGGGAGTGACAGGACAAGGGGTGATGAGTTTAAATTAAAAGAGGGGAGATTTAGATTAGACATCAGGAAGAAATCCTTCCCTGGGAGGGTGCTGAGGCCCTGGCACAGGGTGCCCCGAGAAGCTGTGGCTGCCCCTGGCTCCCTGGCAGTGCCCAAGGCCAGGTTGGATGGGGCTTTGGGCAGCCTGGGCTGGTGGGGGGTGTCCCTACCCGTGGCAGGGGGTGGCACTGGGGGGGCTGGGAGGTCTCTGCCCACCCAAACCCGTCTGGGGTTCTATGACAGTTTCTCTCATGGACCTTTGCAGTGTCTTTCTGTACCTGTTAGAGCAATGTTTCCTGTGAAAAGAAAGGCTGCCACCCTGTGCCAAGAGTGCTTATTGCCTTTACACAGGCAGTGGCGGTGCTTCAGCAAGAGAACAGTGTCTCATGATGTGGGTTTTTTTGAGAGAAGGTTTGAAGCTCTTGAGTGAAGGCTCATGATGGGGTTCTTAACTGACACAGATAAGACAAATGTTTGTGCAATTAGGCCTTAGTGTGTTGGGTTCATTTGAATAGTCTGGTGAGAAGGAAACCGATGAAAAGTCTGAAACTGGAGTAGCACAAGTCTGTGACAGATAGTGGGATCTTGCAGGCTCAGTCTGACGGGTCTTTGATTTTTTTCTGGTTCGGTGTAATCACTGTTAACGATAATGTCCCAAGCAAACTGAATGTATTTTTCTCTTTAGAAAAGCAAAAATACGTGAATGAAATTGTTATTGATGATTAAAATTACATATTCATATATTATTACTTGTATAATACTTAAATAATACATTAAATTATGCTTCAGCTATTATTAATAGTGTTATTTTAATATGCATGCACAATTACTGTGTTATCCTTGTGTAATATGTATGAATATTGCTTTTATTGTAATGTATATTGGAATTGGAACCCTGTGACACAAAGCAGTGCTGGAGGTGGCTTGATGCACTCCAGAAGAAGTGAGAGAGGACCAGGTCTTGGTCTCTGTTCTGCTCCTCCTTTTGCCCTCCCAGTAGGTGAAGGTATTACTCAACGATTGCATGGCTAATTCAATTAGCATTTTTAGTCTTGTCTTTCTTGATCCATATACTTTTTGAAATTTTATGGTCTCTCTTCAAGGAGTGGAAGAGGTCTGTGAAGGGCATGGAGCTTTTGCCTAAAAGGACCTAACGAGTTCTCAGCTTTTAAAGTAGAGATGTGCTGACGCAAGCTTCTGAGTGGCTCTCAGCATTCATAGCACAGAGATACAAACCATGAGGTTTTGCGATGTATTGTGAGTGGAACAAACATTTGACCCACACTACTACTAAATTTACACATAAAAAAGAATTAATATTAAATTATTTGACATCTGGATCCTAAGGTATTCATTGGGTATGTATCTCATAACAGTGTTCTACATCGATTTCAAATGAGGTTTTGAGATTTGTGAAGTCTTAGGATAGTGCTTAAAGGCCAGCTGTCTCCATGCAACCATGAGGAAAATTGGTGGGAAAATTACTGGGTTTAGGGAGTTATGGCTTGTGTTACTGATGTTGATTTCTTGGTGTCTTGAGTTCAATGTACTCTTCAAATTTCACACAGTTAATCGGAATGTGTGATCATTGCCTTAAAAGGCATCATAACTACTTGAATAACCAAGGAACAAGTTAATTGCCCTAGACTAAACACTTTCATGCCACTGAAATTCTGCCCTAGTAATTTCAGAAGGGAATGAACATAACCCTGTCACACGTGAGATCACAGTTTTCCACTGCTATAGTTTTTTGAAAGGGATGTATAATTTTAGTTAAGGAGTACTGACATCTTGTGGCTGAATGAAATAGTACAGAGAGCTCTGGTAATACCGGCCTGTATATTTAGAAGAGCGTGCTGCCATTTTAACAGAAGCTAATGACTGCATTTCCCAGTGGATATGAACACAAACCTCTAGAATATGCCGGTCTCACGGAAAGAGTTAAAAGTAAAAAAACTGAGTCTGTCTTATAATGTTGTTGTTGCTCATGAAGATGCAATTACTCTTTGTGCTAGAATCATTGTTTAAGATAGTCTTGGATCAGTTAGACTGAACTATTAGGACCAGGGCTATGTCCCATGGTGCCCCACCAAGCAGGTCCCTGAAGAGCCCCGAGTCTGCTCTCCTGAAGCCCAGGGCAGTCACCTTGCTGTGTGCCCTCCTCACTGCCCTGAGGATCTGGACCTCCACCGTTTCATGGCCCCTGCAGCCAAGGCTGCCCTTGAGCTTCACATTCCCCACCAGCCCCTCCTGGTCGGTGAGAACAAGGTCCAGTGCTGGCTCCTCTGTCACTTGGCGCATGAGGTTGTCATTGATTCATTCCAGGAACCCCCTGGATTGCTGCTGCCCTGCTGTCTTGTCCCTCCAACAGGTCTCAGGGTGACTGAAGTCCCCGATGAGGACCAGGGCTTGTGAATGTGAAGGTGCTTCTATCTGTCTGCAGAGGCCTCATCCGCTCTGTCCCCCTGGTCGGGTGGCCTGTAGCAGAGCCCTGCTGTGATGTCCCCCATCACTGCCCTCCCTCTAGTCCTGACCCATAAGCTCTCGCTGGCTCCTCACCCGTCCCCAGGGGAGCTCCGTGCCCTCCAGCTGGTCACTGACATTGAGGTGACACCCCTCCTCATCTGCCCTGCCCGTCCTTCCTAAAGAGCCTGTCCCCTTCCAACCCAACACTCCATAGGAGCCATCCCACCACGTCCCCGTGATGCCGATGAGATCACAGCCCTGCAGGCCTGCGGACGTCTCCAACTGCTCGTTTGTTCCCCACGCTGCATGTGTTTGCATGCAGGCACTGCAGGTGGGCCCCAGGGAAGCCAACTGACCGGCTGGAGTGTTTGGAATTCCTCCGTGCTGCACTGCGGGTGCTCTTTTGCAGACCTGTGATCCTTCTGGCTCTGGGCACATTATTAATGCTCAGAAGTTGCTGAGAGAGAAACAGAAATACGAATTCCATCCAATATTTTTCATTAAAATGAATGTTAGTTTAGGGAAGGGATTAGTTTGGATTTTCTGTCCAGCTTTTTTCTTTTGTCTAAAAACTTAACTGTATTCTTTGTAATCAAAATACGTGGGAAAAGACGTGTAGTCCTTCTTCAGTAGTCTTTCTTCAGTACACCACAGAGTTGGTGGTTTCGTGACACCATCGCAGGCACAACTTCTGTGTCTTGTGAGTGTGACCGGGAGCCCATCCTGTTGCAAAATGACCGCCTGTCCCAGCTGTACCTGTCCCCAGATCTGTCTGCTGGCTGGTTCCTGCAGTGCTGGTGCAGGCGCAGGGGAGTGTGCAGTGGAGGAGCAGCCATGAAGCCTGCGGTTGCTCCTTCCAGCAGCAGCGGTGGCTCACTCCAGCTTCAGCATTCATGAAGGAGCAGCCTCGTGGTGCTTGGCCACAGGTCTTTGTGGTGGGACAGCTCGATAGAGGGCTTTGGCCACTTCTGCCCCTGTCCTTCCCCCAGGTTCACTGTCTTTCCCACATGTCAGCTGTCATCAGTGCACTGTGAGTTGAGGTCAGATTGTGGGAAATAGCACTGCAGTGTGGTAACGGCGAGCAAATCGCAGTGTGAAACTTTGTGGCTGGGGAAAGTGATTTTATTTTAAACCAAAATTGATTTTGGTCATCTCCTTTCACACTCTCATACCTGCATACTCACATTCACGAATACAGATGTGTTGTTTGGGATGTGCTTGACGGGGAAGGGAAGGACACCAGTTGACAGGTCCTCCTCACATCCCCAGGGCTCCTGCTGGTGGGATGACCATGTCTGTGTGGTTTTGGATGTGCTATTTTCTACCTTCTGGTAGCTAGAAGTGATCTCTCTCTCAGTCTTGTCACACCTCAGTGTGCACCATCACACACGCGGTTTTTGCTTGCTGTCGTAGAGTCATAACATACAATGGTTTGGGTTGGAAGGAACCTCAAAGCCCACCTAGTTCCAACCCCCTGCCGTGAGGCGTTCCTTGGATCTTATCTCAGTCTCCCCTCTTTTAGTTTAAACCCATTACCCCTTGTCCTATCACTACGCTCCCTGTCCTCTGTCTCCCTGTATGGGTGTCCTGAGAAGAGGACACAGACGTGCTCCTAGGTGGCTGTTAATCTCAGTGCCCCCCAGCATGTGCCACCCCAAGAGTCCTCCTTCCACCAGTTGTTCCTTCTGACCCTTCCACACCCTCATCCCATCCGTTCTCCATTCGTGCCGTGTTGAACATTTCTCTTTCCATTCCTTTCAGCATTGTCTTTCTGGTCATAGTTAATCGTTACTCAGTGTACCACGGGGCTTAGACCTGTGGTCTCCTGTGGCAGGTGGTGGCTGCAGGAAACACGTGAACTTTGTGGGGTGACTTTAGAGTTGATTTGCTTGTCCTGAGTGTTGTAGGAAGGGTGTCCTTGTGGAAAAGGGAAGCCTGGACACGATAAAGTCAGTGACGAGTTAAACTAGTGCTGTCAGTGGAGCCTGTGTTTTTTCAAAGGCATAACATAATTAGATTAATATTTTGCAGCAATAATTTGAACTTCATAATCTAATATTTGTGATTGCATTAAGATAAAATTCTACTCTTTATAAGGACATAATTCTGTTATCTAAAAACTACGCTGCAATAGCCAGTATTTCAGGTATGACTTTGAGTATGGATTGCAAATGACGGAAAGTGACGCACGCGCCCATTTGGTGTTAACACAGTGAATTACCTGAGTAATGACATGGTGGAAAATAATAAATTGTGACAATCAAAAATTCTCAGCTGCTGTTTTTAATTTGACTATCAGTAAAAATCACGTTTTGTTCTACTTAAGGTAATTTAGTCTCTGTTCCCTTAGTGCATTAAAAGAACATAATTAATAGTGTGTATGTGCCTTTAACAGGAACCAGTGATCCGTACGTCAAGTTCAAAATTGGAGGAAAAGAAGTATTTAGAAGTAAAACAATACACAAGAACCTCAATCCAGTGTGGGAAGAAAAAGCTTGCATTCTTATAGATAACCCAAGACAACCGTTGTATATAAAGGTGAGACACTATTTTACTATGTCTGTCAAATTACAACAGACTAGGTATTGAAAGAATCTATATTTTTAAATTTTTGTGTACGGAAAAAATTGTTGTGCAGTAGTGCATTACTAAAGACTGTTTAGAGGTGAAAATTATTTAAATTACATCTGTATAGTGATGCTCTCCTACGAGGACGGGCTGAGGGAGCTGGGCTTGTCCAGCCTGGAGCAGAGAAGGCTGCGGGGAGCCCTTGGAGCCCCTGGCAGTGCCTGCAGGGGCTGCAGGAAAGCTGGAGAGGGGCTGGTTGCAGGGCAGGGGGGGCCAGGCCAAGGGGAAGGGCCTGAAGCTGCAGGAGGGGAGCTGGAGCTGAGCTGGGAGGCAGCAATCCTTCCCTGGGAGGGTGCTGAGGCCCTGGCCCAGGGTGCCCCGAGAAGCTGTGGCTGCCCCTGGCTCCCTGGCAGTGCCCAAGGCCAGGTTGGATGGGGCTTTGGGCAGCCTGGGCTGGTGGGGGGTGTCCCTGCCCATGTCAGGGGGTGGCGCTGGGTGGGCTGGGGGATCCCTTCCCACCCAAACCATTCTCTGATACTATGATGTCAAAAATAAAAAAAAAAGAAGAAAAAAGGTAAGTACAGGCATTTTTGTTTATTTCAGGCTATAGTTCTTTTATCCTTCTTTAGTGTGATCCTGAGAGGACGACAGAGAAAGCAAACTGTGTTTCACGATGATACCATCCCTTTTATTTGTGGAAATATCATTGCATAATTCTAATATGAAGTATAATCTATTCCATTAAAAGCAATTTTTTGCAGAATTTAATATGAGAATTTGCCGAGATATATGCCCAGTTCTCCTAGTTTTGGTTTGGTTATTTTTATTTGTATCTGAACGCAGTGAGTTTGCTTACCTCTTTCATAATGCTCTATGCTCTCTTTTTTCACATTTTAACTGCTTAGTATATCGCAGATGAGGATGGTTTTGTCATAATGCAGGGATCACTTATTCCGAAATAACAGATAGCTTGCGTTTAAGTTAAAGAGAGGCCAGCAACGCCAGAGTAATTAGCAGCAGTGCCAGTAGTATTCCTTGCAATCCATTTTGAAATGGAAACTACAACAGCCATGATCACTGTTTCATAGGCACAGAATGGAAATGCACATTTTTGGACCCAGTAGTTCATAGTGATTTATATACCAAAAGTGATCTAAAATTATGTAAAATAAAGTACATAAAAATACATTAAAAATACATAAAAAGTTCTAAAGATGTTATGGGAAAAAAAATGTACTGTTAGAGTTCTAATTGGAACATCCATAGGTCAAAAGGACTTTGAGAAGTATTGGACGCTTAAGTCTTACCTAAGTAATCCTTTTAATTAGTCTGAAGTGATATAATGCTCCAGATCAGTATTAGTCTTAATCTCAAATACATGAGAAAAATTTTAATTGAAATACGGAATTGAATTTTTTTTTTAGTAGATGAGTGGTACTTAAACAGCGTTTGAGTATTGCTCTGTACTGTGTTTCATGCATTCTGCTCATATAAAGTCCATCATTATTGAAAAGTGTAAAGATAATTGTAATTCTCGGTTGGCATTTTCGTATACTTATTAAACTTAGAAATTCTCAAGGAATGAATATGTGCCCAGCACTGTGAAAGAGAAAAGCAAATTCAAAGAAGGACACTTACAACACAGCTACCTGTTTTGATTTATTTGTCTCAAATACCAACTCTGAAGCAGGGTCACAAGAGAATTGGTGTGTGTATCTTTATTTTTTTCTAGAAAGAGCATGTCAAGTGGTATAATGTCTATCTGTCTTTGTACTCTGAACACACTGTGGGAGGTATTTCAGTATTTATATATTGTTCACATATTGTAAGACATGACTAAATTGTAGTATTCCAGAACCCCAGATGGGTTTGGGTGGGCAGGGACCCCCCAGCCCACCCAGCGCCACGCCCTGCCATGGGCAGGGACACCCCCCACCAGCCCAGGCTGCCCAAAGCCCCATCCAACCTGGCCTTGGGCACTGCCAGGGAGCCAGGGGCAGCCACAGCTTCTCGGGGCACCCTGTGCCAGGGCCTCAGCACCCTCCCAGGGAAGGATTGCTGCCTCCCAGCTCAGCTCCAGCTCCCCTCCTGCAGCTTCAGGCCCTTCCCCTTGGCCTGGCCCCCCCTGCCCTGCAACCAGCCCCTCTCCAGCTTTCCTGCAGCCCCTGCAGGCACTGCCAGGGGCTCCAAGGGCTCCCCGCAGCCTTCTCTGCTCCAGGCTGGACAAGCCCAGCTCCCTCAGCCTGGCTCCAGANTTCTTGTGCCCCACACCCCCAGGTCCTTCTCCTCAGGACTGCTTTCCATCCATTCATACCCCAGCCCCTGTTGGTACCAGGCTGGCCTCAAGCCAAGTGCAGGACCTTGTCCTTGGCCTGTTGAACCTCCTGGTGTTCACATGGGCCCACTTCTCCACGTTGACCAGCCAGGTCCCTCTGGACAGCACCCTGTCAGCTGAAAATACTTACTTGACTTTTTCATCTTGATAATTTATAGGGGGGAGAAAATAATTCTTTTTTGAAACTGATATTTGATAATTTTTTTTCTTTCCATATTAGAATCAATATTAGACATAGAAAATGCAAAGGTGCCCACTGAGGTAGATCAGCGCATATGAGAGAGTTGTGGTCAAATCACTTGCATTCCACTCTCTGTGTCCTGCAGCAATACTGTAGCCATTGGGCTACGGGATTTCTGTTACTACTGTCTTACCCCAGTACATATTAAATTATTTTTAGAAGGTGAACAACTTCAACTGCCTCGTGGAGGAGATTTCCTGTAATACAATAGTGGAAATATTTATATAAAAATTGAAGACCTTGAAACTAGGCCTCTAACATCTCAGTACAATATTTTCATAACTGGCTGTTCACAAGTTTCACTCTTACTGGGAGCTGAAGGTATATTTTGGTCCTCAGAAATTCTCGTGAGAATATTTGCCAAGTACTTGAAATTACCTAGAATGTTTGATTTTTATAATTTGTATTTTTCCTTTTTTTTTTTTTTTTGTAATTTTGTGTCCCAGCATTCCTTTGGTTGCCGTCCACCTTTTTCATTTATTTCCCTCCAAAAACCATCCCCAGTTTATTTGTTACTCTTCCTTCTGACTTGGAAAAGCATAATCCATCTCAAAACATTGATGCTATTCCACATACTGGCCACATATTCCTGTCTGGATGTCAGTAAATTTATGTAGATGCTTTCTCTTTTTAGTCAGCAGACAGGGTCCTCATTGTGGAGTAATAGACATCACTGTTTCCTTACATATATCCATGAAGTTTTCATCTTAGATGGTAATATTTCTAAACCCTGGAAACCTATACAGCCCGCAAAACCTACAATTTTGTCATTCCTGATTCTGATGCAAGTGCTGTAATAAACCACTTTTCACAATCACGTCCTGTCCTTCTGCCTGTATTTTGCAAAATTCGTAAAGCTATCAAAAAAGTATATTATTTTTATATATATGTTTATATATATATTCTGTAAAGGTATTTCCTCCTTTTAGTGCCTATGTTTGTAAAAATTTGTCTTCTGTTTTTACAAAAACGATGTTGTTCACATATATGGTCTAGTAGTAGTAGTAGTAGTAGTAGTAGTAGTAGTAGTAGTAGTAGTAGTAGTAGTAGTGGTGGTGGTGGTGGTGGTGGTGGTGGTGATGATGGTAGTATACCCCTGTGCCTGTACGTGATGCATTCTGACTTATACATGAGCAGTTTCTAACTCGATTTTGGGGCCAGAAGGTTGCAGGTTACTTTCCAGTAGTCCTTGTTTGACATGTGAGAAGCTTGTGGTTTAACTCTGGAAACAGAGTTTCAAGAACCATTCATAAAGCAAGGAAGTGCTACTCTTCCCCACCCCACCCCCCCAAAAAAAAACCCCAAAACCCAACACAAATCCAATACTGAAAAATGCAGTTATTTCCTCTGCATCTTAGGTCTTTGACTATGACTTTGGACTTCAAGATGACTTTATTGGTTCGGCCTTTTTGGATCTCACTTCGCTGGAATTGAACAGGTATGGCACAAACAAGCCTATGGAGTAATTATTTATGATTGTCTGCTAATATCATGTCTGTGGAATTGCAAATAGAACATTATGCTGGAAAATAATTACGTAAACCTACACCACATAAAACTAGCCAAGGAAAACCAATTATATTTAGGGTATTACTGTAATATGAATGGTAATATTTTGACTGTTCATGCACAATATTTTTTATCGTGTCTATGGAAAGATTAGTTTTATAACTACTTTATTCTTGGTTTTATATTAACTTAATTCACAGCATTACCACCTACTATTCAGCACTTTTTTTCCTGTTTTTTGATCCATTAGTGTCACAGTTCAGATTGGATCACTTCAGTGCGTATAAGTACTTAACACAGAGTAACAGTATTTGGTATTTATTTCTGAGTCTCTAGAGTGCAATACTTAAAAGTAGAAATAGGATAAATTCATGACACCACATAAATAGAGATGCCTTGAATTCTCAAGATTCAGAAATTTCATTATCTGAGTGCCTGAAATCAAAATAAATGCATATATTTTTATCTCCTAGGCAAACAGATGTTACCTTGTGTCTGAAGGATCCCCATTACCCTGCACATGACCTGGGAAGTATATTGTTGTCAGTTCTCTTGTCTCCTAGGGAGGAACAGCAAGAAGGGGTAATTTTAAGTATTTTTTAATGTATCATCACTCTTGTGATTGCTCTGTGGTGGGATGGATTAAAGCACAAGAGTAAACCACACATTCTGAGATTTACTGATTTTTCTGATTCTTAAAATAACAGTGGGCAGTGTTTCTGGCATCTGAATGGCATCCTCCCTTAGATAGTACTGAGGGATCCAGATAAATGTTCCACACAAGTGTGCAGCAGTTTCAGAGAAAGTCAGGCACGGGTGAATGGTACTGACTAATATGAAAAAATATCAGTAAACCACTGGTGAAGAATTTTGGACCTAGTGCTGCTATCTCTAGATAAGAACACGTGAATCCTATTTCACACTGAAAACAAACAAACTTGAAGAGAGGTAGTATTTCTGGTTTTTTGGTATCCAATAATGTTTTTCAATTACATGACCAGATTTCAATTACAAAATTGCGTGCTTTCCTAGGTTTATTGTAATTCCTTCATCTCAGTTTTCTGAGCTGCTCAGTTGTAAGTGAAAATAGTGTCCAGTTTTATAGATCCTGTTAGTTGTGACAAAATCTGTCGGTAGCTGGGTGTATTTTATGAGCTTTTTGTCAGTTGGCTTGTGCAGTAGTAGTACAACTATGGCAGAAAAACCAGAGAAGACATCTCACTCAGAGCTTGTAAACTAGTGTGGATTCCTTTGTTTCAATATGGGCCAAGAAAAAAGTGTTAATCTGATGAAACTTTCCTTGGATATCGTCAACTGTATGGTTTTTGTAAGAGCATATATGTTTCTGTATGCTGCAGTGTGACACATCATCCTGTTGCATACATGGGGAATATTGGCAGGTTGTAATACTGTTTTTTCCACTTTTCTCCTGGCCATTATTAAGTAGCCAAGTCATTCAGCTATTGGAGGTAGGTGTTTGGAATTCGGTATGGCAGAGATGTGGAGTTTTGAAAATAGATTTCTGATCTGTTAATTTTCTTCACGACATTCTGTTAGAACTTAACAAGAATAATGGAATGCTGTAGTAATGTGCAGAAAGTTTATTTAAACAGTCTATTCTTCGTTCTTTTAACAATACCTTTGTCCACACAACTCAGAACACCGTCTTGCAAATTTACACAACAAAGGTGTTTATCCTTGAATTGAAAAATGTATTTCATTCCAAGATGGGTTGTTTTGGCGCGTATTTGGTTAAGAGCAGCATTTCTGAATCAGCTGGTAATAGCCTTACTGTTCCAAGTGGCTTTGGTGTTACCTGGCCATAATCCTAAACCACGCAGCACAGAAGTGCTACAGTGCTCTGTGGCGATCCGTTCTGGGGATGGCACGTTAGTTTCGCTTTTCCGTCATACAGATCGGATAGCTGCCGTGCTGCTCGGCGTTACCAGCTGTTACACAAAGAGCGCTCCAGAAAATCACAGGTGAGAAAGTGAAATTAAGGTGCCACAGGGTAATAATGTGTCTTTCATACGGGTATTTGCTCAGTGAATTCACAACTGAACGTTGAAAGTAACGAGAGCGCCACAGACTTGCTGGAGAGCAACTTTTTTCACATTCAGCTGCCTGGTGGGAATAGGAGGAAGAACTGGTTTTGTGCTGTTACACATTTCATTATTAGCTTTCTATTTAGTAACCTAATCCTTTTAGTTTATGTCTGGGGACCTATTTTTCTTCCTGTTCAAACTGTTGCATGGGACTTCATTCTGAAAATGCCCAAGATTCAGGTTAAGATTCTGATTCCTAATCTGAAGCTATATGTTTATTATTAGAAACCAGTCTTGCCAAGATACGGATTTCAGAGCGGTTCTAACAAAGTTGCAGTAACATCAGAGAATTTGTGTCACAATGCAGGAAAGATGATCTACAAGATTAATACTGAACCGCAGTATACAAGTGTGTTAGGGGGTTAACAATTCAAGGCACGATTATCTTTTATTCAGCTACCTCATGTAATTATTTTTTTATTTCTCAGATTTTATTTACTCTCTAAGGAGTAGATATATTACAAAATGTATCACTCCAATTAAACTGTCATTCTTGGTTATCTTTTAAAGGTCTTATAACAATGAGGATAATTGTTATTGAATTTAATATGTCTGAGATCAGTGAATTTTCAAATGTTAAGTTAGAGGATCGAGACAAATTCTTGTCCACTCCCGAAATGTGCACCCTATAAAGTATTAATTAAGGCAACTCCTACGTTCCCAGTCTGTGCAGCTTGCTGTTCAAATGACTACTGCTTCCCTTCTACTTGTATATCTCTGTACAGGTCATAATTCACATAGTATAGTTGAAAGAGTAAGATAAAAACTTGTGAGCACCTTCAAAAATGCTTTAATGACTGCTGCATAGAAGACATAGAAACCATGCCTCTTCACATCACGTGCATTTTTTTCCCTAAGCGATTGCAAATTTTCTTAAATCCTGTTGGTTTGATATCCCTATATGACCTATATTTCAAGATTTTCTTCTAAATAAGTCTTCATTTGTTCAGATGATAAGTCTAAATTGCTTGCACATGTCACTTGTAAATTGTGCAAAATGATTAAATCATCAAGCTGAAGAATTCATAAATTAACTCCTAGTACTTAAATTTCAGGTACTTTAATTCCATATACTTAAAAGGAGAGTGTTTATTAAGACCTTTGGGGAAACCCGAAAGGAATAGCTCCAACAGGAGAAGAACTAGCTTTCCCATGCAGCCACAGAAGCAGCACTGTGAGTGATCCCGTATTCCTGCAGCCCTACAGGCATCATCCACACCGAACCCCGCTGAACGGGACTTGCTCTCTGTGCCGTGTCCCTTGGTAGCTTTTTGACGTGGATTGGACTTTCCAAGGAGATCCCTTTGCTGCCTGAACTGGAGCGACTGAGAGTGTTTTGGGCGTCGTGCACTGATGTGCAGATAAAGGGAATGTCTTTTGACAGCGTGTTTGTGTAGCTTGAGGACAGGTCTTGTAGCGAAGCATTTTGTTGGCATATCAAAATAATGTAGGTGAGCGCTAAAGGAAGATGCGTCCTGTCACACTGCATAAGAAATATGAACAGTGCTGGAGGATAGGATCCTCCAGTTGGAAGTTTGAAGTTAAATGGTACAAAACTGAGGGCCCTGTTGTATATTGCTGCCTGTCTGTGAGAGGTGTTAGTACAAATGATTTGAAAAATAAGCAATCAGTTCGAAAGAGTAACAGTTTATGTTGATTTGGGTAGAACTGTCTTTTGTAAAGCCTCGAGGCACAGAGATGAGAGATTTGGTGCACTCAGGAGCATCCTCTTCCTTATCTTTCTGACAGAAATTCTGATGAAATGCAGATTTTCAGTGTGCTGAGTGATGCAATGTTCTTTAGACTTTATAGCTGGAAGGTCTTGTTTCCAAAGATCAAAACAGATTATATCTTTGGATTCAGATATCAGTTAAGAATATTAACATATGCATAGGTTCATGTAGCTGTATATAAAATTGTATTACAGACTAGGAGAGGAGAGTATTTATCTTCGAGTCCTGGTAGATTGTGAAGAATAGTGCTTGAGTAGTTTGCAATTTGTGTTTTTCCAGTAGAGGAATATCGGAGGTGGTTTCATTTAAAGGAGGTTCAGAATACTAGTTTCATAAACAAGAACGCACTATTTGATTTTTGTCATACGTTTTCTTGGAAGGAAATGCAGAGGTAGCCTGCAGTTATTGAATGTTAACATGTGAGTGTGGGCACGTCAGCAAATCAGAATTTCTAGGAAATCTTGTATGTGAGTATCTTTGCCTTTTGTGACCTCATGCTTGTTCTAAAGGCATGGAAGTGTGAAATTTTAAAGTAGTAATCGTGTAATACCTCATTCAAACTGTGTACATGAATAGAAGTACTATTCTTCTGCATTTTGATAAATGAAGGCAATCTGATCTGTTCTGATTTTTGAACAACCGCAAATTGTGAATCGAAATTGATGAATTAATTGTTCTTACACAACCCTAAAAATAAGAATGTCTTTAGTATCCATGAAAGGTACAATCCTTTTCCAGCCTAACACAATTAAGTTGCAGTAGCACTAGTTCCAATAATTCGTTTGCATTTGCTCTGTCCTGTTAACAATACTTGTCCTTTAGATTAATGCAGCATTTTTAATTATTTTGCTTTGAGAGCGCAGTTAGCTTTGGTAACTAGTGTAAACAAAGACAACTTGAAATAAAAAAGTATGTCTATATAAAAAATGTTAAAATCTGTGAGCTCTAAAAATTTTTGTTATTTTTAACTCTTCTTTTAACAAATTCATGATGTACTTTCTGTGTTTTTCATTAATTTCTACTTTAGATGACCAGTTTAAAAGAAGTCAGAATTAGCAATGTCTTGATTTTTTTCTCAGGCCTGCTCCAGTGACGTTTGGTTTTTTTCTTTAACCCAGACAACATCCTATTAATATTTCCCTTTGGATACCTGCAGTGCTGTGCATGCCTGTGTGCCATTTGTAGTTGCATGCATGCCAATTAAAAATGCGTGCATGATGTCCGCAGATCCTGTGTTTGGTGTTGCATCACCGTTGCCGCAGTGCATGTGATTCTCCCTGGCTCCTTCTCCAGCAGAGTTCCGCGCACAGATGCTGTCCCTGGAGAACTGGCAGGGTGACTGTGGGTTCGTCAGAGCTGCGTGTCTCCCGTGTCTTCTCTACAGCGGTGGTTCCCAATCTTGGTCTTGTAGGCAGCTCTTGCAAGTTAGAAAATTGGCAGGTTGATGGTAGCTGTTGCCTTGGGGCCAGCAGGGATTGGGGACGACTGCTCCACCACGGCCAACGGCCTGAGTAACACAGAAAATGGAAAACAGGAAACATACAAGCGCTATTTGGATGTTGTTACATAATGAGAATAAAATTCATGGCATTGGTTTTCCTTAAATAATTCATACCAAATGATGCCTAATACCTTTTGGCTTTTTCCTATGAAAATACTGACAACATTAATATGCTGTCAATTTGCTCACTGTCGTAGATCTTATGATGATATATGTTTTAATTTGCTAGAGGGATAATAACAGCTTAGGGAAAAAAAAAGGAATGACAGAGATGGACTCAGGGCATGGAATGTTTTCAGACTAAATAGTTCCATGTACATCATCCATCATAATCAGCCCTATGCTATATATTTGTTTTATTGGCTTCTAAGGGTGGTTATGATGATTTCAGCTTACCCTGAAACAGCCGTGGATGATGCTGATGCACTCAACAGGTACAGTCACACGTTGCTGTAGCTGCTGCTCAAACTGACCTCCTCAGAGTTGAAATAGTACTTGGTGTGTGGTTAATTCGGCTGTCAGGACGTGTTCTCCTCCTCACTCCCAGCCCGGCCCAAAGCCCGGTGAGGTGGGTTTGTGCTCTCACTCACTGGTAGCTGTGTAGGATTTGGCAGCAAGGAGGAAGGGAGGAGCTGTGGCACGCTGCGGGAGCTCGGAGGTCTTCTGCAGGCACACGGCAGGCCTCAAGCTGCTTAATTCTTATGTGCCTCTCCTCAAAGATTAGTTAAATGGCTTTCTCCAGCTTTATAAAACATTTAGTGTCTATGTATGTTTTCCAAAGCCACAGCGATACAATTAACTTAACACAGAGGCTTGAGGTATTAACTGTCCATAGCAACTTAAAAATTTTCCTCAGCAGCTAGCTGTTCTTCTTCTCCCAAAAAACTACGTTTATTTGAAAAGTTTCTGGATATTTCAAAAACATAAACCCCACATATATGCTGACATTTTAATTTTTCCTTATGTAATGCTTTCAATTTCTTAGCAAGAGAAATGTTTTATTATTTTCAAAATTTATTTCCATTATTTGAGAAGGTGTTTTAGCCATACTTAATTTAAAAGAAGGTTTGTTTTTCATGACATAAAGAAAGTTTCAATAGAAATTAATGGCCTTTGATTTATTCTTGCTCTGTGTCAACAACAGACTGCTAAATGTTGTTAAATCATACAAATTGATTTCTCTTTGTTTCCAAAGAACTGCTTTAAGCAACAGTTGTGTTCACTGATAAATTGTCCACATCTATCTTGACCAGTCTGTCTCTCTTATATAATGCCTAAGAATCTGTGTCTGTGGACACTGTGCGTCATGGTGTGTCAGAGCATTGTCTTTAGCAGTGCCAGGGTTTTGCAGATTATTTCAGCAATGCTATAGGGCTACTGCCTTTTGGTTGGGTTTTTAAAGAGTCAAGGTATGATTTTTTTTCTATCCCATGTGCATAATTATCAAATAAAACAGCTATTTTCACCGCTGTTAGATCAATTAGCGGTGGTAACCTTAAGGATTTTCATGTTGTCCAAGGAGCCTCATGCCTGATTTCTCTTGTATGGCTACACCTGCAAGCTAAACAGTAGTGTTCTGAAGAATTGGGGTACATCGATATTAAAAAACCTGTCATTCAAGTATCAGTCAAAACTGAAGTCCCTATTTTTAATGACACATTTTTTTCATTAGCTTATCTAATTCCTTCCTTCCTTCCTTCCTTCCTTCCTTCCTTCCTTCCTTCCTTCCTTCCTTCCTTCCTTCCTTCCTTCCTT
>VWZZ01003248.1:24810-45416 GCA_013399095.1 Psophia crepitans
TCCTTCCTTCCTTCCCTCCTTCCCTCTCTTCCTTCTCCTTTTCTTCCTCTTTTCCTCTTTCTCTTTTTCTCTTACTTTCTCTCTTTCTACAATTTCCCCTAACGCACTGTCTCCGGCAATGAGCCGTTCATAGCACCCAGGAGGTGCTGCCCGAGCGGGAACAGTGCTGCTGGTTGTCTGGGTTTCTTTCAGTCTTGTGTAGTTGTGCCTGGAGTGTACGTGTTGCTGCTTCAGTTGTAGTGGTGGTTAAATGTGGATTGTCCCGCTGGAGACAGCTGGCCTCCTCTTTTGTGTTGCAGAGTAAAGGTAATTAAAATGCTCTATTTTATTTTCAGACAATGCTAATGAGGAAGAGTTGGAAAAGATCAAGTAAGGTAACTTTTAGCATGTGGTGTTCTGGCACGTTTTTTTCTCTTTTTTTTTTTTTTTTAGAACTGTGATGTTTTACCAAACATGCCATCTAGGACTGGAAACTTGTGGCACAGGATTCACTCTTCAAATTGTGTTTTAATGGCATTGTTTTGTGTTCCATCAAATCAAAATCATGAAACAGTTGAGCTTTTAATTTAATCATGAAATGTCTCAACTTTGTTATAGTGTTACAGCTTATCTTGAAGTCATGTAGTTAACTTCATGTAAGGGACGACATGTCCTGATTCCTTATTTTTGTAAAACCTTTAATTTCTCACATATAAACAATTTCCTTAAAGCCTACTTGCTCCCAAAGAGTTCAAGCCAAAGGGTAACTTTCATTTTTCTATTACTACCTACCGGTTAAAGTTTTTCTGTGAAAAAGTTTTCAGAGTGATGTTTCCAAAGCAAAAATTCCCGCATTGCTGGGCGTGGGCAGACAGCAATCACAGCCAGGCTTCCCAAGAGCAGAGTGCTTAAGGAACCTTCTCGGTCTCCACTTCATGCAGCTCTTTCGATGCCTCCTCAGGCAGATTCAGTATCTGGCTTTTCTCCTCCTAGGAGTCATGTGAGTGATAAGAAATGATCAGCGTAAGCTCTTTTCCACTAGGGAAAGGTGGGGAGTTTTACTGTAGTGGAATACAGTTCATTTTTTCTTTTTTCCTTTTTTCCTTTATCCTTTTCTCCAAAAAGATAAAGACGATGTGTATAGTTTCTCAGAAGTTTTCTGGTCACTACTTGCCTAATGCTGCCATGCTGCTTTTGAGTTTTAAGCCTTCTTATTATTTGTGTGATTAAAAGTACCATTAAAATTTCTGAAAGCCTGGAGCTGGTTTGGTAGATGAGGGGTTTTTTGACATATTATCAAGTAAAAGTGTTAAAGTGAGAAAAATCAATTAGCTATATGGGGTGATTTCACTTATTTTGTACTTTTCTAGCATATTGCTGCACAAATTTAAGTAGAAGTTTATTAAACATTCTTGTATATAACACTTGCTGAGAAATGTTTGCCCTTTTTTAACCTAAAAAGAAAAAAAAAAAAAGAGCAGGGTTCATAATTTTTGGGTTATGCATGGCATTTTCACACGGTTTGCTTCTGTGATACTTTTGCCTTTTTGAAATCTATGAGGCAAAGATACTTGGTGAAGCAATGGTGTGTAGCATTTTGATTCTCTTAGGGTTTGTCTGGCTTTTCCTGAAATATCTAAGATGCTCAGACTTCTGAAGAGTTGATGAAGATCTGTGAGGATGGTGAAGGAGACAGCCGTTTTACATCACACACGTGATGCGTTAAGTCCTGATGAGCTGAACGTGTTGGGTGATAGTTTGTAAAACTAGTTTATTAAGAACTTTCCCGTACTTCAGATTTCAGACTGGCACAACTAGTCCTGAATGAATGGCACAACATGGTAGTTGGGAGTTCTTCAGAGCTGTTTGAGTGATTATTTATTCATGTTCTCCTTTGTTCAGTTTACGTGATAACATTTTAGTAGTTGCCATTTTTGCGAAGGAGCGTGTCAAAAGATTTGGCAAATAGCGAATATATGTGTTTAAATATTGTATTTTTCTACATTTATGTCAGCTGAAGTAATGATTCTGCCTGGAGATGTAATGCATGTACAGCGTCTTACATGCACTGTTGTGCGTGTGATTTATATAGGGAAGTATCTCAGGTAAACGGCGGGAGCTCATTTGCCTTGTGGGGCTATTCCAGAGTTCCAGATCTTTGGTCTGCTGTGAAGAAAACAAATGAAAAAGATTTTTTATTTACTGAGAATTTATACAGAAAAAAATTGCTGTTCTCTGGGGTGTAGGATGATCAGTATTAAATAACACATCATTTGCAGATTTTAAAAAATGTCTAGAAAAAGGTGCCTAATGCTATTAGGTAATAGAGAAGGTGCCCTAATTGAGATCCTTCTTCAGGAAGTGTTTGTCTTACACTCCTGAGAGCTGAGAAAAAACAAAATACTAACATTTCTTAGGGATATCATTATAGAATTTCCTAAACCTTCTGGTTTTTCTCTCTAGAGTCTTCAAAATGACATTTCTAGTAAATGAAAATGATTTACAGACTATGACAGTATATTTTGCTTCTTAAAATATATATCCTTGAAGCCTTGCAGCTTTGTGTAACATCCATAGCCTGAAGTTAAGGGGTAGCAGCGCAGACCGCTGTGGCATTGCCCACGTGCGTGCACTGCATTGCTTGCACATCGTTCCTTGGGCACGCGTAGTAGCCATGACAAGAACGGTAACTCATCTTCTCTATTACATTTCTGTGTACTTGGAAACAATTGCTTTGGCCAAATTCTGAGTCTCTACTTCAAATACTTCTCCCTCTATGCCCCCTAAAGATGAAGTTACAGTCTCATGAACTACCCAGGTCCATGCAGCTGTGCATTTTATCTGTATTTTGTGTAAACCAATGTTTTCAAACACACTAGTGTTGTAAACGTGTGTTAGTGGCGTTGCAAAACTACAGCATCAGTTCTGCTTTTATTGTTAGTTTTTTTCTTCTGTTACTGTCGGTTTGGTTTGGTTTGTGGTTGTTTTTTTTTTCTTTTCCATATCGTATTTGCTTTATTTCAGACATACTCTTGGTCAAAATTCATGGCAGCTAGATCACTCCCTGTGCTGTTTAGGTCAGAGGGAATACTCATCTTGCAGTGAATCTAGCAATCATGAAATTCAAATGTTTTGAGGTCAGAGCACTTACGTCCTTGTTCTGTGAGAAATCAAACTTTCAGTCTTCAGTGACAAGAGCCTCCCAGTGGGCTATTTAAAAAAAAAAAAAACAAACCCCCAAAAAAACAGTTTATTTAAAAAAAAAAAAAAAAACAAAACCAAAATCCACTCGGCAGTGGATTATTCAACGTTTCATGCACTTATTTTGTGATCCAAGTGTTCGCGCATTAACCTCAGTGTGCCTTTGCCTCAGTTCCTCTGGTTTAGAGTTCAGCTTGTCAAATATTCTGTGGGTTAGCAGAGAAGTGCTACAGCAAAAAGACACTGTTTGTAGGATCTGAATAACCAGCCATTACTTAAACCAAATACAGGAATTTTTAGCTTTGTTTTTCTTTTTAAAAAGCTATTTGAAAGATTTTGACTCGTGAAAAATGTCTTTCCTGTCTGGGTGTGGATCTGACTTGTTCTGCTTCCATGGTTCTCCATCTCCACCGCAGTTTTCCCTGGGGGTAGGTTGGGTTTTTTTTGCATTAATTCTGCTGAAGTTGCAGACTTCCCTGATGTCCGTCATTCTTTGGGTTGAGGGAAATAAACTTCCTGCTTTTTCCTTGCTTTCTAGACTGGATACCAGATATGATTTGGTAAAACAACTGTTGTAGCAATCTAATATAAAAGGAGCACAGAAAAGCCCAAGAAACTTGCAAGAGAAGTAATGTATTACTAACGGTCAACACTGCTTCGGACAGTGAGATGAATAGCGCTAATTGCAGAAGTGATTTCGCTACAGAATCCTTGAGGTGCAAGCTACCTGTGTGAGGAGAAGTGAAGCATTGCTATTTCCAGCGCAAGCCAGCACAGACGAATTGGAAAGAGTTGTTTTCTCCTTTTCCTCTGGTTATGAAAACAAGGAAAAAATCAATTCTGACTTCTTATTTACTAATTCTCCGCAGCACAGAAGCTTAATCAATAGCTGAGGAAAGGGTATGGGAAGGGAGGCTATTAAAATGTTGGCAGCATAAAACTGAGTTAGAAATGAAGGTATTGCTCGTTCTCCTCGTCAGTCTTGTAGTGTTCAGTGGAATGCTGTCAAAAATAATAATAAAAAAAGCTTAACATTTTCTTAACAGTTACTATGCCTAAAGCTGGTGACAGAGGAAAGTTTAAATGCACTATTTTTTCTCTAGTAAAAAAATGATGTTCTCTTTAATGAAGTACTTCCTCCTTATTCTTCCCTTAGCTTCTAATGATGAAATTTTATTACTTTTGCTGTGCCTTTATTACCAACATTTTTAAAAGGTCATAGAATCATAGAATCATTAAGGTTGGAAGAGACCTCAAGGGTCATCCAGTCCAACCGTCCCCCCACCACCTATTCACCACTGACCCATGTCCCTAAGTACCACATCCAACCTTTCCTTAAACACCCCCAGGGACGGGGACTCCACCACCTCCCTGGGCAACCTGTTCATCTTAGCTCTTCTAGCACTTTTTAATGTGAAGTGGTGTTTAACTTTAAAATCAAAGGCAGAAATACTAACGTTGGGGTCACTGACGGTGTAATTATAATTCAGAACTGATTACATCTGCATATAACATACATATAGACATATGTATTTTCCTGCCATAATCAAAACTTTCCCTTGATTATAGCTGGAAATAAGAATGGGGAAGAGCCTCTACACTTCTTTTTTATGTTCTATTTTTTTTTTAAATGCTTTTGTTGCAAGACGTCAGGTTATTTGTGATCATTGCCTGCTTCAAGTAAGGGTTGTCTTTGAAGATGGTGCTCCCCCAGAAGAGTTAATGTTACGGTTTTTAGATAAACATAGCTTGTCCCTGGAAGACAAGGCTGGTGGCAAGGCAGGTGTTGCTGGTGCATAGACCGAACCTCACTCCCCAGGGTTTCAAGTGTCTGGGATATTTAAAGGTTTTCCTGTGTGCAGGGTAGGTGTGAAAAAGACAGAGAATAGGAATAACAGCCTGAAAAGTTGTCTTCCTACCCTAGAGTGGGAACAACGACAGCTAAACTGTGTTTGACAGGTGCTTGTTTAATCTGTCCTTAAGAATCTGCAGTGATGGATATTCTACAACCTCCCTAGGGAGTCAATTCCGGTGCTTAACTATCATTTCCATTAAAGGCTGTTTTTTTCCCTAGTGTCTAACAGTATCTCCCGTGGTGCAAATTAAGCTCATATCTTCCCACAACACAGATAGATATGTTTTATCACCATGATTTGGGCACAATTTATATACACATTTTAGAGTGAGTCTTAAAAAAACAGTCTTTTGAAATAGATATCTGGGGGGAGATATATATATATAAAATTAATTCAGAGGAAAGTTTTGGGGTGCTCAAATACCAACAATTATGAGTGTGGGAGAGGAAGCAAAACAGTGGTATTTGGCATGGAGTTTTACTGTGAGCAGAAAATAGGTCAGAATGAGTAGTGAGAAGATAGGAGAAATTAACAGGTCTGGTTAGCACAAGGCCCTGATGCCGTGGATCGGCGATAGCCAACGCGTTGCTGTGTTGCCTACGCTGGTTTAGCCTCAGATGCAAAGCACAGCTCTGCCCAGGCTGCTGTGAGGAGAGTGGCCTCCACCCCAGCCAGACCCAGCACAAGGCCCCATGAAGCTCTGTGGTCAGACTGGTCTGGTAACGCCCATTGCTGGATGTTCACTCACCTATAGCGTAGAGCACGGAGGAAGCCCCTTTGTAAGGACAGGGACTGCACTAGCAATTGCAGGTACTTTGTATGTCTGCTCACTTCTGCTGTGACACAGAGGGAATTTACACAAGGTGAATTTACTGGCCATTCCTAGAGAAAATAAATGTATTTTGCCTTTCATCTGAAATTCTTCATAATCTTCATTGTGTTTGGAGTCCTGTAAGACAGCGAAGCACACTGTCTAAGGTGAGAGCACCAAGGTCTGATACCTCCTGAGAAGTTCTGGTGGTTTATACAGGACACATAGAGTGTGCTGCACAAGTAAGCAAAATAACCGTTTCTATTCAATAATGGAGAGGAAGGTGCAACACCTGAGTCTCCTTTTCCTAAGCTTTCAGGACGGAAGGCATTTGGAAATTAAGGTTGGTTTGTTCAGTTGTCAACATACCTTCTCTTTCTGCTTGCTTACTTTACAATACAGAAGTATGGGAGTGAGCAAGCTCTCGATATTAATTTATGTCTTCCAAACTGAAGGTGAGGAAACCTTGGTGTAATTTGTGCCTCAATGGCAACAGTTATCCTCCCTGGTTCTGAACATGGGTGGGAGCTCTGGTATCTCCTGTGTTCACTAGACAGTGTATTGATGAGTTAGTAGTCCTGTAAATACTCTCAGGGAGGATAGGTAACCAGAAACCATAATACTAGCTAACCAGGTTTTTTATATGCCTGTTTTTCCTCAAAGTTCTGATGAAATTGGCATGTTTTCACATAGGGGTTTTATTTTCTGTGAACAGCATTTCCTAATGATGAGTTGTTTATCCTGAAAATTTTTGATTGGCTCAGGTAAAGGGTGAGGCGCTATCCCGTATAAATAGTTTCTTTCAACAGATCCCACACTCATGGAGATCTAGTAGATATACTCACTGCCTCTGTTGGCAGTTTGTGTGAAGAAATAAAATTAGGTCGTGTTTTCCTCTGTAACCATAATTATTTAAGGAAAGGTGTTTTAATAAAGACAGCACCTTTTAGCCGAAGCATGCTGAGAGATAGCTCTGTCAGAAATGTTCATTTCACTGAAAATTATTTTCGTCTGAAAAAAGGTCTACTCTTGCCCTTTTCACCTCTGTGGGAGACTTGCCATTGAGTTGAGTTCACATGCAATCAGACCCCATGTTAAACTTGCTGCATTAATGGCACATTAGGAAAACACCAGAAGAACATTTTGAACACTTTAACTGAAGGACAAACAGAGGAACCAATAGTTTGGCATCTTTAGGCAAGCATAGCAGGGAAAAAGGGATTTAATAATTATGTGCTATGCCCTCTCAAGTCACAGTGTTCCAGTAAAATCTGGAGGAAAAGATAAATGTCACCTTCTCTTAAACCTTCTCTTCATTTTGTATTATCAATCATAAGTTTAGAACTGGAAATGCTAGAATGCACTAAAATGTAATAATACCCTTAATTCATGCTATTAATATGTGAAGAGCTGTTTCAGTGTGACTTCGATCAGTTGGAACCAAAAGTCCGTTCTTCCCAGAAATGAAGATGTCCTGGTGTCGGCAGGGACAGGGTTGGTCTCTTCCTAGCAGCGGGTACAGTGCTGTGTGTCGGACTGAGGGTGAGAATAGTGCTGGTAACACAGCGGTGGTTTAGTTGTTTCCCAGCAGACCGGGACTTTTCAGCCTCTCATCCTGCCCTGCCACTGGGAAGGTGGGGGTGCCCCAGGAGCTGGGAGGGGGCACAGCCGGGACAGCTGACCCAGACTGGCCACAGTGGTATTCTGTGCCATATGATATCATGTTCCATGTGTAACTGGGGGGTGGGCCAGGAGGTGGGGCAGCTTGAGAACTAGCTGAGCATCGGCTTCTTCTTCTTCTTCTTCTTGCTTCTTCTTCCTCTTCCTCTTCCTCTTCCCCTTCCCCTTCCCCTTCCTCCTTTTCTATTAAACTCTCTCTCTCTCAACCCACAAGTTTTTCTTTTTCATTTTCAATTCTCCCCCCCATCCCCCTGGGAGGGAGGCATGAGCGAATGGCCGTGTATTTTTTTTAGCTGCTGGACAGGTTAACCCATGACAGAAGATAATTAGTCTGGGTTGCAACAGGTTATGTATAAAATAAGAGTGAAAATACTTTATCATCCCAAAGTCATAACTGAGAAGCTACTTCAGCTCAAGAAGGACAGGGAACTGCTAGAGAGAGTCCAGCACAGAGCCACAAAGATGATCAAGGGAGTGGAACATCTCCCTAATGAGGAAAGGCTGAGGGAGCTGGGTCTCTTTAGCTTGGAGAAGAGGAGGCTGAGGGGTGACCTCATCAATGTTTATAAATATGTTAAGGGTGAGTGTCAGGAAGATGGAGCCAGGCTCTTCTCGGCCTCACTAAGCGATAGGACAAGGGGCAACGGGTGCAAATTGGAGCACAGGAGGTTCCGGGTTAACATGAGGAAAAACTTTTTCACTGTGAGGGTGACAGAGCACTGGGACAGGCTGCCCGGAGAGGTTGTGGAGTCTCCTTCTCTGGAGACATTCAAAACCCGACTGGACACATTCCTGAGTGATGTGCTCTAGGTGGCCCTGCCCTGACAGGGGGGGTTGGACTAGGTGATCTTTCGAGGTCCCTTCCAACCCTGGTGATTCTGTGATTCTGATTAATTGCAATTGGTGATAGAAGAATGTATTTATTGCATAAAGCAAGTTAATTAAAGTGATTTTTAATGTGCATTTAGATAACTATTTTTGCATTAATTCAGCTTTAGAAATTTTTGCATACACTTTAAAAGGAAAAATACAATTTATGTAAATGTTAAACAAAAAATGAATTGCAAAATGTAAGGTTTTCAGCTCCTAACTGCTGACCGGTTTTTACATTTATTTTAGAATCTTTTCTAAAAATACATGTGTTCCAGTTGCACAAACTGAAGTGCCAAAAGCAATGGCCTTACTAACTGATGCTTTTGTGCCCAACTCAAAATATTTAGTTTATGTGACTGCTGATTTGCCGTTTCCTGATGTCAAAAGCCTTATAAAGCATTTTTTGACGGTTTTGAGACAAATGATTTTCCACTGGAATGATACGCTTCTTGAGTAGAGAATAAAATTGGATAGCAAATCATGGTCTAAGGACTGTAGAAACAAGCAGAAGCCTAGGAGTTGCATGGTACTTCTTAATTGAAGGAATTTGCCATCAGCTCAATCTTTCAGCCGGAATCTTTCTACCAAAACTCTGGAATTTCAGAGTAGAAGGTAACATTATTGGCTTTGGGACTGAGAAAATATTTGCTTTTTAAGCCATTTTGGTTCTAGATGTCAGTTTATCAGCTGTAAATAGTGCTTGATGGAAAGCTACTAAATAATGGAATAGAAGTAAAAAACGTCAGAGTAGATACACCTGTCTGTTAGACATCTGGTTATAAAAATTATGTAAATATTTGGTGAGGCTTATATTTGCATTACTTGTGTGTGAGTGGTAACAGCTGATACAGTTAACAATCAAAACGGGAGAGCAGCATTTCAGTGTGGGATTTTTGGCTTCTTGATTCCCGTTCTGAAAGCACAGGGAGCTGCCATCAAGTCTTGGTGGCCACTGCTTAGTCATAACAAGCAAACATTAAAAAGGAATCATCATGATCCCATTGAAGGCATTTTTGTAGTTCAGTGTCTGCGTGTTGATGACTTTGCCAAGGTGTTGTATACTTTGTGTAGTTTCCAGCAGGGGAAAAGCATTGTGAATGCATGTGACAGTCTTGTATATCCCTTTTTGTATATAACTGTTCCTTGATGGTTTCATGAAGTGGACAAGGGGTGTAGAATTAGCAGCTGTATCTATTGACATTCTCAATCTTCATTATAAAAATTATTTGAGTCATGCAAGCATCCCAGAAATTTGGAGAGAAGAATTCTGTTTACTTGAGTTTGCAGCAGTCATTCAAAACGCTGGCTTTGAGTCACTCTGCTGCATTTGTACATCTGTGCTCTGTTCAGCAGAGGGATATATAATTTTTTCCTGCATTCTTTCATTAGTTTCTTGATTGGTATTTTACTTAAAGCTTCCAAACCAAAGTAGTTGCTTGGGTAGAGATGCCTTGGCAGGACATATGGCTGAGGTATTTAATTGCTTTTTAAAACTTAAAAAAAACCACCAAAAAAACAAAACCCAAACAAACAAGCTTTGTGATAGGCACACTGTTCTATATATTGTTGAATTAGTCGTCTTCATGGTTTAGCCTGGAGGTGGCAAAACACCACACAGCCACTCATTCACACACACCCCTCCATTGAGATAGGGGTGATAACTGAAAAGAAAAAAAAAGTTAAAACTTGTGTGTTGAGTCATAGAGCCACAGAATTGTTCAGGTTAGAAATGACCTTTGTTAACTGCCAAGCCCACCACCAGGCCCACCAGGTCCTCAAGCACCACGTCTTTTAAAATCCCTCGAGGGGTGTCGACTCCACCACCTCCCTGGGCAGCCTGTTCCAGGGCTTGACAACCCTGTCGGGGAAGAAATTTTTCCTAATATCCGACCTCAACCTGCCCTGGAGCAACTTGAGGCCATTTCCTCTTGTCTTTATCTTGTTGACATAAAGACGGTTTAATAGGACGAAGAGGAAGATGATGATGATAACATTATTAGGAATAATGATAATAATAATAATAGAATAATATTTTTTAAAAAAAACAATTATGCACAGCACTATTGCTCACCAACTGCTGACTGATTCCCAGTCCATTCCCGAGCAGCTATTACAGTCCCCCGGCCAACTCCCCCAGTTCTATACAGAGCATGACATGATATGGTATGGAATATCCCAGTGGCCAGTCTGGGTCAGCTGTCCGGCCATGTCCCCTCCCAGCTCCTTGTGCACCTCCTCACTGGCAGAGCTTGGGAACTGGAATGTCCTTGACTTCGTACAAGCATTACTTAGCAACAACTAAAACACCAGTGCGTTATCAGCACTCTTCTCATCCTCAGTCCAACACACAGCACTGTACCTGTGGCTAGGAAGAGAATTAACTCTCTCCATGCTGAAACCAGGGCATTCTTGATTTGTGCTCAAAGACACAGAGGAAGAGGAGCGTGTCCTCGTGGTGTGTGTAACAAGGGGGAGGTTTAGTGAAAGCAGAGTCTGTTCGCACAGGCATATGGAAGTGAGGGAGGTGGTGCTTTTCAGGGCATGGGGACTGATCAATGAAAAGGTGAGGTCAGGCAAGGACAGGACCGACTGGGGGCTTTCTCCAACTCATTATGGGCTAGAGTTTCAAAGGTCACATAGATGTCCAAAGATAAATAGGGATTTTCAAAAGTAGTTGCTGTGGCTTCATTTCTTTTGAAGAAAGTAACAGTAAAGTTGTGGCAATTAATACACTTATCAAGAACGTGGTCTTGCTGAACCTGGGAACAATGCTCAGATTCTGGCTAAGCCTAGATGGTTTGCCACCCAATAACATTAACCAGTAATATGTGACCATAAACAGAATATTAAGCCATGTTGTAAGATCATCTCTCAGCTCTGCCATTGTATTTGGCTAACTGTATCTAACAGGGGACAGTTCTGTCTCTGTGCCAGAAGATTTTATGCTGTTGGCCTCCTTAGCCCTTCTGCTACACCACATTTAGACAAAATAGGTGGAACACAAATAAAAGCTAGTTTTATCATGTAAGAAAATGTTGGGTTTGCTTTACTGTTTATAATAGAAGCATTAAAGCAGTGTATAGATATGAAAAGAGGTGATGCTTGCTTTCACAGGCAGCTTTGATGTGAAAGACTACGTTTTTGGAAGTCTAGTTTTAATTACTTCTTGGTAAAATAGAGAGAAAGCTTCACAGCATGCAGACTGCAGCTTCTGGCCGCAACCCTTTTGGTTTTGGTTTAAAATGTGCAGTCTCTGTGCCTGCTTATAAATGCATAAGAATATGAATAATAATCCCATGTTAGTTAGATGGTTTGTTGTGGCCCGTGCAGGAATACTATGAAATATATAACTTCCCATCTATTCCCTGGGAAATTAAAAGCTGTGCAGTTTCTGCATGTCTCTGTCTGTTTGTGGCAGAAGACTGAAGCCAGAATGCGAAATGCATTACCTGCTTTCTGAGGGAAAGAGGTTACCCAAGATTTAGTCCTGAGAAATACTCCTTCGGAGGAGAAATTTGAAAGGACCCATGCTTATTTCTTATATTTACTCTGACTCTGACTTTGTAACTAACTCGCTGTGAGCTGGATTACAGAACGTTGCTTGGATACCTAAAAATGTACCTAGAAATTATGTACCTGTCTCACACTGTGAAATTAACTTCATAAGGGGAGAGCTCTAAAATACAAAATCAGTCGTCTTTTCCCATTTTTACAGCTGTTAAGTCAAATTTGACTTAAAATCTAAGCATTCGTATTTATTTATTTCACTTCCCACAAGAAAGGCTATATGAAATTAGAGATTATGTCAGTGTCTGTAGTTTCTGACAATAAGGTTGACTTTGGCTCGAAAGAAGGCATGTTTTAGATGTCTCCTCAGATGCTGTTCAATCTCTCTTGGAAACAAGAAGAATACCAACTGGAAATCATTCCTGCTGTAGAAGGCCGCATAGCCTGTGCTTTCCACGTCTGGGAAATCTCAATAGCTTTAGCTCCAGCTGACTGTGCCCCGACTCTGTCAGTACGTCTCCTTTTTACTGTTCCATGGATCTGCAAGCACAGCTGTGGTCCAGATTCCTTACCCCGAGGAAGAAACAGCCCCAACCAGCCCACACCACTTTACTTCTAGCAGCCGGTGCTTTTCTTCCAGCAGATGGAGATGTCAACTCTGCAGCTTTACTGTCGGTCAACATGCCACCAGCCTCTGCAAGGCGCTTTGCGTGTCGCAGGCTGTGAGATCTGGCTCTGAGAGAGCACAAAGGGCTTTCCTCAGCAAAACCTTCTTCTTCTCAGGGTTTCTACCTGACTCTGTAAACTTCTGTCTGACCCATCTGTCAATTTACACTCCACGCGTGGTCGTTTAGGTCTTGCCTTGCCACCTCGTATATAAATTACCTCCGTTGATGAAACTCCCTACTGGTCATACAAAATCAGCGCGTTTTATATGGTGGCAGCTGCTGTAATGCAGCAAATGATTTTAAGAGCCATTGAAAATACAGAAATTAGGTCAACTATATTCTCTAAATGATTCGTTGTCTCGTTTGTGATTAACGAGTAGAGAGCTATGCAGTTGTGCTTAGGCTTTACTTTAAAAGAGTTCTGAAAGAAGGCTTATGCTTATTTTCCACGATAGTATCCAGGAAGTCATTTGGATTCCCACTCAGCTCTCAAAAGAACCCCAACAACTGTGCATCCTTTGCCAGAATAAGTCTCAACTAACCAGTGCTTCTATCCCAGTATGAAATACCTTCCTAAATGCACTTTGCCTCTTCTTTTTTCTGTATCTCTCATCACCTTATGTTCAGGGCAGAGTCAGTTTTGGTTATACACTATTTAGTTTTTCGTTTCTCTGAACCTTCTAAGAAACTTGAACAAGAAAAAAGAAATTCTACCACTTCTTCACAAGATAAGTCTTTGGCTGTGTTGACTGTAGAGAAGCTTGTGGCTGCCCCCGGATCCCTGGCAGTGTCCAAGGCCAGGTTGGATGGGGCTTTGGGCAGCCTGGGCTGGTGGGGGTTGTCCCTGCCCATGGCAGGGGGTGGGGCTGGTTGGAGTGGGAGCTCCCTTCCAACCTAAACCAGTCTGGGGTTCTGTAACCTGAACAAAGAGGTATTTGTGCTGAGAAAAAATTTATGAAGTTTAATAATGTTCCCACACTGCAAATGAAATCTTTTCTGGCAACTGAGTTTCCCACTTGTGCCCTAATTTTTGTAGAGTTGCTGCTTTCTGGTGTCCCACTGCTCCTTCATGTCACAGGTTAAGTTAAAGGTTATTCCACTTCTCAGCTGAAGTCCACAGTTCCTTGTTTGCCTTTAGAGAAACAGTAAGCGTGTGAGAATTTTCCCCATAGTCAAATTCTTCACTTCAGGAAGAGAAATCTTAAATACAGTGAAATATTTTGGGAGTAACCATACTGCTTGGAATGAATAGCCGTTAGAAAATACAAATACATGCCAGTATGATGTCTGAAATACTGCCAAAAGCATGTTGTTCAGATTTGCTCCAAGCCCAGTGCCTCAGTCATCACGTATAACACTTCTCTGGAGTCTGGTGAGTGCAGATTATAACCAGTAATTCTGTGCTGGTGTACTTTCTATAATCTTCTCTGGGCAATGAAGCAAAATTCCTGCCCTGGGCACTTGGACAACTGCAGCCATCCAGCCATGTTTACCCTCTGGAAGACTCAAACCAGATGTGCACTGAAATCCTCTAACGGAGACACTGGAGGTGTGCAAGTGGTGAAGCCAGCCATGCAGTGTTGGAGGGCTTGCTCAAACCACGTTGGACAACAAGGAAAATGCATATATTTGATACATGTACAGCTGAGTATATGTGCAGACTTGCCGTTTTTGATTCCTAGAAAGAATAATTTGTGAGGTTAAATATTGTTTACGTATCTGGCATTACATAAGGTAACCTTGACCGCGTACAGTTTCAGAGCACCACCCTTGTTCCTCAGATGCAGCCGAGACACGTTGGCCTGCCTCGGGTGTGCAGAGGTGGTTTCCCAGTTCTGGAGCCACCTAGCAGGACCTTGTACCCAGCGTAGCTCAGAGCTGATCTGCAGTTCCTCAAATCTGTAACCCCCGGCTCTCCTGACCCCAGTGGAGTTCAGTGAGGAATGCTGTGGACATCTGGTTCGTGTGGGCACGTCTGAATATACTTTTAACCCCCAAAGTCAGCGGCCGAGGGTTCGCAGTCCACAAATTTCCACAGTTTCCACAGTTCCGATCAGAGGCTCTGCAACGTCTCATTTGGAAACTCTAGCACTAATGTGTTGGTATTTAATTCAGTTTTCCTTGCTGTTTCTGAGAATACCCCATCATTTTAGGGGCTGAGATAGTTGTCATGTGCACGGGAGTTCATTGACTTGTTTTTCCTTGCTCGGTGCTTCTCATGGTGGGTTTATATTATTTTAATGGAAGTTTCATTTTCTCACTGTTTTTTATGTTTATTTTAGTGTGTGTTCAAGTTCATTCAATCGTACGCTACTAATATAAGAGACTTTGTAACGTTTATTTATAGTGTTATCAGTTTTTTCAGCCGAGGGAGAAGTGAGGCAGGAAAAACCACTTATTTTCCTGAACATTTCCTTAGGTAGCACTTGTTCTGCTTGCTTTTGCAAAAGCAGCATATGGCATTACCTGTGTGTTTGTCATTGTTTTGTTTCTCTCCAAGTAATTCTTTGTAATACAGTTTACATATGTACTGTCAAATAACTTCAAAATGGCTTAAGATGGTGGTTTTACATTCACAGTTACATAAAATTGAACATGTAAATGAAGGGGAATTTTTTGGACCTGTTTTAACTAAATCTATGTTTTTATTTCCAAAAGTTTCAGACCCAGAGCTTACGTCTCTCCGACCTGCACAGAAAATCTCAGCTATGGAGAGGAATAGTTAGCGTTACCCTAATAGAAGGTCGGGAACTTAAGGCGATGGATGCAAATGGACTAAGTGATCCTTATGTGAAGTTCCGTCTGGGGCATCAGAAGTACAAGAGCAAGGTAATTTTAGCTGTGACCTATGATGCGCATTGGCTGTGCTTGAAATGTTTTGTTCCTGTTTGTGGGGCATTTTTGGCTTGTATAACTATTTAAATAGGGGTGGCTATTTATTGGTTGATTAATTATCTGTCAGAACATAGAATCCCAGAACCCCAGACTGGTTTGGGTTGGAAGGGATCCCCCAGCGCACCCAGTGCCACCCCCTGCCANGGCCTCAGCACCCTCCCAGGGAAGGATTGCTGCCTCCCAGCTCAGCTCCAGCTCCCCTCCTGCAGCTTCAGGCCCTTCCCCTTGGCCTGGCCCCCCCTGCCCTGCAACCAGCCCCTCTCCAGCTTTCCTGCAGCCCCTGCAGGCACTGCCAGGGGCTCCAAGGGCTCCCCGCAGCCTTCTCTGCTCCAGGCTGGACAAGCCCAGCTCCCTCAGCCTGGCTGCAGAGCAGAGGGGCTCCAGCCCTCGCAGCATCTCCGGGGCCTCCTCTGGCCTCGCTCCAGCAGCTCCATGGGCTCCTTGTGCTGGGGCCCCCCGAGCTGCAGGCAGCACTGCAGGGGGGTCTCAGCAGAGCGGGGCAGAGGGGCAGAATCCCCTCCCTGGCCCTGCTGGTCCCGCTGCTGGGGATGCAGCCCAGGACACGGGGGGCTTTCGGGGCTGCCAATGTCATGCCGATGAGCTTCTTGTTCCCCAACACCCCCAAATCCTTCTCCTCAGGGCTGCTCTCCATCCCTTCATGCCCCAACCTGTGGTGATACCAGGGTGGCTTCAACCCAGGTGCAGGACCTTGCCCTTGGCCTGTTGAACCTCCTGGTGTTCACGTGGGCCCACTTCTCCAGCTTGGTTTTCGGGGCTTCCAGCACACACTGAAGCTTTGTTTAGATGTTGGGGGTTTTTTATTTCATTATAAACTAAAGTAATACTACATGGGGGAAAACGTAGCACTGTAAAACAAGGGAAGGCACATCTGATTTCCATACAGACTGTTGCGGGTCATTCATGTGGCAGAGGAGAGATGTGGAGGAATTCTGACAAGTAGATACCACCTTTGGGCCTCTCTGGCCTGATGCCGGTTTCCTCTTGGATCCTTAGCGTGGTCTTATCCTTGAACCATGTCGTGCTTGTATTTTGACTTTCCTCATTGTGTCCTTACAGCGAGCTTTGTTAAAGGTCTGTGAATGTATGAGCCTAACAGGTAGAAAGAATTGATCAGGGAGAAAATGATTGTGGAGACTTGCTGGGCTTTCTTGCTATTATTTTTTATTTCCGTGATCCCTGTTTGTTTGAAAAGTGCAAAATGAGGAAGAGGCCAGGAGTGTTTAGGTGCCACATCTGCCAGACCTCAGAGCCCGCCTTAGGGCCTCTTAATCGGAAATTAGAATAAATGAAATTTCATGCTTTTGTGACTTCACAGTCTTCCTAGCATTTCTGCATTTTAGTCCTCTCTAATTTTTCCATTTTTTCAAATGGAGAAAATGGGACTGGTGGAGGTAAAAAGTAACAATTGCTTCATAGGGAAGGAACTAGGCAGTTTCCATTCTTGCTCGGGACAGGTGTGACTACTGTGACTATTGCTTTTGCATGATGGTAGAAAAACCTGCAAGCTTTCTGTTCTGCAGAGCGTGGTCAGAAGTACATGGACTGGAATCCATTGAAGTTACTTCTTTTGTCAGAAGTAACTGGACTGAAAAGTGATTGAGAAAGCTACTTTGATCTGAGTGCAAAGGAAAGGAAGTAAAATACAGTTTTGAAAAAAAAAATAATGGAATATTATTCCATAAAAAGTAAACTGTAGTATCATTTTTTCTGCCAGTATTACTGCAGCTGGGGAAAGAGGACATGATTAAATTGTTTCTGTTTAAATACTTAGAGTCATCATCTACTTGTCATTGCAGGTGCTTTGTTTTCCTTTAGGCTCAGACACATAACTTTGCAGCTAACTGTCACTCAAAGGAGGGCATAATTATTCTACAGAAAAATGGATCCATTCCCAGGGTAAATCCTTTGTTCAGGAGACTTTTGAAGGTGACAGGTTGCAGGATTTTGGAGGTTGCTGTTGCATCAGAGAGGCATGAAAGAACTGGCCAGAAGTCTTTTCTAATTGCTATTTTTTAGTTCTCACTGCTTAAGATACTCACACTGCAAACAGGAAAAAAAAAAAAAAAGAAAGAAACAAAAAAAAAGCCCAACTTCCTGAACAGACTCTAAAGATCAAATTTACAATTCAGGGAAGTACATGCCTGCATACTGCAATATGACTTTCTTTTTGCTCTCCTTTCAGATTGTGCCAAAAACTTTGAATCCTCAGTGGAGGGAGCAGTTTGACTTTCATCTCTATGAAGAACGAGGTGGAATTATTGATATTACCGTGTGGGACAGAGATGCTGGCAAAAAGGATGATTTTATTGGCAGGTTTGTGCAATTACAGCCTTTTTGTTCCCTGGGGATGAAAGGAGATGATTAAAATGAGCCTTGCCACAGAAACTATTTCTTATGACCATTTGTTCTTGCTTTTTTATTTTTTTAGGGTGGAGGGGGATTTTTTTCCAAAGTCTCAGTACAGTTTGCTAGATTGATGCAATTCTTTAGTTTGACGGTGTAAAATACTTTTTATTGACCAGTAGGTGGCAGGTTTTACCAATTGATAGACTTAAGTTTTCCTAAATAAAAAATCCCACTTTTAGTACAATAATCAAGATGCAGGAGGTTCCATACGGCAACGTCCAGCCTGGAGGAGAAATAACTCTCATGACTTGTAATAGGCACATAAGACCAAAATTATATACTTTTTTTAAAATCTGTTTGGTAAATGAAGTGACAGTTTTGAAGGACTGCACATTGCTTTTGGGGCAAATAAGATCATTCACCTAGTTAATTTTCAGGAAAAATGAATCTGCGATCCACCTTAAGAGTTCAAGAAACAGTGTAAATTTGTGTGCTTATGCTCCATTTTACTGTTTAGGAAGAGGAAAGAGGCTAATGTTTTTTAACAATGGCATTAACTGTTAGCTAAAAGGGGAAAAAACTGTCACGTGCTTATAGATATTGTATATCTATAAGCTAAGTTACTTGTTTACATCATACTTTAATTGATATCCATAAAGTCATAATAATTATTAGTCTTATATATTTTTATTGTTTTTTAGAATATTGGTTGTAGGTGCTTTCACTAGGTCATGGGTACTGTTAACTCATAGAATTACTTTCTTTGATAATTACAATCAGGAATGGAAATCCTGCAGACTGAGCCATGTACTTTTGCTGTCAATGTGACCTTTTGCTCCCTCTCGTTCTGTTTAGGACAGTGGCTTTCTTTGTCAAATTAGATCAGTCAGATAATATTCTGTGTTTATGTCCTACCATAAATTGTGGGAACTCAGAATACATGCGAAGTCTGTGGCAAGCAGACAGTTTTAGTACCAGACAAAACCACTGTCCTAAAGTATACACGGTAGGATTTTATTTTATGTGATGGAACCTTATAGATGGGGTAATACGTTTATATTTGAAGTTTAGACTGGTTTTTTTCCCTTGCTTGATTTCAGTCAACACATATGGTAACAATCACTGTTTTTCTGAAGTAACATAATCATTTAGTCCTGTGGCAACTCGTCATATGCGTTGCGAAATCATTCCTATTTTCTGCTTAACTGTAACCTTCTTATACAAAAGATGGTAAGATTCAGAGTTTTCACATGTGATTTTTCAGAGGAGTGTCATCAAAGCAGCACTTACGTTGTTACAATTACCAGTGATTATAAAGTGTTTCTAAGAGCATTGTATGAAATAAAAGACACCATTTTTGCTCCGAGGCACTTGAAACCAAAATAAGAATATGATAGAGAAATGAGAGAAGGAAAACATGTAACTTCAAATGCTTCAGCTGCTGAGGTTGCTTTTCAAACACCTAAAAATGTTGTATGTCTTCTGTGTGTATGTATTTCTTTTTAGTAACTGCATGCTGTCGTGCAAGTAACAATGATTTCTACATACGATTTGGGCCCAAGAAGTTTAATAGCATGAAAAATCTTCCAAGAAGAATGCTTGAAGCCTTCAGCATTTTTTAGTGGGAGAATCTTGTTTTGTTTTGTTTTCCTAAATAGATGTAGTTCTTGTATGTACCAAAAAAGATGTTCCTTGGACAAAGCTAACGTGTAGTGCTTCTGCAATATATAACTGATTTTAACAAAATCCGTGGTATTTTTCCCAAAATCTTGCTGCTCTTGATTTTTGTGACCTCTCTGCTGTCTGTCTGTGTATAATCCCTCCTCAGTTTGTCCTTTCAGACACTCTCTCATTTCACTGTCGGTTGGTACCTTATCTCTGGATAATGCAACCTGCAAACAAATTCCTCTCCATGAAGATTTCCATGAAAAACTTTGTCATTTGTCAAACTCAATCTGAATACAGAAATAGGTCTTAATATTCCTCCTCCCTGATAGTCTTTTCCAGTCACTGCGGATAAAAATCACCGACACCTGACAGCTCCACTTTACATTGACCTCTCTTCCCCAGTTTCTCCTTTCCAGGCTGCCTCTAAAAGCTGGAAATACTTTGGTACCGACAGTACAGACTTGCTCTCTGTGTGTGTGTGTGTTATGCTAAATGTATGTTAATTTTGTAAAGCATGACTGAGTCGTGCTCTATGACTAAAGGCTCTGTAGCTCTCAAAGCACATGTAGTAAATTGAATATTTTGATTCAAGTTCCAGGAAAAGTGATAATGAGGCTGTGGGAGGGAAACAAAAGACTTGCTGGTAGTATTCTAGCATTTGCTCAGTATCCCTTTCATCTTACTGTGATCTTCCTGCTTTTCTTGAATAATCATAGAACCACAGAATCATTAAGGTTGGAAGAGACCTCAAGGATCATCCAGTCCAACCGTCCCCCCACCACCTATTCCCCACTAAACCATGTTCCTAAGTACCACATCCAACCTGTCCTTAAACACCCCCAGGGACGGGGACTCCCCCACCTCCCTGGGCAACCTGTTCCAATGCCCGACCACCCTTTCCCAGAAGAAATTTCTCCTCATCCCCAACCTGAACCTTCCCTGGCGCAACTTGCAGCCATTTCCCCTTGTCCTGTGGCTAGCTATCTACGAGAAGAGGCCGACCCCCAGCTCACCACAACTTCCTTTCAGGGAGTTGTAGAGGGCAATAAGGTCTCCCCTGAGCCTCCTCTTCTCCAGGGTAAACAGCCCCAGTTCCCTCAG
>VWZZ01003248.1:45639-96116 GCA_013399095.1 Psophia crepitans
CTGCAAACTTACTGAGGGTGCACTCAATTCCCTCATCCAAATCATCAGCAAAGATAATATCCAAGCAACAGCTGTTACATTACATAGGAATATTTTTACTAAGTGCAAATGAAAACAATTACATCTTGAAGAGGTCCTGGCTGGCCAAAGTATCGTTAGGGAGAAGCCATGCTTGATTGAAGAGCTCCTACTCATTGAGGGAAAGAGCAAACCAAACTGAGAAAACAGAAGAAAAATTTTATTATGGAGCAGTTCTTACCTCTCATCCACAGTGCTGTTGTGTCCTCCATACCCGTTTGCTTGCAGAGCATGTGTGAAGGTCAGCAGGATTTCCTATGCAGAATAGGTGTTATCAAGCTGCTTTGGCAGGGGATGCCTTTGAAGAATGCCGTCCTTAAAACTGGTTCAGTGGTTCCCAGCGGAACTGGCTGTGGGACAACAGGGTCCCCGGGACAAAGGTAGAAGGTTCAAACCTGAGGTCCCTCCTGGAAAACAGTATGGGAAGCCCTCTTCAGTTGAAATATCCTTTCTGTGCTAAACTTTGTAACATGCAATCTTGTGACTTCTCTTGGAGTGATGCTCTGTCTGAGCTACCCTTCAGTGAAATAAAAGAGGTGGGAAATCAGGAGAATGGGCTCCTGCGTTTATCATCATACTCATTAGGCTACAGCATGTTAAGGGCCAGGATGAAGTTGGGAATGTGACATGGCAGTGATGGCATGTGTGCTTGGACTGTGAGGGTTTGGACTTGCGATTGTTTCTTGAGGGCTACAAGATGAAGGAAAAATGCTTGAGAGGCTGAAAACATGGAAGTGAGATTCTGGCTTTGGGGCAGTGTGAGAGGAGGAGGATGGAATGGAAGGGGTGGCTTGTAAGAGGGAGGAAGGTATTAAGAGGCTGAGAGTGACAGCATGGCATCCTAATTCAGAGGAGAAAGATATGACTGTCACAGAACTCAGGTAAAGCTCCAGTTTCATCTTGGTACCCAGGCTCGTTCAGCGTGGCAGTTCCTGAAATGGGATGCTGACTGATTTCCATTTGTAGCTTTGAGCATGATGTGCTTGTGAAATTCATTTGAGTCTCAGTTGCGTGCATTCTCCAGGACAGCTTAAAGGATGTAGCACCTTGTGAACTTCAGTCTTAGAATACCCTAAAAACCTGAAATCCCAAAACTATTTCAGTGAGTTTTTGGGGGCTTTCAGAAGCCTGGAGAAAGACCTCATACAAAAGCTTAAAGGAAAATGTATTTCCAGTTATATGCTGATTTGTATGAGGAAGCACTGGGCTTGCCCAGAACTGGGTTTCATGATGCAGGTGATTGAATTCTGGCATTCTTCTGAATGTCATCTTTAAATCAAAGACGTTCTACGTCCAAAGACATGACGTCTAGAAGTTCTTTTTTTTTTGAAACCACCAGTGGTTAAAGCCACAGGGGCAGCCTTCTTGCGTTCAAATAAGCATGTGGACTTGCATGAGCATCATGAGCCATTTCTTCAGCTGATGAGTAGAAATACTGTGCATGTGTGTATATTGTTCAGTTTGAGCACATTTACTATTCACATTTTTGCTATGAGTACATCATTTCTCTTCTGTATTGAGTCAGTATACTCCTGTGATTAAAAACATATACTGCAGTAAGTTTGTGTAGGTAATACTAAGATTGAAATGAAGGTGAAATGATTTTAATCTTCATGTAATTATTTAACTTTCTTATCATCTGCGTTTTTGAAGGCGATCCTGACTGTCACCTTTACGATAATCAGCTAATAAATCCTCATGATTGTTACACCTTTATGTATAGCAGTAATCTGAACAAATTGGCTGCTGACAGCTGCAATAAATTGCCAAGAATGAGTGCTGTCAGAGAACAAGTTGTTTCTGTGAACATACAGGATAAGTAAATCCCATGTCATGCAGTTTTATTCAGCTGAAGTTATTTGCAATCCAGCACGGCAGGATTTATAGCATTATTTATTGGTATGAAAAATGCTTGTTTATCTTTAAAATGACATTGACTTTTACTCATATTTTGTGCCAGGAAATTACTGTGGACTTCATCTGTATCTATGTTCATCAGTATTTATAGACGCTACTATCTTTTTTCCCCATCCGATGCAAATTAAGAACAAAAGTCCTTGTGAACAGTGTATTCATTAAAGTTACGTGTTAATTTTATCTGTAGAAAACCGAAACGTCCTATAACCTCTCTGAATATTGTCATGAAAACTCAGAGTGATTCTGTGTGCGTGTGTATATGGGTACACACCATGTAATGGATGTTCTGAAATACGAAAGTTAAAATACTTAAAATCAAGTATTTAGGTTTTCAACATATAATCTGCTATGTCTTCTCTGGTTATTTTTTTCATAGTAATAAAACTATGGAGGGGTTTTTGGGTGCACATAAATACAAGCAGTATGCGACCTGTGCTGCTGCATTATTAATGTGAAAGTATAGGGATACACTGCTCAGGGTTCTAAACTGAAGTGGGATTTTTGTATAAAATATTTATGTCTTTTTCAGTTTTATTTTTTTGCACTGAAATTTATGTAATTTCACTATGGGAGACTGAATGTTATCGGAGAGAACTGAGTGGTGCTGTAAAGCTGTGTATGGGTACTCCAACATGCATATAAATTTGAGTGAAGGACACTAAATATGCTACTGATAATGTTTGCTCCCAGATTTTTTCTAGAGATACTGTGGAGACTGTGATTTATATTAAAATACTGGCAATTTTCTTTTTTAAGTATTGTTGCCCAAGAAAGAGGTTCTCAATAGTGGCTGCTAATGTTGAAATTGATGAATCTTGCAGTTTTCTCAGTTTTGCAAAACTCTATAGAGACAAAATGGGTTCCTCTGGAATTGTAAATAGTACTTTATTATGCTGTTTGCTTGAATTTTTTTTCACATGGTGGCTTGAAAATTTCTGCATGTTGAAGTACCTTTGGGAGGACGTGTTATTTTCATGGTTTAAACCTAATGGTTAATATGCTATCGTGATTCGAGTTTGGAACTGTGTGCACATTGCACAGCAACTCTGTGCAAACACAGACAAGTGCACGAGCAGCAGCTTGTGTGTGTAATAGTTTGTTGATTATACATGGTGTCTAAAGTTAAATTATTGCAGATGCATTTCTCTGTGTAAAATAAAGGTTTTGCCCAAAGCTAAATGCTTAAAACGCTACTGGCAAGCCTGCCCTTGACAAACCCTGAGGTGTGCTGAGCCATCTCCCTTTCTGAGTGTTGACAAAGGGAATTTGATGAAAATGCCCCATCTCAGAATTTGGGTTTCAGGTATTCCACACCTTATTTATTACTATCTCTGCACTTTTTAAATTCTGTTAATTAATGCAGTGGCACTGCTGTTCTAGAAAAACAAAGAGGTTCGGTTTTGGCTCACAAATCTTCAGTAACTTCCTCCTACCAGATATTTTATTGTTTGCAACACTTACGGCCAGTTGTTATTGTCACACACTGTTGCAAATTTGATAATATTCCCCAATGTATTCTGAAACACAGAGTGCTGCACATAAACTGGATTATGTTCATGGATCCGTCTCCTGACCCTCGGTCTCCCGCTCGTGGAAATGTACTCTGCTACATAAGAGTGGCAAAATAAGAGGAAAGGAGAAGGAAAAGTGGAATGGCTGCTGAGGTATGAGGAGCCAGTGTAAAAAGTGATTAGGGGTGTAGATGGGGGCTTGTGGGTGTTTCTGGAAGGCACAGGTTGAAAGCTCTTGCAAAGTTGCTTGGACCAAGCAACTAATGAGGGGAGAACCAGGTAGGAAGACATCGTGTTCATCAAGGCAATAGACTGGTTTAGCAGAGGAAAGTGATAATTGTGCTGCAAAGAGGTTGCACTGGTGACGGCACTAACAGTGCACGTCTGTAGTGCGTGGCTGCGCCACGGGGACAGCGTAGGAAATACAAATACCACATCATAAAACATCTGCAAGTACTTTCTTATGTCTGTGCAATTTCAAAAGTAAATTTGTAGAATAGAATAGAATAGAATAGAATAGAATAGAATAGAATAGAATAGAATAGAATCATTAAGGTTGGAAGTGACCTCAAGGATCATCTAGTCCAACCATCCCCCCACCACCTATTACCCACTAAACCACGTCCCTAAGTACCACATCCAACCTTTCCTTAAACACCCTCAGGGATGGTGACTCCACCACCTCCCTGGGCAACCCGTTCCAATGCCTGACCACCCTTTCAGAGAAGAATTTTCTCCTCATCTCCAGCCTGAACCTTCCCTGGCGCAACTTGCAGCCATTTCCCCTTGTAGTTTTATTGTGAAGAGCTATGCTTCAGAAAATGTTAACCGTTCATTTCAAAAGCCACAGGATTTTGTGGCATGGACCATATTTCTTTTAGCAAGCAACAAACATTTGTCCGTATTCAGGTATTGCTCAGTGACCGGCGCGATCGTCCTGTGTTTCATGTAGCCGTCACATTTCTGTCACCAAGACTGACTTACCCCAAACCGCAGGGCTCTCCTCTGCTTTCCAGGCGTTGCTGCCTGGCACCTGGCAGCACCGTTTCCCGGGTCCTGCTGGGCTCTGCGGCGAGGCAGTGTGCTCCAGCTTCCCGGGATCCCCTCCAGCTTCCCGAGCGCGGCACCGCGCTCCCCCTCCATCAGTGCCCTACTTAGCTGAGTTACAGTCTCCAGCTCCTTTGGGAGCCTTCCTGGTTTTCCGTACATCACCTCTCTCCACCACCTGTCACGAGCATCGTGTGGGGTCTGTCATTTTATTTCTTTCTCTTTATTGCACTTAAAAATGCCGCGCTCTGGTTTTTCCAAGAACTTCACATTACTGCAGTCCTGTCTTTCTGAGGCGTGCCGTTTTCTGTCGGTGCTTTGCAGAATTTCCCCTCTCCGTTTGTTTCTTGGTTTTGCTGGGACATTGTACTCTACCGATAAAGGATACGGAGTCTCACAAATTGTAGCAGTTCATGCCTCGCTGCTTCTGATGTGTGTCCAGCTCAGTTCTAATTGCAGAATCGCACAGTTTCCTCTCCATGGCATCCTTTGGAGCAGCATAGACCTGGATCACAGTGGAGTTAAAAGGCTGTCTTCCTGAACAAGTCATGATGATAATTAAGTTGCCTGGGTTGTAGCCAAGTGGTGCTTTTCTGTCCCTATCACTTAGGATTGTGCCAATTCCTCTTTTATGCTTTATTTTGTCATGTGAGAAAATGATCTCGCTATCTGCTGTCTCTCCCTTGCCTGGCCACCTGGCTTTTAAGAGACCTTCTATGTCATGTCGCTACCTTTGTAATTCATTCATTAGCAAGGATATTTCACCAGGGTGCCAACGCGGTCTTACATTCCGGGTTCTGTTAGAACTAGAGAGGGGAGGTGATTTTTACCTCTTAGACGTGCTGATAATAAAATACTACATATAGTTCTGGCTTCTGCACTTTAAAAAGGATGCAGGAGAATTTCACTGCATCAGAAAAGTTACAAAAAGTCATTTGAGGGCTGTAGGAGATGTGTTCCAAGGAAATGTATAGGGAGCTGAAGGTGTTTAGCATATCAAAAGGAAGATCAAGAAGAGATATGATTATGGTATATCAGTACCTTCACTAGAAGAAAATATGGGGCACTAAAGGCTTTTTCAACTGAGTAAAGAAAGGCATAAAAAGAACCAAAGGCCAGATATATTCAAATTAAAAATAAATCAGAAATGTATTTCTAACAGTTTGGGCGATTAACACACTGAACACAGTTTCAGAGAAGTGGTGGATTCCCCTTGAATCTTCAAATCTTCCTCCATGGGAGCTGTACCCTGTTTCGGCAGCCACTTCTCTGTGATACTTTGACACGTGAGCTGGAGGCACTTGCCTCTTTTTCTCCCTTCTGATCTCTCAAGGCCTGAAAATCCAGATCCACCCGCTGTCTGATCATGTTCATGTGTAGAGCTGATGTGGGGGGACGAGCCTCCGCGCCTCTTCCCGAGGGGCGGCCAGCCAGGGAATCGCTCCAGGCACCCTGCACGCCGCTTCTGACGCTGCACAGGCGTGCACCCGAGGGATCGTACGGCATGGAGACCGGGGTCATGCAAAATGCTCCCAATTGCCCTAGAAGCTGAAATTCCATGAAATGTGATTTAGAGCCATGCTCAAAAATCTGTCTAGGGAGTTAATGGCGATTTTTGCCATAATTCTCCAGGCTGATCTCTTCACAGGTGGAAAACTTTTTTTCAGCAGCAGCATGTAAATAGTAATCCCATAAGAAACTGAATTGTCCAAAATTGCTATGATCTCCTTCTATCAATGTGACAGCTGCCAGTCATAGGCAACTTATGGTCTTCTGGAAATGGCTGTAATTTTTCATGGTCCTCAATCTGAGAATGCACGACAAAAATTTCTACCACCACGACGCTCATTCTGCACCACCTTCTGGTAACGTTCAAGTTCACCTTCATCCTCAAAGCATCTTTGTTCTCCATGGAAACAGTTGTAGGTGACAAATGTCTTTTAAGAGAACATCTTGACTGATGTAAAAGTCAGCATTGCTAAAGCTTTAAAGCTTGGAATACTTGTATATGCTCGCAGTAAAATATAAAGGGACGTTGTCAGCCTGAACTTTCCAAAGCTATTTACTTCTAGAAGTATTTTGTTAACTTTAGTGCTTGTAAGGAAATCCAATCCTAAAAGGAGGAGTTTTGTGGATTTCCTACTGGTGTCTGTAAAGGTTATTCTAGGATAGAGTGAGTGCTTAGGTAATGCCCTGACAAAACTAGGCTTCTTCATCGTTTTGGTGACATCCAAAGATCTGGTGAGGGCAAAGCAGATCTAACAAAAAATTGTTTGGTTTTTTTTTTTGCAGGAAAATTTGGTGTGAGATAACACAAAGTTGATTTTCCCCCCCCCCAAAAAACCCAACAAAACCCACAATTAGTAAGTGAAAAGAATGGCAGTTTTTCTCATAGTGTCTGGAAGGTCTCACAAGCGTGTGTGCCACCAACGTGCTCACCTCACGCTGAATGCTGCTCGAGCCTCAGCACCTTGGAGCTAGACACACGTGAGCTGCATCTCCTGCGAGGCCAGGGCAGGGGACCTGGCACAGGACGAGAAGTGTGCGTTCACCTGCCCGCGTATGCGCCAAGATGCTCTTAACCTGGATTTCCATAAAGCGTGGCCGTGACAGTCCTTCATGGAATAACGCTGGTTTATTATCTGAGAGTCCTTCAAAACATATTTTTTTCTGTAAAATGGTTAAGGCTTTCACTGGAAAAAGTTTCCAGATCACTCCCTACCCTTTGTATGACTTCAGGAAGTAACAGGCTGGCGATGCGCTGTTTGTGGAGATCTGTCGAGCAGACAGAAGAGACGTGTTCCTCAGGGAACCTGTTGTAGGTATGGTGCTATTAGGAATATTGTAGAGCTGTAGGAAAGGTGCAGGGCTAAAATCGAATTGTCAGTTGCTTCTTTTAGCCTAAATGAAAAGCAGCATGGCCTACTGATGTTGCAAAAGTGCTGTAACTTCAAGCACTGGAGAACTTGGGGCTTGTTGCTCTAATGTAAACCCTGTGGTTTTAGTCACTGCAGTGTCCCGATGCATGCAGGGGATTTTTTGTTCCACTGGGGATGGCGTTTGTTCCCTATTTCTGAGTGAGGGGTGCGTTATCTCTGCATTATTTGTATCATAATGACTTCCCGATTCTTTTGCTGACTTTAAGATTAGACTGGTTCTTTGAGTGATTATTGGTTAGAATTGCAGTACTGTTGCAGAGAAATATTTTTGAGGGGTGTCTGTTTTGAGATAAACTATGAAAGAATATTTAACACCAGGGGCATCTTAATCTACTCCAGGTTTGAATGCTCGATTACAATATTCCATATCTTGAGGAGGGCTTTATACTCCTCCCCACAGCCTAAACAAAAATTGGATGTATATGTACGAAACTTGTACTGACGGTCAGCCTGCACTGACAGCAACAGCTTTATTTCAGCTGTAAGTCTTTCCTTACTGCTGTTAATTTAATTTCTCACTCCTTATCATCCAAATAGTTCAAAATAAGAGGTAAACATTAAGCTCAGAATGCTATGTCGGTTAGAAGTTTTTTTCATTGTAAAATAATTGAACCTTGTTACTGTATGAGCTGCGCAGTAGTTTAACTTTGACAGCTGCGTAACAGACAGTAAAAGTTTAAAAAAAAAATAAAAGGAAATTTTCCTGTGAGATATCTAATCTGCCTGTGATAACACAGCGCCAATTTATGAGGCCACATTTATTCTCGTAATTGGCTATTTCCTGTCCTTAAATGCCTATTTATTCATGTCTGCCACCTTTTTCTCAGTTTATTGGCCTGGCGGTCACCACATTATCTTTCTCTTCAAAATCAATTGACATTTTATGAAAAGAGTTTGCTAGATGTTTAGTTTAGTGAGAGTGGCATATAGAACATGTGCTTGTCACATTAAATAATCTCTCTTACAGTATTCAATATATATATATAGAGAATATATTAATTTACTTTATTTCAATATTGTTATTGTTTTTATTTAGAGGAGTGAATGGGCAAAATATTACAGGGGGATGCTCTAAGTAGAAGTATTCCAAAGAATGTTTCTTTCCACAGAAATTCCTGTTCAGTGCAAGCTGGCATTACATTCGACACAGGCGTTGAATTTCTAGACATGCTCAGAGTCTCAATCTAGGAAAAGTTGAAACTTGTGAACTGTACAAATTAAAATATTAAAACTTCTAAGCTGTGCAGAGACTAATTACTAACCCTAAGGTATTCTTGCTTTAATTAAAAGCTTGTGGTCAGCTCTTAGTTAGCACCAATACTGTTTTCCCCTTCCGTGCTCTACCTTTTATTTTTGAAGACGTTGCAAAGCTATTTCTGCTGGCTGGCACGTATGGAGCCATTCTTCATTAGCTCAGTGTATGGTACAGCCAGGGTCATTCAGAGAGGGATCAAGCAGGCTGGGTTGGCTTCAGCCACTCTGCGCAGCTATAAGCAGTCCCTGCTCATTACAACATGACACATCTTATTATATAGGGGGTTGTGGCATCAGATTTTATCCTGGATGCCGGCGTGAAGCTTTGACCTGAGCCAAGTACAGCTTACTGCAAGAGAGCTGAGCCTTTTGGGTGGTGCTCAAGTCATATTTTTCTATGTTCAGTCATGTTAACTCCATCACAATTAAGTCCACACAGGTTTTTTTTTTTTTTTAAGAGATTTTAAACTGTTGTTAGATGAATGGTATCAAAAATGTTCACATCAAAACTTAGGTTTTGTGTTTATACCAGAGGCGTAATTAAAAAGTACAGTTTGCATCTGAAGCTGGATTTTTAACATTCTCTTGGACTGCAATCGAGTAAGGTATATTAGCTAACCTTGTTTGTTGTGTCGGAACATTCTGTTTAATATTTATTTTTCACATGCATGCCAGGTTTTATCTTGGGGGGAGGGTGGGGGGGAAGTCAAATAAGCAGCACGGGTTGAAGCTGAAGAGAAATGCTTCCAGAAGCTGGGGAGGAATTTCTACTGATTCGGTTTTTTGTGCAGCTGAATGGAAGTAAGCCAATGTGCGCTTGTTTGATGTTTAAAAAATGCACACCCTGATGGAAAGTGTTTGTTTCTAGGTGCCAGGTTGACCTGTCGACCCTGAGTAAAGAACAAACCCACAAGTTGGAGATGCCACTGGAGGAGGGAGAGGGATGCCTGGTGTTGCTGGTGGCTCTCACAGCCTCAGCTGCAGTCACTATCTCGGACCTCTCCGTCAACTCCTTGGAGGACCAGAAGGAGCGAGAGGAGATACTAAAGAGATATGTATGGAGTTCTTCTGTTTTGCCCTTTGTTTGCAAAATCTTTGTTTATATAAATAACAAGCATCAGGGGGGAAAAATCTAAATATTTCCCATATATCCTTAGCACACTCAGCCAGTGACAGTCGTTCAGATAGTTACTAACATTATCACAGCTGGTTCTGGTAACCAAGAAGGCCACAAATCCTCTTTATACAATGAAGTGTTTTTTACATAGTAATTCGGCTATTTGATATGATCATGTGACATAAAGAAATTAATTTTGCTGCCTTGCAGATAGTTTTTATGAAGCATGAAATAACTAAGGGGTCACTCAGTGGCTGTACAGTTCCTAGTGAATGTTTATGCCAAATGGTTTGAGGTGCCAATAGGTTTCAGCTTTTTTTTGAGCATCTACTAAAGGGCAAGAAAACTTAGTTTTTGTCTGCACATTAGAGGCTGGAGCAGTATTTTGTATCATCAAAAAATTATTTTAAACAATATTCCCATTTCAAAATATTCCGAAGCAAATTATTTTAATTTCCCAGCATCCTCACATTATACAGGATCTGTGTAGTTTTGTCAAAGCAACAGAGAGGGGAGCTCTTACTCCAGTATTTGCTAATACCTAAACCACTAAAAGTAACTGTCTCACTACGCACGGAGAAAGAAGAAAAAAAAAGAAAAAGAAAAAGCTATTTCCACTTAAAATTACAAAGCTTTTATTGTACAAATGCTGCCAGGTGTTTAGAACGGCTTCTCTAGACACTCAGCCATTAAACTAAGCTCTGACTAACAAAGAGCCGCTTAATTTTTTTTTTTAGATTTTAAAATATTCCTATTCCATGACTGACATCCTTTCAATAACTGAATTTAATAAAGATGTACCTTATCAGGCTGTGCAGATAACATGAAGTGCTAGTACTAATGCTGTACAATATTCTTCAAACAGATTAGCAGGATGTGCGCTTCAGCAAATTTATTCTGGCTATCTCCACTGAATCAGCTGTCTGCTAATGCTTGTACAACTCATACACCAATAGTGTTATCATAAACACAGTTTAATAGAGGTGACTTAGTGAGGCTAAACATAATACTGCTAAACCAACTGAGAGCTAAGGTATTGTGCACCGTCTTTGAAAAATAATTACAATTAAGAGAGTTATTGCACATTTTGGAATCTGCCAAGACAGCCTGTGGTTGTCAGAATAGATCTTTATAAATATAATAAATTTGTGATGGATAAGTTTCTGAGGTGACATACTTCTTGCTACCAAGTGCAGCAATACCATATTTCTGTGGATTATCGTGTGGGATGATATGGCAGTCAAGTGATACTGATGGTTTTGATAATTTAGTAGCAGTATAGAAACATGTTACGACTGTGTATTATTAATCGGTTTTCCTAAATTCTCAATTTTTTCTGTCCCCAGTGTAAAGCATAATTACGTGGTGTAAGATTGATCTATTTATTTCCGTTTCTTAGATATTCGTGGATATGTGTCTTGTCTCATATTTATACTGCTTTGTGCATTTGAACACACTTGTGTTTTTGGAAGATGTTTGTGTTGCGGAGGCATGCCTTTCTCATTATGTGTTTTTGAAAATTGTAGCATCGACATGCCTTTGTGACAAGTTTTGCTGTTTTTATTAAAATGACCGTTGGACAGCAGAAGAAAGAAATGACAAGGATGAACAAAATTCAGATAGTTTATTTTGTGTATGTTTGATTTCTCTTCGCTGTGCATATCTCTACTTCAGACCCGACGCAACGAGAGAGTGTGCAATTAGCAAGATACACTGTTCCCCATCGAGTGGCTGTATTTTGGGGTGTATTTTTTGTCCTCTTAAAAAAATCTAGCTTCCGTTTGAGAAATGTATTTTGCACACTTTCTGCAGCCAAAAACAGTTAATGAGCTGACCTTGCCATCAGATCAAATAGCCTTGGAAAATGACTCTATTACTGTCATTTAACCATTTGTAGCTGAACATCAGAGCCGTACAAATTAAACAGGCATTACTGTTTGAACCATTATTTTACCACAATTGTCTGGAAAGATTAATTCCTTTTGGGGTGAGGAGGGGGGCGCATTAATGGGTACAGACCAAGAGAGATTGTATGACCTTTTCAGAACGGGTGTGCTGAACCCGCGGTCCCCCTTGTCACAGTTTAAAAACCAGAGGAGCTAGTTTAGAGAAGAAGTTGTTAGCATTCCATTTTTATTATGACATTTCACAGTCATCCGATTTAATGTCCCTTGACCAGATTGTCCACCGTGAGACGATGGGCTTGAAATGTTATTTAGAGCATTGATAAAAGGTGAGCAGTTCTAAGATGACAGCGAGTCATAAGGCTGGTGGTGTGACATTAATTTTCTCCATAACAGAGATGGAATAAGACGTCATGGTGACAAGCTGTCAATCAGTACTGGCCCCTCAGTGTATCTCGATGCCATAGGATGGGGTATTGCTTCTCCCATAATAGAGCTGAACTGAGATGCTCTCCCTGACAGCTGCTGCAGCCATACAGAAAATATATTATACAGCCTTTCATTAAAAAAATAAAGAGGACTCATCTCCAGAGCATTTCAATCTTTTCCCATCTATTGAGGGCTGAAAAGATTCACAGCAAATCACAGATTCCTCTGCTATGGAAATTTCAGGCTTCAGAAACCATGCGGGTTTTGAGGCCTTCAACAATAATCATAAATAAGAAGACAGAATATCATCTGATAAATCATTACTTAAAGTTACGTATTTAAAGTAATGTATTAAAGCCATTTGCTTCTCCCAGGGCCTCCGCCGTGGCATTGTACACATTTTCAGCAGTCTCCGCAGCCGCCACGTGCGGCAGATGAATCTGAGCCAGCTGGGTTGCTGGAACTAACAGTTCAAAAACAATTATTCCTCAGGATGCTAACAAAGGTAGCAACGTGAAACACAGGTCCGGTGCCTTTTTGCAGAACGAGCTTACTGGCATGAAATGTGGAGAAAGGGAGCTGCACAGCATTGCGGGGGGGTGGAGGGGGGGCAGCTGCCTGGCTTGCGCCGTGTTTGCTTTTTGCTTTGTTTTCTTTCTGCAGCTTGGTGTTTGTTTCGGTCGTGGGGAAACTTGGGTAAAATGCGGAAACGTTTCTGTAAATCCTTTCACTTTCATCACGGTATTAGAGCAGAATTATCTCTGTTGTGGTACCAGTTCTGATAAGAAGCTTCCAAACCTTGGCCGTTATTGTAATAAATGAGGGATGGTGCCCACACGCTTCTGAATTATCACAGTGCTATCTGTAACAGCATCTCTGCCACCCTCAGCTTGTAAGCACATAAGCAGGGGCTTGAGTGTGCGCTGATTAAAGTTAACCATCAGCATTTTTAAGCTGTGTTTCTGATGATTAGCATATTACAGATGATAAAAATTTATGAGCCGTTACCCTGTGATAACACGCGTGCACGTAGTCCTGCGTATGTACCGTGCCGGGTACTGCACTGAACTGGATTCCCCAGGTCAGTCCACCAAGGTCAAACCTTCACTGTAAACACTAAATGGTCAGTTGGGGCTTGTGAAATTAATATCAGAGTGTGATTTAACTGTTAGAATTGTCTTATTAATAAAAAGACAGGGGTGCATATTATATGTCTAACATTTTAACGGATAGGTTATCTATGCATAAACATACTGCAGTTTTTGCAAACTGACATTTAATATTTCATTCACCTGTGGTTTTCAGAACAGTGGTGTTATTTATTCTGGTTTTCCATAACAGTCGATTTTGCCTTCATAATAAGTTAAAGAATTGTTGACTTGGTGTTTTACCTGACGTTTGCGTTTTCTAGCAATCTGCACATTATCATAAGCAGTGGAAAAGATTTCACCTGCACTGCATTAAAATTTTAGAAAAGGCCACAGGCATTAAATGCATTAGTCCAGATTTTAAAATAGTTCAAAATAAAGGTACGTGCTAGTATTTATAAACAAGATTTGCAAAACCAACCTAAAGTTAGACCGCATATATTTATATGATTTAAAATGGATTTGAAAATCTGATTTTAGTTTCCTCTTTTGGAGGTCCTCTCTGAGGTTATCTAAAAACTGAATGATAACACAGGTTTGTTTTTAATTGATTGCAGATTCAAAGCTGCATTTGATGTTCTATCATTTGAAATTCTACAACTTTTAAATTATATTCGAAGTTAGAGCTTGAGAATTTTAGCATATCACACCGAAGTGGTGCAATACTCCCAGTTTGCTATTTTCAGTTATTTGAAAAAAGAGCAGCAACAGAACACACTTTCCAAGCAGCTTTCTAAAACATATGTTGGATGAATAAATGCAAGTGTTATTCTGGTCTTTAATTTTTTCATCGTCTTTTTAATATATGTAGGTGTTGCAGAAATTTATATTTAAAAAATAATGATTTACAGTAAGAGCTTTCTGCTATGGAATTGGAACCATCTTTTAGTTTTCTTTTATTTTTTGCACTCGATTACTATGAAAATTATTGTGGTAATGCTCTTTTGATTGTTATTTGCAAGCTATATGCAAGCTTATATATGAATATATGCTATATGCAAGCTTGCGTATGCTGGTTGACAACAAAAACAATATTGGCCGTAAGTCGCTGTTAAAAACATTATTGGAGCCATCAAAGGGAAAATGTGAAGACAGATCTCACAAAAGTATTCAGGGAGAGGAAGTGTTTCATTGTTTGTATTAATTTTGTAAATACAATGGTATAATTTTAAATTTTGATGGACAGTTGTTCATCTCCTATTATGGGATTAACAGTAGAATTAGTGTTATATTTAATAATTCATAAAATTTTCATTGAATTTTCATTGGTAAGTTAAAGTTGCAAAATACTGGAAGAAGCACAACTGTACATTTTTCAGAAAATAATATTTGAAAGTATGAGTATGTTAGAATTGCACTAACATATCTGGGCTAGGGAGGAGAGTATTAACACTGCTTTTGGTTTGTCTTTTCTTGCAATCCAGAATTGTTTTTCTTTTTATTATTTTTTAGAGTCCAATGATGATGTTCCATAACATGAAGGATGTGGGATTTCTTCAGGTGAAGGTCATCAGGGCGGAAGCATTGATGGCAGCTGATGTCACAGGCAAGAATTCATTTAGTTTCTGTGACAGTAAATACTGTCGTAAGACTGGGCATTTTTAGAAGTGAAAAAAAAAAATTAAACCAGAAGTTTATCTAAAGATTATTTTCTGTTTGCGCCGTCTCACCTTCTGCTCATTAAGGAAAAAATCTGCAGAGAAACAAACAAGCAAAACTTTTGTAAGCAAGGCAGCAAGTCCTCATGCTGGTAGAGCCCTGCATAGGTTACTTCTCAGAAGGGTGAAAAGCATGTTTTTCTCCATCAAAGGTCCTGGAAAAAAATATGTAGAAAAGACTTATTTTTCTAGTAGATAAAAATACACAAAATTGTCCAAATTAAAGCTGAATTCCAAAAGACATGGCAAATAAAAGGCACTAGATTTAGATAGTCCTTTAAAGTTTTTGCTGAAAGAACTGCCTGATATTTAGCAAGGCTGCTGTTGGTTTCAGACTTTTCAAATAAATGCAGTTTCCTGTAACTACTGCTTATCTGTTTAAGAAAGGAAATAAGAAAATCTTTTTTAATTTTCTATTTTATGTGATATAAGTTGAGTGGATAATTTAACCTTTTGCTTTTGAAAATGAAGAAAAAATATTTCAGCCACACTGACCATATTTCTCCAGAAATGTCCAAGTTATCTCCTCTAAGTACAATCACCTTCACACTGCACAAGTTGAATGGAGCAAAATGTGCTGCTTCTGTGTCAGAAAATAGCCATCTCTGCTTTAAAAAAAAAAAAAAAAAGAAAAAAAGAAAAAAGAAACTACACTAACCTAGCTGGTTTAACTGTGATTTGAACATAATCGCTCCAGGAACAGACGTAGATATACAGCAACTTACTCACTTTTTAGTAGTTTTGACAATTAGCTTGAGTAACAGTATTTATATTTTTTTCCTCTGGCAAGGTAACAGAGCAAACATTTTATTGCTGAAACTGATCATCCAGTTTGTGGCACGCAAAATAACAGCTTCTATTTTCAGGGAGGTTGGAGAAACGCTTCTAAAGATTCCTCACTCTGCTGTGACCTTATAATCCAATGTGGTCTGAACAGAGAGAGAGATTAAGTTATTCAGGGGCAAATGGGATAATTCAGTCCCTGACCTCGTTCAGTCTTCGACTTTTCCAGATCAACATGTCATTTGTGCTGGTTGAACAAATTTTTTGGAAATACATTTGATTCAATTAAAGATGTACAGAGCCACCAAAAATTTGCAGACATTGCATTTAGAACGGTGAGCAGGAAGACGGGGAAGAACACTCAATACCTTCCCGTGTCCCACATATTTTGTTCGTTAGCAAGAAAAAAACACTTACAGGGCAGATACATTTTGTAAGATGGCTATACATTCCAGGCATTACAGATAGCATTGTGTATTTTGGACGAAAGTATCTGGTGTTTATAAAGAGGACGAGGAGGTTTTATTAACTACTGTAGTAATTTATAGCTATTTTTGGTAACTTGTGGGTATATACAGATCATTCACTGTAGATTAAACTTTGATTAGTCATATTTAGAAAGAAATCAAAGTAATTATATGGTGAGCGTCCATAAATCATGTTTGCAAAAATTGCATAAAACCTGACCCGCCGCTTTTATTCAGCTGAGGAATACTTATTAGTCAGTGTGGAGAGCGCTGTCATCAGTGGTACAGCTTACATGACTAAGGATTGCTTGTGTGAGTAAAAGCTAAGGACTGGTTTGCTCTTCTTACTACATTGTTTTTTCAGAGTTAATCTTTTGCCCTCCCCTGAGTCTGAAAAGTAGCTGAAACACCTGTATGGTACCTGTGTGGTTTGCTCTGTTTCCTGCCTGCTGAACATATCCCATTTCACTTTCAGGAATCTTTTCATGTGAGGTAATAAATCAAAATTTATTAGTTTGGGCTGAATGGATTTTAAAAATCCTTAATATTACATCATTAAGCGTAAGCACAGACGGAAAAAGATTTCTGTAATCTTTTAAGTAGTCATCAATCTTACTACAGTTGCAAGGATTTTTTTTTTCCTTTCGAAATGTGAAATTTTTCTTTTGTTACCATACATTCATTGAGCAGCATTGTAACTCTGTGTGAATAAAGAGCAATTGAAACTCCCGTTGAATGAATGAGTAAAAAGCACAAATTACTTTTTAATGAAACCCTCAATTCTTCTCCGTTCCACAGAAAGCCCATAGCCTTGTTCAGCTGAATGCTACTACAGTAGGTCACTTCAGTTAAGCCCCTAATAAACTGTTGATAGTCGAAGGCAGTTTTTTCTCCAGTTTCAATAGCCCAGTGTTGGACAGTGCTCTTCAGATTGTTAGGGTTAGTACAGGGTTTTTTGGTTTTTTCAAGAAAGATGGAGAGAGGTTGAGGGTGGTGATTTACAACCCCCACACATATACGTGCGTTGAACAAGGTGCCAGGGTGGGCTGAAATTTTGGTGAAGTCGTGGGCAGGCGAGCAAGTGGGGACGCCCAGTTTGGAAATGGCGTGTTGCTCAAACTTGCCCTAACTGGGTTGGAAAAGGACACAGTGATACTTCACACTCAGCCTACTTGCAAGGAAGTCTAGGAAAGGGAGGATGGTTGAGGGGTTGAGAGATTCCCCACTGGTGCTTGAAAGCTCACCAGGATTTCAGGGAGAGCTGAAAAATAGGGCGTCTTGCAGGAGCAGGGCCTCTGAGAGAACTGGCAGGTAAATATGGATGTTTCCCCTGGAAAAACAGTGTCTTTCCATGGTCAAAACACAATTTTAGGGCTTCCACCAATGCAGAATTATGTTCTGTTGGAAACTGTGTGCACATCAAATACCAATTCTTGGAAAATACCTTTCTCTTTTTTTTTTTAAAACAGCAGCACATAGACATTGAGCATGGTGTTTATTTTTTCTTCTCTTGATGAGAAGAACGTTTCATTTAAATTTTCTGTTGCGTTTTAGCTATTCTCTGCAAGTTGGATTTCTCCCTAAATCCTCAGCTAAAAGAACTTAAATTTCCCCTTTCCCCGTTCCTCTGCTGACTTGTGGTTCCTCTGGAAGACAGGCAATCCTTCTCGAGGGTTCGGCTGCTCGCGGCGCCTCAGCATAGCAGCGTGTGTGCTCCAGGGACGTCCGTTTGCATGAAGAGGTCTCTGGTGGTGCAGGGAAACGTAAGATGCGATGGACTTATGTCAGTTTGCCTCTGAAATTAATAGATACTCTATTCACCTAGCCTGTGTGAGTTTTGGAAAGCGATCGATCCTCCACCGTGACACGGTGCCAGTGTAGGCACTGGTCAGGTGAGCGTTTTCCTTCTGCAGCAAGCTGGGTCATGGTGGAAGGCTGCCGGCTTCGCAGGCAGCGCTTGCGTCTCCTTTACTGGGGCAGGTGCCTTCCTCCTTTTCCTTCTACCGTGAAATAAAACGAAAAGCCCCTGACTCGTTGTTGATGAGGAAAAAGCAGGATGGGAAAAGATGTGCCACAGGTTTGATCAACTGCAGCAGAAGTCCTGTTATTTTCAGGAATAATAGTTAGCAACTCAGATTCATTAGCTCCATGTGACGGCCTGCCTGGAAAACAGTTTGTTTTGCTGTCTTTGGGCTTTAATTAAGACGTGTTCAATTCTAGCCCCCTGGCTCCCTTCTCCCCCTGCCCCCACCCCACTTGCTGTGTCACAGACCGGCGATCAGACGCTTTCAGATGGTCCAGCCCATGACTTTGACCTTCTGCGCGGTCCGGCGTTCCCTGGGGAACCGTTCAGCTCATGAGGTCTGATTTCACACTTCCAGGATGCCTCGGCTCTCTGAACAATGACAGGGAGACAAAGCCCTTTAGAGCGGGCCGCATGGGGACTTGTTTAAATTGGAAACTAGAGAGGAGTCAAGGAACAAGGTTACAGGCTACAGAATAGTGCTTTTAATAAAGAGCTCACAGCTCTGGTTCAGCTCAAAGAGGGCTACCTCTGTACAATTAATTGAGACATTTATCTGGAGCATCTTGGGCCTCTACTTTCTCACAGAATTATGTGATAAATATCAGCTAAGAGGCAAATGAGATGTGCATGAAATGAATTTTTAACACTTTGATTACTGTGTCTCCAGTCTTCATTAGAAGCAAATTTATTTGTATTTCTGACCTCATTATTAATCAATTGCCTGCTTTTTTTTCTCTTTTTTTTTGGGGGTACCGTAATTTCAGAACCTGGTATGTCAGACAGATTTTACTAAAGAGCTAGGTGACATTTAGGTTTACAGTCAAAGCTTTTCAGGCTTCTCCTACTCTGAAGCACAGAAACTAAGTATAGGAAATGAGGCAGTTTTTTTCTTTTCTTCTTTTTCGGTTTTAAGTCTGGAATTCAGCCTCTCTTCTAAGACAATTCCATGTTAAAATTTTGATTAAAGTACTTGAAAATAGCATGGAGATACCAAGATGACTAAATGTGCATACTGTAAATGAGTTTTCTAAAATCTGTTCTACTAGAATGTCCTAACACCGCATCAGCAAAAATAGTCTTTGAAATTGTTCTTCAGATGCTAGGGAATGTCGGAGTGATGTACACAAACATTAAATTCACAAAGGTATGGAGACCCATGCATGTAAAATTGAAGGTGTAAATTCAGAGGCCCTTTGGAAATACGGTTCTAAAAGTAATTTGCTCTGTCAATTAGTGCAACCAGATTTCAATATACACTTGAAATATCTTCACAAAGTACGGAGATCTACTAGACGGGCAGTATTCCACAGTAGATAAAATCTCACCTGGTCCTATCGTACAGATCACCTGAAGATATCAGTCCCTTATCACGTCCTGCAAAACTTTTTTTTTTAGGAAAACTTTTTTTTTTTTTTAGGAAAGTAACAGTTTAGGATAGTAATGGCAAAATAAGGATTTAAAATACATTTTTTGTTAACCGTAGCATTTAGAAATAAATATATAGTAGAAGGTTGACTTGTGATTATTAACCCTTCCCCTCCCTTCATAAATAGTGTGTTGAGATGAGTTCAGCACAGCAGCACCACTACACTGGATCGCCCGGTAAGGTACCTCGCAAAATCATGACACCGGTCCATGGCAGCGTGACTGCAGCCGCCCTGTTAAAGAGGAATTATCATTTAAAGATGGAAAACTAGGAAAGGTTAACTGACTCAGCTAAGGCTGACAGAGCAAGTCCTTGTCAAAGCTGGCATTTGGCTTGGGTCCTGTACTTAATCCATTAGATAAGGCAGCTTCTCGGGCTATTGAGCCATTCCTCCTCCTGGCCAAAGGTCAGACTGACTGCTCTGCTGCAAGCAGCTGGCTGGCAGGGAGCTTGGAACAGCATTAGTGACATTAGCGTCTGCATGAGTGGCACTGCCCCCCAGAGTCATGAACTGGCTGTCTTGTCTTCCCGAAAAATAAAGGCCTTTTTTGGCTGCAGGGACTTAGATCCGTAATGGACAGGCAGGGCCAGCGGTAGGGGAGAAACCGTAATAGCCCATGAAATATTCAAACAATATCTCGGCTTTCATAACCATGTTAAACTTGGTTGAACTTTGCGAAGTTGTGGTTTGTGAACCTGACTTTTAAAACTAGAAATGGAACTGAACTCTCCTATTAAATTTTTAAAACTGTCCAAAACATTCGGGAATCCTTGTGATTCTGGTTCAGTTTGGAGAATGTACTTCGAACACTGTAAAACTGGTGTAATACTTAGTTCAGAATAAAGTTAGCGATTTCCTTAGAATCAGCTCACGGTCTAGCCAGTGCTGGAGATGACTTTCTACCAGTTTATATGACTTCAGCGACTGATCGGTGGCGGCTAAATGGTAACGGCCAATCTGTATTTAACCTGCTGCGTGGTTCTTTTTGTTGAGAAAACTGCTGAAGAAACAAAAGCAGGAAATTGTTTGTATCCCTGGATGTATACTGAAGCAATGCATGCTTCCTACTACACCTACTCTGAAAAGCAGTTGCATCAATGGTGGGACCTTGTAAGGGTCCACAGCAGCCCTGATTGAGAAAGAGTTGTTCTACAGTGACTGATGGTCTTTCAGATTTTTTTATTTTCTTTCTTTCGCCTGGAGTTTCAAAGATTGAAAACAGAAAAGCATGATATTTATGACTTCACACGGGTGTTTTTTCCTTTCTAAAACAGGCAATCATCTCACTGTGTAAAATATGGATGTTTCCATATGTTTGTGTACTAAAGTCTCCTTTTTTAAAATATTAACCAAATAATATGCAGATGTCATTCAGTTTTCTGGAGAAAAATGTATGTATTTGGCAGAGTTTTATAATAAAAGGACATCACAGTTTAACTTGTACAAAACATAGCAAGCAAGATATGTAAATTTAAGCTTTGATAGCTTTTCATCAAGGAAAACTGTGCTTTGTTTACAAGTGGAGGTAGAAAGTGAGTGCAAAACTGCAATTATGTTGAACTGAAGTCCCCGTTCGGAAGAACTGCTGTGCCCCAAAATGGATTTTTGCTGGTAAAACAATCTACCAAAAATCAAAATTTTTTATTAGACAACTTCCTCCTCAGGGACCATTGAAGGACATACCTATTTAACTTCCCTGGAAATATGAATTATTTTGTATTGCAGTTTGACAGCTCTAATAATTAGGTAAAGTTTGTATTTAGACCAACAGAAGAAACTTGCTTCTGAATTGGTCACGTGTCATTTGCTCTCCTGTGAAAAAGCAGTACTTTCAAAGTTGAATGTGGGGTGATGCCCAACGTTTTGTTGGTTTAGCTGCCTGCTGGGCTGGACAGAGTCCATCTCGTCTCCAGCTTGGGAAATGGGCTGCAGTGACGTGTGTCTCAGACTGGTCCACTAGACCTAGAACATCAGTTTGCAAGGGTTCACGAGCCACCTAACATCTCTGGTGCTTACTGATGAGTTCCAGCAAAGCGAGCCAGCTGATGTACAAATGTGGAAGTCCTGTGATCTTTGAACTGATGAAAAGGGCCATTCCTGAACTTTTCTAAGAGAAGAACACAGCAGAGCTGTAGCTACTTGAGCAGAAAATTCAGCAGCTAAAATTGTGTGGAGTTTGAGGCTTTGTTGTTTTGATTTTCTAAATATTTTGAGAGGCAATTAAAAACTGACACTATTTAGGTCTCTTCTGTGATGAAAAAGTGTATTTTATATAGTTGCAGGAGAAAAAAAGTTGTTCCAGTGGCCAGCCTTCTGGGCTCCAGATAATGAATCTGAGCTCCAAACCTACTTTATTTCTTTTGTGAAGGACTTCCTGGGCTGTGGGGAATTTCGACTTTTGAAGCAAATGAGTAAGCCGACCTCTCTAGTTCCTGGTTAGCCTCTCTTGCGGCTTAGCCACTGTTGTGGAGTTGGGCTGGTTTGCGCTGATGGGTGTGCAGTTCATCCAGGGGCACACGGTAGTTCTGAGAGGTAATGTGACAAGTAAAAGACCAGCGTTTTAATTAATGAGTGTATAGCGTGCAACGTGAGGGACACAGTGCTGATTGAAGTAAAACACTTTACATAGATGTAAGTAATCTCAGTTTGCGTTCCAGTCTTGCTGACTGTCTACAGATTAAATGTAATACAGCATAGCACAAATAAGGGTGTCTTGTCCAGCGAGATGCAGTGTGTGGCATGATGAATAAAACGGGAAGCTTCAGAAGATAAGTAGTTCTTTATTTTTTTTCAGTTAGAGCTTACATTACAAAGTAGAATTCCTTGTAGGGCACGTTCTCAGATAGTCCCAGTCTGTGACGGGTAAAGCGGAAAAGAAGGTGAGGGAGATCCATCAAAAGAGAGGCTGCTTCCCCTTCCAGATTGGTATGCGTGTTATGTAAATTAGCACTTTATTGCTGCCATTTCAGGAGCCCTTAGGACTGTTAAGTAGAGTCCAAAAAGCACGAGACGTTACAGCAACCGAATAGATTAATGAGATTTGTTTTACTTCTTACGGAGATTTACTGCAGGTCTGATTTCAGTCAGTGGGAAGGTGTACTCCACTGGTTTTACCACCTGCTTGTCTCACAAATTCCTTAAAACAGCGCTATGTGTAATAGCAATTAGTCCCACGGAGGTCGCGGGATTACTCGGAATCCTAAGTGCTGGTTTCGGTGTGGCTGGGAGCCTGCCCTTAGGGTGTAAGTGCCTCAGGCAGGTGGTGGGTTGTCTTTGCGCAGCACTGAGCACACGTTTAGGGCTGTGTTCAGAAGACCTTTGTGGGTGTCCTTCTGATCAATATGTACCTCTACAGTCACTGGAACAGTAGCGGGAGGCCTACGTAAAGCACTGAGCAGTGGGCTAGTTGGAAGACCCTTAGTAGACAGAGGGATTTTGGTGAAGTTTCTTGACGTATGACAAGTGGTACTCAGTGGTATGTGGCAGTCGTGATTTAGTAGTCTGTGGCGAAAGGCATACTTGTGGTGGCAGCATAATTCAGAGTGACGTAGGCAGCACAAGTCTAATTGGAGGTTTTTAAGTGTGCTTGTAGAACTGCTAGATGGGCAGCATATACTTTTCTGAACACATGGTTCTTTATTGTAAAAATGACGAAAACCATCCATCTGTCTTGTTTGAATTTGCTAGGTTCATTAGCTAGACAGAAATTGTTTGAGGCTGCACTGATTAGAGTACGCGTTGTGCTTAAGGTACTGGTTTTGAATAAATAGTGATACATATACGTTGTAAGTTCCCGGATTTCCTTGGTCCTCCTAGAGACCAAAGGATGGCATCTTTTAATATTTTAGTGCTCTCCTAAAAGGTTTTAATTGGGACTGATCCCATTATTTTGAACACTCTTGCAGTGCAGCAGGTTGCCATGGCTGTCAGTGAGAGTTAAGGTTGCAGTTATTCCTTCTAATAATGAGAACTGGGAAAATGGCAGATGGATAGGAGTTTCACCAAGTACTTGTACATTGCTCGGGCTTTGTCTTTCTGAATCATGTTCACTTATTTGGATTGGTATCCAAATAACGTTTGCACATACGGTATGTTTAGCACGTCAGTGAAGAGTGTTGCCTTTCAGATACCCAGCTTCTTTATGAGTGTTTCAGCGTATGGAAGAAGTGCCCATAGGCAACGGTGTAGGACTTTGCATGTGGGAACTTTACAGCCTCCTCATATGGTAAAAACAGTGTCCCTTAGCAGAGATGTTCATGGCTGGGAAACTTGTACTTGTCAACCATGGTATGTGGGCCTTCCCTTGGAGGGGAGTATTTCACAATATTTGACAATTTTCCTTTTGTCAGATTTGGTCTTGAATTGTTTTCAAGTGATAGAGCGAAGAGACATGAAATGTTGAGTTTAAGAGGGGCATTTTTTTTATTTCTGAAAACCATTTGTCTTTGGTTTGATTGAGGACCTCTGTGATTGATGTTACATATTATTTAGCTTTCTTAAGTGGATTGATATCCATATAAATCTATCAGGAGAGTCATTGAGAAAGTGCATGTCAACAGATGCAGAAAATAAATGAATGTAGTAAATACTTTGTTTACAGAAGGTGGCCTTCAGACCCTGCAGTGTATTTTCCTGTGTCTGTATACGATTAATAAGTGCAAATCACATCGTACCATCATATGCAAATACGATTGATGATACTTTAAAAAATAAGATGAAGTAATATCTAGCTTATCTGCTGTGTCAGTTCTGCCTTGTTGTTTTAGCTGTCTTCTGGGTGTTTCTTTCTCAAATACTGAAACCTGAAGAGCCTGAATAAATATGTGTAAGTTTCCTACCTCCTTTTACAGCTGTGAAGTAGGAAAACATGGAGATGTGTGATACATCCATCTCTGCTGAGTAATGAATTACTCATTTTTTAAGTTAATGTGAAAGGTTCAGCGGCATACTGTTTTCTAGAGAAGGTAAACATCAACACTAACTGTAATTCACAATGTGTTTAAAACAATTATTCTATATCATTAAAGTTAATAATATGCACATTAACCTCTGATGTAGTCTGAATCAATACTGCAGTTTGGGAGATGTGACCCCTGGACAGCTTTGTCTAAATATTGATTTCATTGTCATTTGTGTAAGGTATGAAACAAATTACATGCCTCCCTAATATCATTAATGTAGCCCCATTGAGCTACTCAATTTATGGCTTCTTATAATGCATGACAAAGCATTACAGAATTATTGAAGACATTGTGAAATACAATTGCTTAGTGTGCTAGATTTGATTGTGGAAGGCCAATGCCAACACTCAATAACTTTCAAATACTTTGCTATCCAAAGGAAGCCCAGAGACAAGAACAAACCAGTCTCTAGGACGCAACTCAGTTGTTAATTTCCATCAAGTTCCCTTGGGTTCTGGTAGCAGCAAGTTGTTCTACAGCTTTCCACTTACATATTTGTAGCCTTAAATGAAAATAATGCATGCACTTGTGTTCCGTGCCAAAGGCAAATGTTCGCTTCGATTGCTGGTGGAAATGAAATAAGTACGAGGGATCACATCTCTCTGTTATGGCCAGCGTTTATAGCAGTTTTCATTACTGTCATAATTTGAAATACAAGTTAAATAATTTAGTCCATACTGTGATTCCTTCCCTTTATTGCCTCTCCGTTGCAACTGTCTCCTCACCATGCTCCTCGTGTTTTCGTTACTGCTCCTTCCATCATAGCTGTTCCTCAAATCTTCCTCACAACACCTTCTCCTTCAAGGAAATTTCAGGGATGCCCCGAAACCCTGGAGATATCCATCTTCCCTTCTTTTGGTTCCTCCCTCTTCAGAGAGCTCCTTTTTCACACAAGCAAACACAAGATTCAGGTCTCAACTTTCCTTCTTCTCCTTTCCAAATACAAACCTTGGTCTGGTGGATATCTGTGAAGAAGCTTCGTGTAAGTTTCATGTCTTCCTCCCTAAACTTTCAGTTGAGATGGTTTTCCTGCTCTTTGCTTGGTACCTAAGTACTGCTCACCTGCAGTCATTGGCTATAAGCAGCTTATTTCACATTCAGGAGCACCCCCCCACACACACACTCTCTTTCCCCATTCTTTTTCTTTAGATGAAAAAAAGGAATCAACTTCCATATCCAGCCTAGGACACCGCTCCCATTATCTACATAGTACATGTTCAAAGCAGCATCTTCATACTTTCTCCTGTGGTGGCTTTCATGCTGAGGGACCTTCTTGTAAATATATGCAAAGCTACTTCATTGTGCTTTAATGTATACAAAAATCTCAACCACATTTGAGCTTCTGCTGTGCTGAGACTGCAGCCCATCATTCCAACTGATACCGTCTCATTGTTTAATTGTACTTGCCCATTTTCTCTGGTGTTAAGCTTTTATCTGAGGCTGTCTTTAAGGCTTTTTGATTTTGGGGAGAGGATTTGTACAGCGTGAAACATGTAGGGCATAGTAATCTTTGGATAAGTATCATAGGTGCTATGTTATTACAAATAATATGGAATAATACATTTCCTACATATCAAAATGCTCTAATTATGTTATCATTACAGTCAACATAGAATTGGCACCATTAAAGTAAAGTTCTCTTAGCTGTCTCAGAAGGGTGCTTGGCACCTTTTAGGAACGTGCTGTTTTTTCATCAGAAAAGTCTGTATGGTGATTTTTTTTTCTTTTCTTTTTTTTTTTTTTAAAGACAAAAAAAGATGTTCTTTTAGTGAAGAATGTTAATAGATTACTGAGATGAACAGCCTGTTACGATCATTTTGAATGTAATGCAGACCACAGGACTTCCCTGAATTAATTCCTGAGAGAATTACAATGCAGCTTAGGAAAAGAGAAGAAAAAAAAACCCAAACTAATTTTTATTTAAACCTTGCTCATGGTGGGTTTTCTTAGTTCACAAAATTTCGTTCCAAATTTTCTCTTACAGGTAAAAGTGACCCATTTTGTGTAGTTGAATTGAACAATGACAGACTGCTGACACATACCGTCTACAAGAACCTGAATCCAGAATGGAACAAAATCTTCACATTGTAGGTGTCTGATTTTGTGAGTGTTTGGGGGGGGGTTGGTGTTGTGGTTTTCTGGGGGGCGAGGAGGGGGCTGTCTGCTGTTTTGAAGGGAATGTACTTGTGAATGAAAGATGCCTACTGCTCGTTCTGAAGAAAGATAGCGATGACATACTGAGACTTCTAATCCAAACAGCTGAATACTCTTTTTAGGCTTAAAAACACAAAGAATAAAAAAAAAAAATAGAGAAGAGGTACCATTTTAAAGGTGAAAAAGCAATGTCTGTTTCAGGGAAGCCAGGTACGAGTAATGCTAAGCGCTCCAGACTACCACAGAGTTTCAAGGGCCAAATCCAATGTGACAACTACAAAAAAACGATATTGTGGTTACAGCCTTCATTAAAATGTGGTAGTTAACTTTAATAAACTATATGGAGGAAGGAAGCTTAAATGCATTCATACTTCTCTGAATCATGATCGGATACTGTCCCCTTGTTCTGTCCATTTGCCAACTGCCCTCCTCACAGTAGCACCCAGTACCATACTGGGACAGTGCTGCTGCTGGGTGAAATGCAGCCGTAAGCGTTGAGTTTAGCGGGAAGCGATGCAGCTGGGGTTTCTTATCCTTCTGTTATTGTGAAGACAGTAAAAGGCTCTGACAAAATAGAAAAGTCTTCCACAAACAGCATGTTCCTGTTATTTGCCTGGCTCTGCTGCCTTCTTTTTCTCCTTGCTTCTCTCTGTGTGACACCAGTGAGCAGAAAACGGATCAGCTGCAGGTTCCTGTGCTGCTGAAATCAGCTCACAATCCACTGCAAAACCAGTAAAAGCTTTAGCTTTGTGCACGCTTACTTCACTCCATCATACATGCGTATACTGTGTTTTGCCCTTGATCTCAAAACACGGTCTCATTTTAATTTTCCCCACCCCCCCTCTAAATTTGTCATTCATATATTTGGCATCCGTAGCTTTTCTTGCCCTGTAGTGAGGAATGAAGTCAGAACAAAAGGAAAAATCTCACAACAGTTGTACTTCTCGTTAGCTTATTAAGATAGTTCTCATTTATGCATCTGCAAAACCACGCTAAATTCTTCATTAATTTATATTTAATTGTCTGCTAATAGAGCCAATAACTAATCAACCTCTACTGCCTGACAGTGTTCTCTGCATAACAAATTGCCTGGTTTCATAGAGGACAAAAGGCTTATCAGGAATCAAACAGAAAAACTCAAAAGGCCTTCAAGGGGAGTTCTCACCTCTCTTCTATGTGTATTTGCAGTGACTGTTTTATTTATCCTCACATTCGTTAATTAATTTTGGGCTAGCGATCCAGTTTCATCTGGAGGCATATATTTTGCTGAAGTTAAACTGCCGTGCCTCAATTCATATTTCCTGGATCAGCCATTTGGTCAAAGATGAGTTCTCTCAAACAATTCCCTTTTTTTTCTCTGAATGAGGAACATGTATTTTTCACTTGAGAGTTTGCAATATACAGTGACATTTGTTGTGCGTGGCGGTGGGGTATTTCATAGCTTGCAGGCAAAAAACCAGTAATAGCTGAAAGACACATTGTTTTGTATTGCGTGTTCCTAATTTGTTGTAATGCCTGTTGTCTATTTGTGATTAAGCAAGGATTTTAGAATTAAGGACCTTGTTCTCAGCGTAAGAGCGTACTTGTGTAGCTCGTAATTATTTTAGTTTTCAAACGTACAGATTTCACAGCAACAATCGCTGCAAGGATAGCGGTGTTGAAGGGATAGTTTTTAAAGGCTCCCAGTCCCACTGCTCGCGGCTGCAGATCCCCCAGTGCGGCTCCGCGCTGGCTATCCTTGCAGCTCATGCGCTGCAAACCCCAGGTAGGAGATTTAAAGCAACATCCTTCGGAAAACTTCTGCTGGGAACGCCTTGCAGAGAGACAGGGAGCAGTTGCCGCAGCCCTTGGGAAGGCATTTCGGTTATACAGCGGGATGCCTCATTTACCCAGTTCTGTTCTCTGCCACGGCTGGGAAAAATAGATGGGTGCCTGGTTTTGCTAACCTTTCACGCTTTTGTCCTTGGTACCCGCTGGTGTAGGTGACTTCTCCTCTCTTCTGTGTGTGCTTCTCCCTTTGTAGCAATATTAAAGACATCCACTCAGTGCTTGAAGTGACAGTTTATGACGAAGACCGCGATCGGAGTGCTGACTTCCTAGGCAAAGTTGCTATACCGTTGCTGTCTGTAAGTTTCATTCACCTGACATACCGCTCTGTATTTTCCCTGCTGAAGGGAGGGGCGGGGGAAGCAAAGGGAAAAAAAAAAAAANAAAAAAAAAAGATTTGCAGCTCTGTGTCTGTCATTTCTCAACCAAGGTCTGTAATAAGAACACTAAAATTTTAACATACTCAATTCACGGCCATGTTGAATCCCATGATAGTTAATTTTTCCTGACAGACTCGGTCCTGGTAATGAACAGGTACTTGTCAGACTTGCCACAGTTGTTTTGGGTTCTCTGTCAGTTTCAGCAGCTGGGGGTCAGGGGTCACCGGGGGGGTGTATTCAGCGGAGACCGCGAGACAGACGGCTGTCATGTCCTTTTCCTGCAGATTCAAAATGGTGAACAGAAAGCCTACGTCTTGAAAAACAAGCAGCTGACAGGGCCAACAAAGGGGGTCATCTATCTTGAAATAGATGTGATTTTTAATGCTGTAAGTCTTAACTTTGGCTTTTTTGTACTGCTAAAGAGTTCAGTTTCATGAAAGCTTTTGTTCCTGATTTGTAGAGAATTTCTGTCATTCCTCATTTTCTCTAAACCTAGATGTATACTACAGAATACTCTTCTGCCACTGCCTGGCACACCCACTCTTTTTGTTGCTGCTGCCGCTGCCGTTGCTGCTAACGTAAGGAGCAGCAACTCACGCCTCTGTGTGTGTTTATGCGTCGCGGGCTTGGCAGCCATGACTCTGAAACTTCGTAATTTTTGCAAATTGAAGCATGTCTTATTAGTAAGCAGTGAGTACGCCTGAAATATTGACACCCGTTTTAATACATAGGTGAAAGCCAGCATACAAACCTTAATGCCCAAAGAACAGAAGTACATTGAAGAGGAAAACAGACTGTCTAAACAGGTAAAGAGTAAGGAAACACTAATCCTTTCCAAAAGCCGTAATATCAAGTGTGCACATCCAAATATCTGGTATCATACTACTGAGGGTAAAGAATAACATTTTCATTACCTGTTTACAAAAGAATATGGTAGGTCGGAAGAGGCAGAAACAAAATACATGGGTTTATTGTGTCTCCTCTATAAATTGCAGCTTAATTTCCATGAAATACGTGAATAAGAACACAGTTGAAACCATCAGGTTCCACACATATCAGATTATAGCACAGGTGCATGTAAACCAAGTCTTGCATAAATTTTTGCTGTTAACCTTGACCCGAAAGATCTCCATTTGTTGCAGGGTGGAGAGTCTTTCAGCAATCTTTTAGCCAGATTTTAAGTGAGTTAGTTGAATAAGGCTTGATTCAAAGGCGGAAGCAGACTAAAACTCTTCATTAGTTTTGAGAGCCCTGTGGGTAGGAAATGTCTGGACCCATTTTCTATTTTCTCTGGATATTTTTGCCACTTGCAATTTTAATGGTTTGGTAAAAATCATTTAAACATACATCTTCTCTTTTTTCCCCCACTTGAACTACTTTTTGATTCAGTTTTTCACATTCCACAAACTTTAAGTATTTTATGTGGAGAGAACTGGGCTTTTGGTTGGACTGTGGGAACAAGACTTTTGTTGTTGCAGTGAAAAGGCAAAGGTCTTGAAACTGGCTTTTATTTTGCAGAAAGCTTGTAGACTTGAGTGTAATTTAAATTATCTGCCAGATGAATTTCGTAGCAGTTGTATGACGTATATCATTAAAAAAGATTTCAAGAGGCAGAGTGCTGCATTCTTTGCTGTTGTGAATAATGCAGTTACTAAAGCTGCGTTTTGCACTGCTATTCCAGCAAAGCAGCAGCAAGGCCTTTTATTCAAGATTCATTCTTCTCCCCACTTCCATAACAGAAAATGGCATTGTCCTTTTTGCCACTGGCAGGAGCAAGTAACTTAAAATACCCAGTTTGGGGTGTTTGTTGTTTGTTTTTTTTAGATTAGCTTGCACGGGATACCCCACCACAATACCACTTAGGGTGGGGGGAAAGAGGAATCTTTCTGTATGACCGAGGCAGTTGCTTTTTGAAACATCCACATTTTCGCGGAGTGAATGTATCTTACCTGGCTAGCATTTTCTGTGCAGTTCAATACACAAATCATTCACTGGTTTGTTCGCTTTTTGGGTCAGGTCAGTTGCCATTGTAGAGGGTTCAAGGGTATTCTCCTGAATCAAAACCCAGCACTGTTATGTCTCCTCTCTGTAAGGACTGAATGTGTGCAGTTAAATTTACTTTGATAAATACTTAAAAAAAATGTGGTCAGAATACATCACAGCAGACAAATTTGTTACAAAATGGATTGTAAAGGGTGCAGGTAATCTTAATTAGATTGGAGTAGTAATTTTGCATGGCTTCAAGTTAGTGTCCTACAGCATCTTTTTATTAAGAAAGGCCAGAGTCTGTTAAGTTTTTGAGCATGGGGAAAGTCTTGCCTACTTAATAAAACCAAATAATTCCTGAAGTTCTGCAACTGGCTTTTTAAAATAGAACAATGATTTGTGTACCACTTAGAATTAAATTCAGCAAATACCATTTGACACAACTAACAAACTCCCTTTCTTCCAAGTCTCTCAAATTTTAAAGTACCTTTCTCAATTTGTGAGCTAGACAGCTTAAGATGTTATTGTCTCAATCTTCGCCCAAATTAAGAATGACAATATTGTAAGTCTGAGCCTTTTCTGAAGCTTTTGGGGTTTTGAAAGATTTTCATTGTTCCCTCTTTTTAACAGCTCCTACTAAGAAACTTCTTCCGGATGAAGCGCTGTGTCATGGTGCTCATAAATGCCGCCTACTACATTAGCAGTTGCTTTGACTGGGATTCTCCCCCAAGAAGTCTTGCTGCTTTTTTGGTATGATCTTCTTTATATTGTTGTTAATCACCCTGGTGTATGTGCGTTCTAAACTGAGAGGAATTACAGTGTTGATGTGTGCGGGGGGGTGTGTCTGATTTTTTTTATTTTTTTTTAAACTTTGCATTATGAAGATACTGTAAATCATGTTTATTCACTTTTTAAAAAAGTAATTGTGTTTAAAGTGTCACACAAACAAGGTAGTTGGGTTTTGAGTTTATTTATTTACAATTATACAAACAGCATAAGCAAGTGATACAACTCAAAACAGAGTCAGTGAACTGTGGATGATACATCTTCAGCCTCTCACACTTCTTCTGTTAAACTGTTCAACCCCCTTGTATGTTGCATATCTACTCTAAAACCTGTTTTGACTATTTCGTGAATATTTCTAAATACCATGAACATAAAATTAGTGTTATTTTGTCCTCCACATATAAATATACGTTGCACTTTTGTAGAAGTACAAAGCTGTGGTCCCAAACAGTTGCTTCCTTACTACAATTTACTGTCCTTAGTTTAAAAAACAAAACAAAATTTTTTTTAAAAAAAAGCTATTAAATCGCAAATGCAAACAGACTAGTACCTTTTAGACATCAGGCTCTGGTCATAATTCAGTTATTAGTGAGTTCATTTGTAGTGATTTAAATTAAACTGCTATTTCACTATAACCATTAGTTGCATTAATAGTAACCTTTATTTTCCCGTTAAACTTGGAAAATTCCAGGCATAATCGTAGATCAGATTGTGTTTCTCAGATGAGTATCTTTTTTTTATTTTCACAAAAATGTGAGCTACAAAGAAGACCAGAGGCCTGGTCTGTTTTTCGCCTGCAGGAGTCCCACCAGGAGTAAAAAATGTATGCATGGACTCACTTTCTGGAACATCTAAATTTGTTACGGTGGCTGAAGTACTGACGTTGTGGGCCTCTCCACCATAAATATGAACAGGGAACAGTTTTGGTCTTACTTTGAATAATTGTAGAGGGAGTCTGGTGACATCACTCCTGGCTTGGGTGCCTGAAGCTCAGATGCTTCAAATTTGGAGAAATCAAACCCGGCACTGGAGCTGGCTGCACTGGAGCAGTAAAACAGGGTTAAACATGCTGTTTTGCAGGACATTTCTTCTTGCAGGGCTCAGTTTGTGCTAACTGACTTGTTAAACCCCCTGTAGCCTGTCAGAAGATGGCAGCAAGCTGTCGGTCCGTGGTTGTGTGTTCATCAGGAGTACAGGAGATACACGTGGTGTTCAAACTCGCAGGGTTTTTATGCTTTTACTGATGTCTGTAGTAACTACACTCTGTGAAAAAAGTCTAAATATACTTGCTGCTGTTTACTTTAGAAAGATAATCTGTCATTATTTCAGTTTAAAACAATCAATACGTCATGGGAAATGCAGGTTTCTAAGGAAAACTCAAATGTTCACATTGCTATTACTGCTCCAGTTAGTAAATACTCACCTGCCCAAGTCTGATTTTAATATGGATGTGGAACGCCCACCTGTTAGCTGTGGAAGAAAGGAAAACAGAAAGACTTTCAATTCTTTGCGGCAAATGAAATTATTTCTTTCACATGGTGTGCTGCTGTGGCCATGGAAGAAGTAGAGTTGCTGTGAAATTGTAATTGTTTTGTATTACAGAAGAAATTCCGTGTCATAATGGGTAGTTGGAATTACATAAAACACAGAATTTGAGTAGAGGTCTGTAGTAGGTGTATGTCTTTGTTGTAGTAATAGGATATTGCAGCAGAAATGTATTCCTGGTGTTAGGTATATATTTTTTTATATATCACAAGACTGTATTTCTTAGTTTCTTTTTAGTATTTGTTTTGCTCCATGGTGGATGTGGTAGCTACGCATACATTACGTCTGCATGAGTACTGTGGCTCCACAGACGTGTTCCTGCTCTGCATCCAAAGGGCTGGCCTGCGTTTTTCAATGTGATGCTATTCTCTCCGAGGACCAAATCATCCCTGTGTTGGGAAAAAAAGAAGACCAGTTTTTGCTACCCAAGTCAGATCTACATAAACTTCTGTCACGATCATAAGGTTTGGATTTAGATGTTTTCTGGAGTTTCATAGCTATCATAGGCCCTTGAAAAATCTTGAGAGTGGCTCACTTGCATATGTAGTGCTGAATTACGCTTGCGCTAAGGTAACACTGGAATTTAACAGATTCTGTAAAAAAGCTGTGCTTACATGTATCATTTTCATCTCTTCACTATTATACAAATCGTATCTCCTCTTGAAGTTGTCTCCCAGAGGCTGAACAACGTCACAGTGAAGTGTCAGTTCCAGAAAGGAGATGAGAAATAGGCTGTTCTGGATGCTTCCATCTCTGTGGGCAGACCAATAGGTAATATAGAAAAAGCAAAGTTAAACTGACCATGTCCTCCTTCCTGTTGGATTTGAAGAGGTACCTTGATGGATAACATTGCAATACAGATCTACAGCCATTTCACAGATGTTACATGTGCGAGGGTGGATTTTTTCAGATCTCCTATTGCCCCACGTTCTTGGTGTTACAATTGTAGGTACCCGTTTCTTGTACCTGACCCTATGGCTTTACTTTCTGATGGGGCTGCTGTTAGAGAAGACCACAGGTGAAGAAATTCTGGCAGACTAGCTCACTTTTCTGGAAGTTAGTTGTAATTAATGAGAGATTAAAGGACTACTCATGGAAACGCACAGAAAGCCTTGAATAATAAGCTGCAGTTACCTGGTTTATGCTGTTCACACGCTGAAGTGTTCACTGCAGCTCTTTTTAAAGTCATTCTCCTTGGAGAGTCATAGTGTTAGTAGCCGAGACTAAAGGTGTTCCTTGAAGAGATTTGCTCATTATTTTATACTTCAGAGCTTAGCTGTCTCAAACCTTTATATTTGGGATGTTTTAGCAAAGGAAATACTTTATTAATGTTTTAGCATGGTTCTTCCTCCAGTCTGTCCAAAGGCACCAGCTCAATAACCATTGCGCATGGTGTACCTTGAAGTACAGAAACATGTAAGTTAAGTTTTCAGTGTTTTAGATTTCCTAGATATGCATTTCCTCAACTAAACAGTATTTTACTTGTTTCTGTTGAACTTCATAAGCTCATTGCCTTCACTGGGGATTTTGCCTGAATGACTTAAAGTTTTGATTAATTTTCTTTTTTTCCTGTGCCTCAGTAATTCACAGCAAAAGAATAATTGCTACCCACAAGTAATTTTTTATATGTTCTTGCTAATATAACTGTTTTATTAGCCATTACTTTTCAGATATTCAGAGATATTTGTAAACAGCTCATGAAACAGGTTGATCTGGCTAGAAAATGACCTCAGATTTGAACTGTCAGAAGATTTTATATTTTCTCCTTCTTTTTTATATTTGTTTCCTCTTAAATAAAGGAAGTATATATCAACAATGTTAAATTAATCTTTCAGTTCCAGAACAGCTATTATATAGCATAAAACCCTGTTGTGTCTGGAGACCGAGCAAGAATGTGTTTGTGTTTATGTTTCTTAAGCACCTAAATTCACTGGAAAAAACAGAATATGTTGGAGAGAGCCTTTGATGATTTTCTGTATTTAAAACTGACCTTTGGATTATTTAGCAGTTATTTTTTATATATTTTTTAATTCAGTAATTAATACGGTATGTTTTAGGCAGAAGAACTTTATTAAATAGAGTATGCAAAAGTGGATGGTTTTTCTTTACATTAATCTGCTGTGGGCACTGAAATGTCTACTAAATTGGGGCCTAATTTCCGTCAGCTTCTTGACCAGACATTTGTGTTCTTGCAGATGTCAGTGGGTGCAGTGTAGGGGGGAAAAAAGTGTACACTCTTTTTGTCCAGTACTGTCATTTCTCACTGTAATGAGCACAAAAATAATTGGACAACTGAGCTATCAGTAAAAGGACACACTTCAATGTGAGTCAATGAATTATTTTACGGGACAAACTTTAATCTTTAAATGTGATTGTAGATAATTTGTGCTACCATCTGTCCATTTGGAATTCTTTTAGCCTTTTCAGTCGTTATACAGTAAGTGCTGCTGTGTTTAACATTAACATTTGATATTTTACACATTTAATTTCTGTACTGCTGCGTGGTCCTCGGGGAGCTTCGCTCTAGTGCTACATGAGAGAGACAAAGTATTGATCAGTTAACATTTCAGCTACATTTATGTATGTCGCAAAATTAATGAAAATGCCAGACAAAAATGTCAGAGTGCACAAAAAGGTAGAATTTAAATTTGGTAGTTTAATGAAAAGTTTAAGATGTGCATTATCAAAAATGTCCCCTTGCCTTTAAAGTACAATTCATATCTGAGTAACTAAAGGGAACCACATATTTTACTGAGAGGAACATTGAACATGAAATACGAGGGAATATATAATCTTCAAAGTGTTTGGTATCCCAAAATGGCCTCAGTAAAGCACTTTAATTGCCTGCTTGAACATTTAACTGTTACTCATAAAATAAACTTGTTTCCTTTCTCATTTGGAAGCAGAGTACCCTCACCCGATCACACACACACTTTCCCGTACGTCCTCAAATTAAGGCTTTCTATGGACATGTTCTTCTATTCCTGTCCTTACTCCTCTGAATCTTTCTATACGTGTGCATGCATGCACATAGAAAATATATTTCTTTCCTAGGCTTTGAAATATTGATAAAAATGACTCACCCTGCATCCAAGTCATTTGTCTGGTCTAACTCACCTTTGCTTTGTCTTCTAATGTTGCACAATTCATGTGTGAAGATGACATAATAGCGTCTCTGGCCTTTGATTAAGTGCTGGTTCTCTTTCACGTACACCATTTAATTGTGGTGGTGTCATGCTAATTAATTGAAACCAAGAAAGAAACAGGAGCAAAAAGAGCTGGTCCCTACCAGGAAATGAGACAGTAATTTTGTCAAGTGCCTTAGCTTTTCCCTGTTAAAAAGGGAAGTGATCGCTTCTGTGTATTTCAGAAGCAACTTTCACTCAAAGCTGAAGGAGAGAGGTTATGTTTTGGGAGAGATTTGATACAGTACCATCAGGAGTGGGAATGCACTTGTAGTAGTTACTAAATATTTTCCTTTTTTCCCCACACTGTAACTGTAGGAGTGTCAGAATCTTGCAGATATATTTAAGAGCTCATAGATTTTGCTGTTGTTGATACCGTTATTGAGGATATAAGATTTAAATGCCTTCAGATTGCTTTTTGCTAAACCTGGGTGAAGTGGACGATCAGATTGTCTTTGCCACCTGTTGTCTAGAGTTTGAAGTGCTTGGTAAAGTAGTTGCAAAAACTTGTGACATCCTAAAAAAGCCTTTCCAAAAATTTCTGTTGCTGTCAAAACGGACTATTCTCAACAGAGACATTTGCAGAGGTAAAGAGACATGGCAGTGGAAAAGCCAGGTACAAGGTCCATTTCTGATGTGCCAAGAGTCTTTCAGCTTTTTGTCAGCTGTATCTTCACCAGCAGGGAAGAGATTGAAGTAGACCAGACTACTGTGCTTTTGGGTTTCATGATTTTTTGGTTTGGTTTGGTTTTTTGGTGGCTTTTTTTTCCAGAAATGAAGCAGACAAAAAGTGATCTAAATCTTGTTTCCTTTTCCCTGATTTTCTATAGACCAGCATAACTAATGTGAGATTGCTGCAAAAAATAGAGGGATTTGAGCTTTCTGCAACACTTAGCTATCCTGTGTGCCAGGTTTTGGAAAGCAGGATAGGAAAGAAACAGGTATACAGCGGATCCTGGTATGTATGACCGTTCAGATCTATCAACCATTCGTATCTGAAGAACATACCAGCACCAGCAGTGATTAAAAAAAAACCTCTGTGCCCAACTATAGCAGCTGAGGGGCGATGCTATTGTGGAAATTCTTGGTGTCATCAATACACGTCTTGTGTTTGACACGTTGGCAAATCTGATACAAGTAAAGACTGGGCAATATTTATACACTTTACAATGTCTTTTGGTATTATGTTTTTTAAAAAATCACTTTCATTTTACTTCCTGCACAGATTGAACATGTACTTGCTAAACCAGTTTAGCAGTGTGATTCATTGCCTAAAGTGCAGAATTGGTGCCATTTTGGGTAATCTAGAGCATCCTGTGTGCTGCCCAGCTGCTGTTCCAGGAGGGCATGTATCTTTCTTTGGTTCAGTGTCCCTTCTGCCATCACCACCCAGGTGACTGGGCTACGCACCCCAGGGTGTCTAAAATGGCACCAGCTCCACGTTTTGACATTTCAGTTGCTCCCTTAGGTATTTATTTCATCTGCATGTCTATTTTAGGTGCTTACCTAGATTCCATTCTGAGTTCATAATCTTAAAATGTTCCATCTCAAAAACACCTATGCAGTGTGGGGAAATGCTTTCCGTAGTTCACATGAGCAACTGAGGTAAAGAGGCCTTCTGATTTCTCAAGCAGAATATACACAGCAGGATGAAGTGTTGGTCCACTCTGGGCCAACACTGGGCCAACAGAGTCCCCAACTCTGCGACTATTCCCTTCCCTACCAGACCATTCTTACCACCTGTTTTCCTTTTCTCCCTACTTAGAAAACTGACCACTTTGCTTATCAGAGCTTTCAAAATGCTGTTGTAGCTCGATACACCAAAATGTCTGATGCCCCAAAATGTGATTGATCAAAAATTGTATAAATGAACCAAAATTATTAGTTACCATCCAGTATTTAGTATTGCCAAGAAAGTTCTAAAAAAAAAGCTTGGATTTCCTCTTACAGCAGTGATGTGACTAGAAATCTGGGCAGCGAGGTTGTGTGAGTTGCAGTCTTGGTCTGGAGTCTGTTCCCCATAGGGCAAATCATGTCCAAGGTGATCTCCAGCTGCCTGGTGTTACCAGACGCGTTGCAGGGTGGTTGCATTTGACCCGGCGTGTCTCCGTGTCCAGAGAGGGGTTGCACTGCATCATGTGTTCCGACCTGCACTTTCCTGTTGCGTGTACAAAACTCTCCCGAATAAAACACATTGCACTTCAAAGACTTCAGATAGCATTGATACTAGGTTTGGATAATTATTTAGTACCGGTGTTCTAAGGAGAGAGGAATTGTGTACCTTATCATCACTGGGTTCCCCGAGTTGCTATTTCACAGTCGTTGGAGGAAATCTTGGCTATTTAAACTTCCATTACTTAAATAGTGCACATGGGTGGATTATAAAATATCTTGCTTTTTCACCATCTTTTAGTTATGAGTCATATGAGAACGAACACATTATAAAATCGTGTTACAAGGAGTGTTTTACTTCCTTTTTATTTTAGCAGCGGTTAGGTATTATAACGGTTTGCCTTGAAGTGGAGGACTGGACCACACTGACCTTACTGGACCATTCAATAGTTAAAATATTACAATATAATGTCTTGCAAAAAGTTTTGGTGTAGTAAAGAAAGAGGCAGTAACCTGGTACACCATATTCTAGTGAGAAATGCCGAAGTAAGGAAAATCGTATTGAGAAGCAATATTTCAAAGCTTTTGAAAATAAGATGTGCAGAAGGTTTGTAAAGACAGCTTGTTCAGAAATGAAGCTACCAGTTTCTTCCTAATTCTCCCTAAGAAATATTCAGTGTGCTGATCCCTACAGAGGAGTCACTTGTTTAGTAGGTACATAGCTGGTAGGTGGTACTGCAAGCACCTATCTGTGCCTGGGTGGAAGAATGAAGAAAAAACAAGTAATTTTCAATATGCTGGATATTACTGGAGTGAAAACAGTTAGGGTACCTTTGTAATGTTTTAACTATGCACTGTGAAAATACTTGTCCTGCTTGTGTAGCTTAGCATGCAATTTTCTAATTTCAGTTTTGATTGTAGAATGTGAAATTCAGACTGTTAATATAAAAAAAGGCTTTGAACATATTTTGTTTCTACTAGTGCCACTCAGCCAGGTACCCAGCTCCCTGAGCTGGAAGACAGGGGTGGGTAGCATACTGAAGCGCCCATAATGCAAGGGGAAATGGTTCACAACCTGCTACACTGCCTAGACCCACACAGGTCTGTGGGGCCAGGGAGGATCCACCCAAGGAGACCGAGGGAGCTAGTGGGAGTGCTCACCAGGCCACTTTCCATCATTTATCAGTAGTCCTGGCTAACCAGGGAGGTTCCAGTTGAAAGGAGGGTAGCCAGTGTGACTCCCATTTACAGGAATGGCCAGAAGGAGGATCTGGGGAACTACAGGCCTGCCAGCTTGACCTTGGTGGTGGGGAAGGTTGTGGAGCAGATCATCTTGAGTGCCATCATGCAGCATGTACAGGACAACCAGATGATCAGGCCCAGTCAGCGTGGGTTTATGAAAGGTAGGTCCTGCTTGACCAACCTGATCTCCTTCTATGACATGGTAATCTGCTTAGTGGATGAGGAAAAGGCTGTGGATGTTGTCTACCTAGACTTCAGTAAAGCCTCTGACACCATTTCCCACAGCATTCTCCTGGAGAAACTGGCTGCTCATGGCTAGGGCAGGCATACGCTTTGCTCAGTAATAAACTGACTCAGTGGCTGGGCCCAAAATATTGTGGTGAATGGAGTGAAATACACTTGGCGACCAGTCACAAGCGGTGTTGCCCAGGGATCACTACTGGGGCCAATCTCATTAATATCTTTATCAATGATCTGGATGAGGGGATTGAGGGCACCCTCAATAAATTGGCAGATGACACCAAGTTGTGTAGGAGCATTGATCTGCTCAGGAGTTGGGAGGCTCTGCAGAGAGATCTGGACAGGTTGGATCAATGGGCCAACGCCAACTGTGTGAGGTTTAATAAGGCTCAGTGCCGGGTCCTGCCCGTGGGTCACACCAACCCCAGGCAGCGCTACAGGCTGGGGCAGATTGGCTGGAAAGGGCCTGGAGGAAAAGGCCCTGGGGGTGCTGGCTGACAGCGGCTGGACATGAGCCGGCAGTGTGCCCAGGTGGCCAAGGGGGCCACCAGCATCNTCATCTCTGCAGCTCCCTGAAAGGAGATTGTAGCTAGGGGGGGATTGGTCTCTCCTCCCAAGTAACAAGTGATAGGATGAGAGGAGATGGCCTCAAATTCCTCCAGAGAAGGTTTAGGTCGGATATTAGGAAAAATTTCTTCCCCCACAGGGTTGTCAAGCCCTGGGACAGGCTGCACAGGGAGGTGATGGAGTCGCCACCCCTGGAGGGATTTAAAAGACGTGTAGATGCGGTGCCTGGGGACATGGGTTAGTGATGGCCTTGGCAGTGCTGGGGTAACAGTTGGACTCAATGATCTTAAACATCTTTTCCAACCTAAACAATTCTTATTCTCTGCCATATGACTAACGGTGATTGGTGTTATCAGTGTTGTAAATAAAGCCTCAAAAGAAAAGCACCCCTAGGTAACAATCGCAGAAGTTACACAACAGGTTGTATCCCTTTTTCCTGAAAGGGGACGGTGTGCCACACGTGGCTTTATCCTCTGGTTTTTTTTGCAAAAGAGAGAAGCTGCACTCTTCCCATTCCAAAAGTGGGTGGTTTGGACCAGAGGGAGTTTGAAAGCTTGCTTCCCACTTGGCAGGTGGCGATCCTGCTTGTGATGGTGACACCCACAACCAGCAGACCTGGCAGGGAGAATGGGTGGTCGGCCTGTTCCCCGCAGGACAGCAGGAAATGGAAGGGAAGAACAGCTGTGTCGTTCTGCTGTCCCCTTTCCTGTGGTCCCTCTGCCTTCCTCCTCAGTGTGAGGTAGACTTGCCATGCAAGATGGTTTATTTTCACCTGAACTCCAATACGATTTATGTAGGAGAGTCTGTGAAGGAACTGGGTGTTTAGAACTAAACTAGGAAAGCTGCTTTTTTTTTTCGCAGTTAGGGAATCTTCCTGGTGAGGGAGTGTGGAAAAGCAGTATCACTAGAAGTAGTCCTTTGCTAGGGATAATGTGTCTCTTTGTGTACTGAGCAGACGATCTTTATTTCAAGTGGATAAACTGCAGGAGCTTAAGAAGTTGACAAGTGGTGGATTTTTTTGTTCTTCTAAATTAGGCATGAGTTAGGCAGCACGTAATTAACATAATCTTTATTGTATACTTTTAGTCAGGGTAAACATTGTTTCCACCCCGGGTGTTTTCCATACCTGAAGAACTAGGCTTAAATCCATTCTTTCAGGAAAATGATGCTTCCCTCAACCACCTTTCCACGCCTTTCCCCCTTCCCTCGTGGGTGCTGGCCCGAGGCAGCGGCTGCAGGTCTCAGGGACAAGGCTGCATCGAGCAGATTACTACCTAGGCAGAATATTTGCGTAAATTTCTCAACTGAAGGCCAAACTGATGGTTAAAAAGTTATGAAGAAAATCCTCACATAACCCTAACTGTGTTCTTGGTAAAGGCTGGCTGTTCGCAGTGGCCAGTCTTGCACAGGAACTTTTTGTACTGGTCACGGCAATATAAAGAGAAGCATAAACTGCCTTGAAGTTCCTTTTAGTTAAGTATAAATGCAAGAAACAGTGTCGTCTAGATAGTTTTTTAATACATGAAACACTCAGTGTGTGGGTAGAATGTTAATTTTTTAGCAAGCGTCATGCTAAGTGATACAGCTTCTGCAGGAAGGGGAACTTCAGATGACCTTGAAATAAAAGCCTCATCGTTGCTTGTTTGATAGAAACAGCATTAGTTTTTTAGTTCATTTATAATTTTTCAGAAGAAAAATAATATGTGTTTATATCCCAAAATCTGTTTATAACTCTGCGATAAACAAGGAGACATAATTTAAAAGTGTAATTTATTTTGGTTTCACTAGTAGACTTTATTTATTCCAGAATAAGTATTAACACTTATCCACCAGAGATAACTGACGTTGTGAGCAGAATTGTTACTGAAGAGAAAATAAAACTAATAACTGTAAGCCAAGTGGCTGCAGCTGATACTGAATAGACCTGCAACTGCATGGCAGATCTTTGGAGTTTGTACATTTCCATGAATAATATCTGCACAATTACTGCAGCTCTGAAGTTACGAGATACCAACTGCTTTCCAGAGATACAAGTACTCTAAGAAGAACCCACTGATTTGCAAAAGCGAAAAATGGGTGTAATTTAGTCTTGTTTCTTTGAGATTGACCACTTCTCTCTCGGCTATTGTCAGGACTGCAAAGTTATCTGTTTAAACTGGTATTATGCAATTGGAACTTCTTGGGCAATTAGCGTGCAGCACCGGCTGAATAGGAGACATGATTTTCTCTCCACAGCCGTACAGTAGCTGTGATTAGACGTGCCTGTATTCCAGTTCTAATTGACTGGCCTCTGTAAGTAGACACTGCTCATTAATGAACAGAGACAGACACTTCCTAGCCCCATTAAAAAAAAAAAAAAAAAGGTAACGAACAAATGTGCTCAAAAATGAACAAAATTAAATCTGGTTTGATATACTGAATACATATTTTGCATTCATCACTATGGGATGTGGCACTGTATACTTGGGAAAGCTATGATTAAAAAAAAATCAAGCCAATATTAATGCATATCTGTGATTCGCTGCACTCAGTAGCCTCCTCTAAGTCGTAACTTGAGGGGTAAACACGTTAAGCTGAAGGTAAATCTCTACTTTAATAGTAGCCCTGGCAGGACTAATGCATGGATTTTCGCTATTTCCTTATATTTCCCCTCAGTTCTTAAGCATACGTATGCGTGGTGTCTGTTTAGCTTGAGTTGCTCCTTTCTGGACTATTCTCCTCTTAATAAAGTCAGCTTGGAAGATCTTTCTGTTCTCACTCTGTCTCTCCTGAGGTCTGTCTCTTTCCGGTGCTCATTTATAAGGGCGAGGGAAAATCTCTTCCTTATCTCAGAGCAGAAGGCACAGGTGTACATATTTGAAACTCTATTTTCCAATGACAAATTCTTCAATTTCCAGGAAAAATTCTTTATTTTTTATTTTTAAATTAAAAAGTCAGCTAATTCCTTTGAAAGTGAGTGATCAGTACTGTCAGGGATGCTGTTAATGATTATTTAAGCTTGTTTTCCTTAATAAAGAAAGAATTAGTATTTTCTGCTTGGTATACAATATTCTCTTTGCTGTTTTCCCTTAAAGAACCTGTAGTACCAGCATATACTGTAAAAAAAATTTAAAAGAAGGTATTTTTAATATTTGCTGCCATCTTAATTATTACTTGCTTAAAGCGCCACTATTAGCAGAGGGATTATGAGTTAATAAAAATGTCATAGTGTTAGTATATAAAACACAATATAATTTTCCCAAGATAATGATTAACAACGTAAGGGCACATTAACAACACGTAATGCTTATTCCCTAAATGTGCTTGATTTTCATCTTTTAGGAGCAGTATCACAACATTTTAGCAAGTAATTATGGAAAGATTTTGGAGTGGTTTATTTTAAAGGAGTAACTAACGAAATCTCTTGTTTGAGCTTTGTTTCTGTGTTACGTCACTGTCTTCATAGCGTTGCAGCTTCACATCAATCTGAGTAGTGTTTTTAATACCGGATATCAATATTCCCTAGTGCAACTCCAGTGAAACACATTAAAAAGTTATTTATTCATCACAGTCTATTAGCTAGAGCATTTGGAAAATAACTGTAGTACGCTGGTAGGTCATTATTATGTCAGTATTCCTTTCACAATCAAGAATCACTTTGGGCACGAGTTGTGGGTTTTTAACCTTTTGGAGACATTTTTGCTTTGTTCCAAGGCTGCCTCGGGTTTTTATTAGGCACCTTGATTCCATCAGTACAAACAAGATACATCTCTATAAATTATTGATTCGCCCGAGCGTCCTTCTTCGCTTATGCGGAGTCAAGAACTCGGTGAGGCCGCGGGATGGACGGTGGAGCGCGGAGGAGTTACCTACCGGGGCGGTTGTCCACCCGGCCAGGCGCCCTCCCGCCTCTCCAGCTGAGCACCTGCAAACCGAGCCGTGTCCCATTCAGCGCCCCAAGAACGGCTCTATTGTCGCGGGAAGAAGCGTTTGTTTCTGAGAGAAAATTATTCCAGTTCTGCTCCTGAATGAAAGACAAGGCTGCTGTTTCTCAAGGGATATTAGGCCTCACTGCTTTTTTGAGAAAACAAATTTGCTGTAACTTTATCTGTAATTTAGTACTGCGCGGGTGCAAATAGAGCCTACATTGTACGGAGCAGGAGGCAGAAGTAGGGGTTTGTTAAAGCCGTAAAAGGGTTGGGTGACCATTATATTTCCAAAAGCGGCCCTGTCGGAGTCACAGGTTAAAAAAGAAAAAAAAAAAAGAGAAAAATTCATTACAGCCTTACCATTAACCATCTGTTTTGAGTTCATTTTAAAATTAATATTGAAGAAGTAAGGTTTCTGCCTATACGGAGAATACGGCAAAGTTACGAGTTTCCCAAAAGCGAGCGTACGTATTTTGCCTTGACCAGCTGCCTGCCCACCCGGTGGGCGGTTGTGGTGAAGGCTACAGCAGATCTTTTTCTGCAGGGTTGGGTTTTTTCCCTTTCTCACAGTAAACGTAGCAGAGCCTTGCTGTTCTCAGGTTCCCCTTTCCTGAAGAATATCATGTCAAAACACTTAAATAAAACTTCCCTTTTGTTGGTTGATACTTGATTGTCAGCGTTTGATAGGAAGAAATAATATTGTTTAAAACCTTTGTCCTATGCACAGGAAAACGTTGCCCTTGCAAATGTTGCTGTTGAAGCTGGTCCAAACCAGTAGAGAATTTTATTCCATCAAAGTTCATTTTTATGACTGTGTGCCTGTTCGCTGCCTTACATTCTGGTTAAGTAGCACACGTGCAAACTACTTTCTTCATCCTCTGGTGTTTTTTTTTTTTAATAGGAAAAAAACCCAATCCGGGTGTAGGAGTTTGATCTTGCTGATTAGCAAAGTTAAAGTTAAGAACTTAATGTGGTTTCTAATCATCCGGCAGCTGTCATTAGTGAGTGACAATGTAGTTAATCCCCCCCGACACACAACCCTGCTCCTCCATTCTCCCCAGGCAGCGGCAGCCACCTCCAGGCGGACTCCCAGCCGAAGCTGGGAGCAGGGAGTGCGTATCTGACCCCGGGATCTGAACCTGGGAATCTCTGGTTAGCATGCTTCATTGCCTCCGGATCACTGCGCTCACCCCTCTGCTCCTTTACTTACAATGTCTAATACGCCTAATTTAAATTAAATTATTTCAATTAAATCTTTCAACTGTTTCTCGCAGTGCAAGATAGTTAGGAACTGTGGGTGACGGTGTCTTAAATCAGGTGTCTCGACTCGATGGGACCAAAGTTAGCGAGCCGAAGAGGAGTGTGGGTTCTGGCGGAGGCAAAACAAAAGGTATATGTGAAAAGACCGTCACGAATTAAGCTGGAACTGAGAGTCATAGCAGTTATTTTTATAAACATCAGTGGCATTCCTGCTGGTACGTTTCTCTTGACAAGTGCTGGTTTCACAATTTGCAGAGAAGGCAGAAGGCTGAGCAGGGAGTTTGTGATTTCTGGGTGGAAATAAAGCTCATCTCGGTTTATCTCCTGATTTGAGCAATCCTGTCATTTGCCAGTCAGCGAGTGTAATGAATTCTCTGCTGCATCACCGGCCGGGGTTTTTTGTAGGTAACCCCTCGACAGCTGACGACACTGCACCTTGGTACTCCGAGGCTGGTATTTATTTTATTCTCTGCAGATATCCGCTCTTTCCCACGCTTCTTCCATTAAAACCCCCAAATATTCCCCTCCCCCAGGTTACAGAGAGCAAAGTAAACCCAAAACCCTGAAGAATTCTAATGCAGGAGGAGTGCTTTAAAACAGGCTGTCTGTGCTCTAAAATGCGGTTATAGACTAATTAAATTCTGTTGTCTGCTTGGCAATGACAAATATGGCACTTCTTTGACACCACTTTAAGATCTGGATGGTAGAACCAACACCCCCACACGCCTCTGAAGTACAGGACTATCTTGTTGCTCTGTGATGGATCTAGTCTCTGCTGACTTTTGATTTTTAGAGCTGATAGTTGAATATAAAATAGAAATTGGTTAAAAAATGACAGATTATTTCTAGGGGTGTTTTCAGTGTTCACCTTTATGATAGTTGTATTTTTTTAAGTTAATGCAGTTTAAAAATCATTTGAAGTTTCCCAACACGAAGGAAAGAAATGAGATATTGGATTCGCAAACAAAAGCTTTATTGGTTTATGACAAGTAATCCATCTTTTTGCATTAGTGTAGCATTGTACCCCAGATTATTTTTCATAATTGATAATTTGTGAGTCATATATTTGTTATCTATTCTTTTATGGGTTTCTAAATACTGAATAATGTCAAAGGTCATCGGGCTTTCATAAAGGAAATGTTTTTATTTTATTTTTTAAGTTTTGATTGGTGTTCTGAAGAACTTTGTGATCATTTCAAGGAAAAGTACAAAGAAAAAAAAAATTACAGCAGTTTTCCTGGTAGGAACTTCATGCAACATAATGTTCCAGCAATTGAAAGAAGAAATGAATGGTAGGACAGACATGAAGTACTAGAGCAGAGTAAAAATGTTTAACGAGAATTATTTTACATTGGAAATCAGTCATGACTTACGTAATAGTGGTTAAGTTTTAGAAGTTGGAAATGCATGTATTGCATTTCCATATGCAAAATGAAGAATGATATTTGTGTGTGATTAATTTTTTTTTTCCTTACCTGAAATGTTCTTACAGCAATCAACAAGCCATTCTTTTTCCTTCTGCTGTAAACCTAGGAAGGGTTGTAGTCATGTGCCATCCCCACATTTTGGAAGAATTTGCAGTTGGTTAAGGATTAAGAAAACCTAAGGGCGGGGAGGGGGGGAGGAAAACCCACTATCTTTGCATGTGAAATGTTAGAGGGCACCAAAATGAGGTTATATGTTGATACATTAGTTTAGAAAGTTTTCCCTTTACTAATGTTTCTCTAGCAACCCACGAACATTGCCACTAACTGTGCTCACAGAGCTTTCTGATGCAATTGAAAATTGGAGGAACTGAATAAAACATGAATAAGTTCAATCAGTGGGAAAGGCAACTTAAAATAATTTACAGATTACTATATAGGAGGCATAAAGTATTTTAAAATTAATTAAATATTAATTTCAGAGCAAAGTTGTTACGAATATACTGTTACAGCTTGTGTGGTTCTCTCTTCAACATTCATTTAAATGTCCTCTGAGCAGTTTAATTATAGTGAGACATTTCTATTAAAAATGATTCAGGATTATCTTCTTAATTAAAATAGAATTGAGCTCGTTTAATTGTGATGTAATTATGTTATAATATGTAGAATGTCATTAAAACAATGTAAACAATTTTTTTCCCGTTTCTAAAAATACGAAAAAGAGTAGCTGATAGGTTTTGATAAAACTATTCTTGAAATTTCATCTGAAAATCATGAGTAATTGTATATTTTGCAAAATCCTTTGCGTCTCAAATCAGTAACAATATTAGTAGGATCAATATATTTTCTCCTTAAGACATATTTTAGTCGCCTAAGAATAAAGCAGAAGTTATATATCCTTGCTGAATGCTTCTTGTTTCATTCTATGGTGTACAGCAATACAACTGGTTCTTCTCTGAGATTTTTTTTCTTAACCAAAGCTTTGTTGTTTGTTTGGTTTTTTTCTTTCTAATAATGTTTCCAGCCAAACTGGAATTAGTAATGTACCCTAATCGTTTCAGAAACGTGCTTTAACCTAGATACTCTGTTCAACTGAGACTGTAAAATGAAGCAGTTTTTCAGATCATCAGATTGTTAATTTTAAAGGTCATAATTATTTGATACAAATAAAACTATATTTTGACATTTACTCCCTAAAAGGTATTCAGGATTAGGACAAATGGATGCGAAAAAAAGACCCAGTTTAAAATTCCCCCTTTTGTAGCATTGCAGTGATTTAAAAACGTATCTAATTGTATTTGTGACAGAGTGATGTCCTTTCATCACTATGGATATAAAAGTACAGCCTTTAAGTGCTGTATTCAGCACTGAGAAGTGCTGAATTCTGTATCTGGAAGGGAAATTACTCTCAGTTATTTGTCTGTTATGTAATATAAAATGTGTTGAATACTCTTTAAACTTTTTTCCTGTTTTTATACTGCTTCTTTCTGGGTCCAAAAATAAAATTTAAAAAAAAAAAAAAGGAAGATAAAAGATGTCAGAATTATTTTACAAGCCAAAACGTACTACTTTTGCATTGCATGGCTTGCCTGAGCCTTAGCCGATCATAAATGCAAGAGGATGCTGCTGCTGCCGTTACCATCATCTGCTGGTGGTGTGCTGCAGTGGTGTCTGCAGGGTAGTGGGCACGCCGTAGGGACCCTTCTCCTGAGAAGTTAACAAACTGAGCCTGGGCTGTTACATTCACATCATTAAGCCCAATTCAGACCAGTAGGGCTGTCCCCAGGAGTAAATTTACACATATGCATTAGTATCTGACCTGCTTGGAGAAGAGAGGGATGCGTAAAAGAGGCAGGGAAGAAAAAGCGTGCACTTCGATTAACGGAGCTTCCCAAGGATCTCTTCATTATCTCAAAAATATTGAAAATACTGTTGTATTTAAGCTATTTAAGTAATTCTCAGTGGAGTTGCACTGCGTTGAATGAAGCATTGCTTATGCAAGAGATAGGGGATAAAAATATATTTAATACGGTACAAATACTTCCTGTCCGGCAACTTAGTGTATTTACGAGACCAAGCACTAATTGTGATCTTTGCATGTGGTCCTTCGCCAAAATTATTTGTCATAAAGTTATGGCCAAAATTATTTGTCAGTGAAAATGTCTCTGAAATGTGTGTGTCACAAGAGTGTAGAGGTTGTTTAATTTTTGTTGATTAAAAAAAAAAAATTAGCCTATTTTTCATGATACTGGAAATTACATAAATAAAGAAAAAAAAAAAAAAACAACACAAAAATATAAGCACCATTGTAAGATTTGGGATTAAATCGGGTTAACTGAAAATAGTTTGGATTATGGATTTAAAAAATCTTCCATAAAACATATGTTCTTTAGCCTGAAATTAAGAAGGATTTAGTTTAATGATAATGCTAGTTCTGTCCTATTTCCTCATGAAAATTGGATCTTTTTTCCTCATCTTCCCTCGCTGTCGCTCGCCACTCGCGCCGGTAGGGAGCACCCTCGCATCGCACAAGGCGCCGCTGCCTTTTCCGAGGCGCAACTGCTGCTTGGGTCGGGAAGCCTTTGCTTGTGCAGACCTCTAAATGTAGCTGCTACTATTTGCATAATTTCCAGACTTTGATGACAATCTGTGATCTTAAAACAGTAGCCTAAAGATTACGCATTAAGTTGTTTGGCCTTGTGACTCACTTATCTCTTAAGACATATCCTTTTTTCCTCCTGTGGGATGGGTAGAAGAAGGCACAACAGATCACTCCCGTGAGGAACCTCGGAGGTACAACCTTCCCACGTAATTATTTGTTTTAGCATGCTGTCCGTCAGGTAGTCAGACGTGAGCAAAAATCCACATTCCTGTTTCAGATTTTCTTCTCTGTTCGGGAAAACGCCTGCGCTCGCGGTCTCTTTTAGCTGCTGGGTAAGGTAGACTCAAAGACTGTAAGCAAACTCGGTCTGTCCTCGCCGTGGGCTTGACCCAACACTCGCTCCAGTCATCGGCTGTCCCTAGAGTGGCTGGCTGGTGGTGACCAGCTTTCTCCAGAACCCTTGCTGGGCAGGATCAGGCCATCCCAGGAGGACTTTGACCCTGCTGTCAGCACTGGGGACGTGGCCCATCACCCATGGTGCTATTACTTGCTTTTTCAACTTGTAAAATATGCAATAGCAAAAAAAAAAAAAA
>VWZZ01003248.1:96149-111427 GCA_013399095.1 Psophia crepitans
TATTTTCTTTTTTTTACAATTTAAAAAAAAACAAAAAAAAAAAAAAAAAAAAAAAAAAAAAAGGGAATATAGGTATTATTTTTAAATCTGTTCTGATAGAAAATTGTTCTGCAAATTATCTTCAGAGTTTAACTTTTTTTTGCCTCAGTATATGCTTCTTAAAATCACTGCTTCCATTTCCAGAACCCAGAGATAGCATACCACCCCTTAAAATGTCAGTTTATTTTCCTCCAGAATTGCTCTTATGTCACTTCATGCAGAATGTCTCCAGGTTTATTATTTTTTTTCCAAAGGAGATCTGGTTATCGCCCCTACGTGTGATCACGGTCTGCTGGATAAAACTGCTGACGTTTACTCTATTTTACTAGGATTGTATTTAATTTTACTGAGAGTCACTAAGCAGGGTTTAACGCACACACACAAAAAAAACCCCAACCGAAACCAAATCCTACGAAGCTGCTGTTAATGTACAAGTTTATGATTTTGTCCGCGTGCTGGACTGGGATATTTGAGGAAGGAGCCCTCAGAGAGCCTCCCAGGAGCAAGCTGGGTCTTTCATCGTATTGTCTGAGTGCCCGGTTGTGTGTTCGGAGCAGCGAAGTGCGATGCAGGTGGGAGGGAACTAACCTTTGACTCGCTGTAGCAGCAGAAAAAGACCAGGACGATCAGCATGGGAGTTTCCAGCCTTTCCCTTTCTCGTTAGAATAGAAGGCATTTTTGTCGCGGAGGAGAGAGGCACAGATTGAGTTCCCACACACACCGAGCCACTCTTTGTCTGGGGTTTTTTTTTTTTTTGTGTGTGTGTGCATGTAAAATGCAAAGCTCCTCATCTTCCAGGTTGTTACAGGAACCCAGGCATTAAAAATCCGGAGAACAGAATATTTTTTATTGGTTGTTTTGCCTGGGCAAACGCCGCACGGTTAAAAGCTGACTTGTTTTTGAAGTCCGTGCTTCAATTTGTCGTGTCGGTGGCCAAGTTATAAAGGCATCTGCTGTTCGCAGATGTCGTAACTGTGAGACAAGGGAGTCATTTTCCAGCGCGAGGTCCCTGAGGGAAGCAGGGCGCCCGGGAGGGGGACCCCGTCGTGACTGACTCCTGCCAAGCTGAAACACGTACTCACTCGTACAGACAGGAGAAGGGGGGAAAAAAATAGTGTGAAGGAAGGAGGCCTCTCCGTCTACACATTAAAAATCCTCTTTTAATAACACTTTATTGTTTAGATCTGCTGCTACATCCTCACAGCGATGCGGGTGTGCGTGTCAGGTATTTTACACGCAGGTCATACGCAGGTACCAATTTGTGCAGCAAGGAAAAACTATCTGTGTACGGGCATGGCCGGTAGGTTTTTCCTGTGTATCGTGTGTGCGATATATCTGTTCTCTGTGGAAGAAAACAAGGCTGCACAAAACATGACAGGAAGCCATTTAACGGCTTGGCTGGAGGATGTGCTATGAGTTGTCTTTTTTAACTTTTCGTAGTTAAATAGCAGTAGGTAGAAATATGCTGGGGTCTGTGGGAGAAAGATTACAGAGAAATACACTTATATGCCTCTAGTAGATTCCTCTAAACTTAAGAGAAAATATCAAGTGAGGGTATAAAACAATACCTCATGATAAACTTATGCTAAAACTGCTGTGGTGCAATTTTGTTTCTTCTGTGCTGTTTTCCTCTTCTGCTTTTTTTTAAGTGAACCAATTATTAATAATTATTTGGAATATAAATACTACATAGCTCTCATTGTGCCTGGGGTGTGACAGTGGTGAAAGCCTGCATTTCATGGATAATCATGAACAATATCTTGAGAAAACCAGGCATTTTTAATGTTTGAAGTGATTTAAAATTTACCTGGTAATCTACTTCAAGATGTTCTGTCCTATGATGACATTCAGGCAATTAGATCAAACTCTTTTTCAGTAAAGGGCAGGCTCAGTCCACGTGAATGTGTTTACCTGAAATATTCCTTCTCTTGGGGAAGAATATCTTCTATTATCAGGAAGGTCCACTGAGCGAAGAACCAGCGATTTGTCACTGTCAAGGCACAAGATCAGATTTTCAAAGGAAAAAACCTGGAATGCAATCACAAGCTTTCACGAAGCAGACACTGAGTATTGTGGTCCTACTTTTAATGTATTTTTCTTTTTGAAATCTGGCATGGGTAAACATTATTGAAGTACTGTTTTAGGGAATTACTGGTATTACTTTGTTGTAGGATCTGAAAAACCTGAGGCTGGATTCTGTTCTCATTAGGCTGCTTTTACATCAGATTTTAACTGTATTGCGTTCTCCACTTGCTTACACCCTTTTTGGACTGAGTTTCAGGTATTTTTTTTCTGAGAGAGCAGTTTTCTGGGGCAGGCTTCCAGTGACGTCACTGTGTCAGGGGAGAAAGGATGACCTGTTCTAGCAATGGCATTTCCACTCCGTTCAGGGCAGTGCTGGCGGGACCCAGAAGTGACTGTTTTCTGGACTTCTGACGTCAGAAGGGCTGTGGCAAGGTCTCCACTGCCATGTGCATTTCTGTCGTTTGTGTGGAATTTTCCAGGCTAGGAAAGGGTTTTCTGGTTTTCTGGTGTTGGGGTGCTGTTCGCTGAACATGTAGTGTGGTGGAATAAAGATCCAGGAGAAGAGAACTGCAGAGGCCTACAGCCAGCTCTTTGTGATCTGAAATCTTTGATCTTAGCGTGGTGGTATTTTAGAGTGGGATGTAAACGCTGCCCTGTTCTTGGCTTTCTGCTCTCTGAAATAGCTGGACCCTTTCAGGGTATTTGTGCCTTCATAGAAGGAAGGTCATCAGATTCTTCTTCACCAGTCTGTATTGAGAAACGTGTTAACTAAGAGCCCCTACTGTAAAATATTCAGCTGCTTAAAAAACAACATACAGGGTTGTTTGTTGCTTGGAAACCCCACAGTTCTTAAAAGTTACCACAAGTTGATCTGTGAAAGGCCTTTCTCACATCCCTCCTATCCAATTTCCCCTTGATCCATGGTGTTTGTGCAGAAGTTACCATCCATCTTGTGGTTGCCAGGGTGCAATCCCACCAAAGAAATCTTGAAATTATTTTCTTTTTCAAAGTGAATGCTTCACAACTGAATCAATAAACCTTGTGTTTCTGTTTTTAAAATCTTTTGACAGTTACTTACTGCACATTTTACTATCCTGAGATCTTCAAAAGAAAACCAGTCAACAGTACTAACATGTTGTAACTTGTCCTTCTGCTCACAGACCAGGGCAACCATTTAACTCTGAAATGAAGTGTGTGAATTTCTGCCATCCATCAGTGAGTTTGCTACCCAACTGTTCTGTTTGTACCAATAAAACATCTACCTGCAGATGCAGAAATAGCCCCACTTTTTATGTAACTTAAGGAAAATCATGGTTAATGATACTCCAACTAGCGGAACAGCCTTTACAAAATTGCGTTTTATATTTCTAAACCTTTCTTCTCTTCATATGTGTGAAACATGCTCCTGATCCTTGTCTTTTACTGGGGAGATCCAATGGTCCTTCCAGTAAAAAGTTTAGGTTTTCATCCTAGTGGGATGAAAACTAAGGGGTCCCCTTCATCCTGGCTACCCATAGCAGACTCCTCTTTCCTCCCAACATTGTTAGCTGTAACTCACCAAATGGCAAAGCATCATTCATTCTGTTGCCCATTATCTTGTCTCAGACCATTTATGATGAAGGAACAGCTTTTCCAAGAAAAGGTCAGTTGTTAGGAGCTACATAAAGAAGGAGCTGAAGTGAAAGACATCTGGCGCTGAAGCCAAGAGGTTGTCTAGTGATGGTCCCAGATAGGAGAACAGGAGATCACAGTTTGGCCCCTGCCATGGATAATCAACTCTGGCTCAAACTCTGATGGACTAATTTTCTGGATTGAAGCACAATGACTGGGGTTTGCCAGTGTTAGACCTTCAGAGGCGCTTAGCAAGTAGAAAACAACAGTCACCTCGTTGTCATTGCAGGGGATACAGTTTTGGAAGACAGGGCCAGTGCAACACGTAACACTCATTGCTCAGGCGTTACCCAGACACGAACTCCCTTACCTTGGTTGGGTTTTAGCTGGGTGCTGGTTCTTCAGGACCATCTGGAAATGATCCCTTTTCCGGAGCAGATGTTGCACAGTAAAGGTCCTGTGCCCTAGTTGGTGTCCGGTGCTTGGGGACAGACCTTCACAACTTTTGTGGTTAATTATGATAGAGATCTTATAATTTATCCAGCGCTTTCCAAAAATTACAGCTTTGGTTTCACGTTTTAATGCTTCATCTTACTAACTTTGAAATTTGACATTTTGGACATAGGGACTTAATGTTCTGTTTCAGAGTTGCATATCTATGTTGTAAGAAACCCTTTTTCATTAAGGAGGATTGGCAGTATTTAGATTTGTTCCACATTCTTATACAGTGGGTAGTCTTGTTCCCCTCTATCTTTACCACAAATTCACGTGGGTCTCAAGGCTGAAGTCAAGCCCAAACCCCTTGTCCACAAACGTGGTGTCAGATCCTGAGTGCGCTGTGGCTGGACCAAACGCTGATGCCTGGGGACGCGGCTGTCACTGCCCCAGACAGTGGCCATGCCTCTGTAGTCATACTTTCTTGAGCAATTTGATGTGCAGAAGTCAGCCACAGCTCAGCACACCCAGAAAGTGCTGCAGATACCACCTCAGTTTTCCTTCTCTGTGACCGTTCCGTATTTCCCGGTTTCCATTCTTGCTTCAAACCTTTCGTGGGTGGGTGAAAAATTTTAAGCTGGGTCTTTTTCAGCCATACAGATTTTTTTTCTTTTCAGCAGTGTCTGTGAACTGTCCATGAAATAACTAGAGTTAAGTTAGCAGGCCAGTGCAGAAGTGCATGAGATCTTTGGAATGATTCCGGTCACTGTTTAAGAGTAGTACAGCTGCTTAATAAGATGTGTAGCTGTGAACATTTGGAGATGTGCTTTCACGTCCTGCTTTTGATATGACGTGTTATTTTCTTCGTGTGTATGTTAAGAAAGTAGAAGCTATGATATGGCATCACATTTTCTCTCATAACGAGAAAAACTGAAAGGGAAAAAGGATGGGGTTTGGGAGAAAGAGAAGGAAAGAGGAAGACTGCATTTTTCTTATGCGAGGTGGTTTCAGGCTAAGTTGTTTCCACAGATGGACTGTATAATTCGTTTAAATGAAATCACATGCAGTGTAACACCTACCTGGTTTCTACCAGAATTTTAAGTCACAATACTTTCCACCTCAGCAGCCAGTATTGTTGTTAAAAGATACATTCTATTAACACAGATTTACCTATAACGTAAAAAAATAATCTTGACTGTAACTTGGAGCAGAGGGTGTTGGTATTGACTTTGTCAAAGCAGCATTAAAATCAAGAAGGGGACTGTACCTTTGGGATGTTCACTGTAAAAGAAGTAGTACCGACTTCACATTGTCTTTGTTATTCACCAGCAGGCTAAGCCATCAAGTGACTCTGAGCCTGTTTATTTCACAGCTGCTTTAATTTTACCTTTTTCTTCCTCTCTGTCTCAACGTTTAAAAAGACCTTTTCTTTCCAAGTCTATTTAAGCAGTGCAAGACCTAAATCAATCCTAAGTGCCAACCACTTCTCACAGTGTTGTGTGTAGCTGTGTGTTAATTAGCTGAAATAGATTATCCCCTGGTGTGTGGCACAGTGTTTGTGGTAACTTTCAGTGTGCATAGTTTGCAGCAGATTTCGTGTTTATTTTCATGTACTGAGGCAAATTCTCAGTATGTCTTCAAATTATCTCCTTGGGGGTGTTTTTTCCTGAGCTAATCCTGACAGACTCTCCCTGCCAGATATGCCCATCATCAAGAACAGGAGAACACTACACATGCAGGAACCTCTGTGCTTGGGGCTGTATGCAAATTTAATGCCCAGCTCATTTCTGTTTCTCTTACATGGATGACAGACATTTTAACAATAACTTTCACATTTCCCCGTGGAAATCCCATTGTATTACTGTATGTATATGAGCGCATACATGCATTTACTTTGTGTACGTGTTTGAATATGGTATCAGGAACACCTATACTTGTAAATATGTTTTAAGCCCTTTCTGTGTATTTACATATAGATAAAATGTATGTAAGAAAGCTTGTGTCAAGGATGCAGTCGTCAAACAGCTCTTTATCAGAGATGTAGCTAGATCCCGGGGAGACTTATCAGATACTAAAAAATAGATAGGGTGGAAAAATGTGATAAACAAGAAATTGACACCGAAAATAATTCTACAGCATTTGGGGGTTTCGAGCCTTCATACGGTAGTGAGAAGGAAGAGCATAGAAAATAAGCTTTTGTTTTCTGATGTTTGAAGCGGGCACAGTCAGAGCAAATGATATTCCAGCAATTGCAAATAGAGCTTTCTCCAGATATGTCACAATCTTCGTGACTGAAATGAATTCTCCCTGGTGCTACAGGTTTTGGAAGAGCTGGGAGTAGCTGAAGAGCTACCAACTTATTTTTCCCCACATTTTAGAGGCAGTAACCACAGTGTGGGCACTTGGACACCAACACTGCTGTATAGGTGCTGAAATAAAAAGTGGCTGGGCTGGCAGGGCGCAGCACGGTGTACCCACGGTCCCTCTCCTCCGCCTCCGTGTGCCCTTTTGCGTGCACATGCAAGTGGCTTTCTGCAAGCAACTGCAGGAGGAAGGGGTTACATCCTCGTCCCAAACCGGAGATGGGACGCGTTCCTCTTCCTCCATCTCTGTGAAACCAGCATTCGGTTATGCTGGTTTATATGTTCAAATTTAGGTAGCACAAGTCACCCTTCAAAAGAATTTTGGAACAGAGATTCCAGCAACATGGAGAGAGGTTTTATGGAGATTTTAAGAAAGACAATTCATGCAGACAGTAAATAACATTTTTTTTCTTCTGGTGACAGTTTTTCTCTGGAATTCCTGGTCTAGCTGTATGCCAGAGTTGCGTTTCAATAACTCTTTTCTTCTTCTTCTCTGTTAGTCGTCATTCACGTTGCATTTTGGGGCTTAAAAAGCCGTCATTATTGCCATACGATTTTTTACTTTAGTCTACTATTAGAAAACTTGTTCTCCTTTTTTTTTTTTCTGCTTGAGGTGGGAATGACAATTTCATGGTGGTCGTGTGCAGAAGAAAAGCAACAAAAACCACCCACCTACTAAAGTGTTCAAAGATTGCCATCACAGCTCAGGAAGAAGTTCTGTAAAACTAATAGTAATATATTCAAGTATAAAAATACACTGTCGAAGTAATTCAACCAATTGTCTTTATTCTTAGAAACAAAATTGTTATTCATTTGGAGAGGTAGAGCTAAGCCTATGTGTAGATATCGTTACAAAATATATGCATATAACTTTGGTTTTCTCTGCTTTCTGACACTACCTGCTCTGAAGTTCTATTAAGGAAAATTAAAGAAAGTTATCTCATAATTGAGGTTCATTCAACATAAGATGTTACATCTCGTCAATGTTATTTCCCAAATACCGAATAGTATGTAGTAGTACTGAATAGTGTGCAGTAATGAGACAGGAATGAAAGAAAGAATATCACTATTTGGTGGGATTTTGGCACTGCCATTATTTTTGTAACTGCATGGATTGATTAGTTTTAAAGCATAAGGCATGCACGCAACTTCCCAAAGCATCTGTTGCTTCAGCACGTTTTTATACTTACTGGTGTTACTTCTGTTTTTCACTTGATTATTATGCCCTCCTTCGTTTCAGATTGTATTTCTGTTGCTTTCTTTATCTTTTATTGTGCTATATAATAGCTTGATACACCACTAGTTCTCAGACTGGGATTTGTAGTCGCTTCCCATAGCGAGTGCTTCCCAGTTATAAATCCATATTGAACAGCACGTATTTAGAAGTTTGATGATAAGGATGTGTGGTAGTCTAGAAGAAAATGTGATAACTTAAAATGGCCTATCCTTGCAAAAGCTTGAGAAGCAGTGCTGTAGGCAGTACAGACTCACGGAGGTATGGCCATGTCTTGAGTGATTTGAAGGCAAGGTGAATAACTCACTCGTGGCATGCTGTCTCATCCTTACATAGCCGGCTTCACAGTCAGAACGTGTCTTTCTCCCTGCAACACATGCACACACACAGACTGGTGGGGTGGGCAGGGCCCTCTGGGGATCACCCCCAGCCGGGACAGGGTGGCATCCAGCCGGGGCTGAGGTCTCTCCAGAGAAGGAGACCCCACACCCTCTCTGGGCAGCCTGGCCCAGGGCTCTGGCACCCGCAGAGGGAAGAAGTTTCTCCTCATGCTCAGGTGGAACTTCCCGTGTCCCAGTTTGTGCCCGGTGCCCCTTGGCCTGTCCCTGGGCACCACTGAGAAGAGTCTGGCCCCTTTCTCTGGACCCCCCCTGGAGATATTGATCAGCATTGATCAGATCCCCTCTCAGGCTTCTCTTCTCCAGGCTGAACAGCCCCAGCTCTCTCGGCCTTTCCTCAAACCAGAGATGCTCCAGGCCCTTCATCATCCTCGCAGCCCTCTGCTGGGCTCTCCCCAGCAGTTCCCAGTCTGTCTTGAACTGGGGAGCCCAGACCTGGCCACAGAGCTCCAGCTGTGGCCTCCCCAGGGCAGAGCAGAGGGGTAGGAGAACCTCCCTCTACGTGCTGGCCACTCTCTTCTCGATGCGCCCCAGGACACCATTGGCCTTCTTGGCCATGAGGGCACTGCTGGTCATGGAGAGCTTGGTGTCCACCAGGACTCCCAGGTCCTTCTCCTTCGTGCTGCTTCCCAGCAGGTCACCCCTCCCCTATCCTGGTGCTGGGGTTGTTCTTCTCTGGGTGCAGGACCATAAAATAGAAATAAGGGAAGTTATCCAAACTTTTTTTGAGGTGGAGGACTCGGAGAACATGGCAGTGACTCCTACAGCAGATCTTGTGCAAGCCCTTTCTTGTGGTTGCTGAAGATAAAGGATGTTTCACTCTGCTGTTAGGGACCATAGTTGGATTGTGTCCTGGGGCTTAGGCTACCACACGCTTTGATTTGTTTTCCATACGTGTAGTGGTCAGTACACACCATGGTGGTTTGCTTCCTGGAAGTTGTACTGCTTGTTAGCGTACATGGAGAAACACTGGTGGGAAATTTCAGGTAGAAAAGCGATATAAGCAAGCCTGGAAGGATACGAAAAAATTCTGTGATGCTTTCACAAGATTTGTATTTAATTAAAAAAAATGTTTTCTGTGTTGTTTCTAAACCTTACTGACAACTCTTTAGTGTTAAATTGATCACGTTTCCTCAATACGAAAAACTTCATTGCAGTGGGCCTTGTTATAATGCATTGCATGATGTGTATAAATATTTAAAGAATGATGTTAAAGTGTTCTGGACAGTAATTAAATAGAATTTTAAGAAACTCAGGTAGTTTATGGATTATTTTACTTAGGCACTGCAAGATGGAAGGGTTCCCAGCCAGATTTTCACCGAGGTTCATTGCCCGTAGCATGATTAAAAGCCTGTAATGTTCGGAGAAGATGGTAAAACACTCATCATTTGTCACAAAATTTGGAATTTTATCTCTGTTTACCCATATCTGTGAAGTATTTTTCTTGATGTTTTCATCCAACGTTCCAAATTTAACTTCCGACCAGTTAACTGTAGGCGCAGCATCAAAACAAAGACCCCGTGACTTTTTGATACTGTCTTCAGCGCTCTGAAATCATGTAGGAAAAAAGGATACTCTAATAAAGCAAAAGGAATAAGACCAAAAGAAAATTTCCCAGCCCTGTCTGTGAAATTAAGGTTGTTTTCCTTTCAATAAGAGTAAATGTTATGTATCATTTCCACCCAGGCAGAACAAGTACAAAGTAGTAGACAGCTTTTCTACTTTGTCTCATTTCTTAACTGTGCAAAGATGTAAATGATCTTACGAGGCACTGAGCAATGAAACCCCATCCCAACAATGGTATTACTAAATGATGTATGTGGCTCAAAGGACCTATGTAAAAGGTGTAAAAATGGAATTACAAAATGTGCCCAGGAAAGATTACTGTGCTATGTAAATATATAGTTGTATCGCTGTGTGCATGCATACAGAATTATGTACACACGTAATTTATATTTCTGTCTTTATTTGTAGCTCATTCATTTCTGTTTCTAGTTGGTATGCGTTATTTTTGGTGTCATAACAGGTATCTTCCAGCTACGGTGATTTCTCCCTCACCAGTATTTTAAAAAAAAACAACTGTGGAATCCGACAGCAATATGTCTTTACTAGTTAAATTCCACTAAGGGCTTTCAGAGACCTGAGAAGAACTTTTGTGCGTCTAAAATGTGAAGAGAGACTGTAAGAAAGGACTCCTGGTAGTTTGTTCTATTTTGGATGAACCGTGCAGCTGTGAAACTGTTAATGAGGAAGACAGCTTTTGTGATTATCTCAGGTCTCCGTAGAGACTTTTTCCAATAACTCAGATCCTGTTTGGTTGTACACCCAAATTCCTTCTTTCTGCCTGATATTTATTGTAGGTTATTTCAGCAGAGCTGTCTGCGGTTGAGATCCGTCTGTAATCTCCTCTGTTGCCTTTGACTTTATCAGTTGTCGAATTCTGGGGTTGAAACTTTTCACTGAGCCAACATAGTAACGTAGTTTATTTCTTTCTGAATTAGAAAAATTATATGTTTGTGCTCACCTTACAACATTTGCAACCATTTTAAGGATTTATTCCTCTATATTTAGGCTCACAGAGACTTCCTAAAAAGGGGTCAAGTTCTGACGTCAGTGTTTTGCCCGTCGCTGTCTGCCTGCGCACTGACACATATTCACCAGCTCTTGAAGGCAGCCCTGCCTGTGTGTTGCGAGACCGTTAAACATCTCTGCCTGGATATCATCCTCTGGTGCACACTGCTTTCCCCTTCTAGCAGCCTTGGGCTCCATCCTGAAGCACCGAGGGCTGCAAGTGGTCCTCTGGAGCCAGTGGGGGGAAAGGACACGTGCAGGGTTCGAGAGGTAGAAACTCCCCTGTGTTTTCTTTCTCTTCTCTGGGCAAGGTAAAGGTGTAGGGATCCTGATTTGAAACTAGGGTTCTTGGGAAGGGGAGGAGGAAGGGAATAGAAAGGCATCCTGTTAGAAAGGATGTGGAGAGGCACAAGGTAGGGTTCTGCTGAGCCATCTGGGAAGGGGTGAGAACAGAATAGAGAGAGGAGAGTGCAGTTGGTGAGGTGAGATCCAGCAGTGGAGGGTGAGCCACCCACCACTTCCCTTAGGAGTCAGGTGAAGACAGAATAGGTGGAACATAAGGGAAGGACAGCAGCCAGAGGTGGTCGGAAGTCTGGTGAGAGTGAGCAGTAGAAGGGTAGAGGGGCCTATACCTGCTGGAATAGACCTTCCCAGAGAACAAGTAGTTGAATGCCTGAATGATGGAAATAGTTTTGATGAGCACCAGCAAAATATTTAGGCGCTGTTGTGAGGATAGCAGCCAGGCACTGCCCTTGTGCAGGGTGTTACCCCGAGTGGTAAACACTGAGCCCCAGCTCTGAAGAGCCCAGGCCTGCTCACAAACCATCAGGCTACTCCAGCGTGGCAGGTCAGTTCCAGACTACCTTACACGATTTTGAAAATCGCAGCTGAAACTACCCCTACGTGCCCCCACCGCTGTCAGCAAAAGCTCGGGTGGAAGTGCTGGGGAGGTAGGAAAAGAGGAAGGACCTCGAAAGGAGGGTCTGCTCAGACCAAGGCTGCTCTCCTACATGTGAGTACAAACACAGGGTCAGTCATTATACCACGCATGCTTCATCTGAGAGTCGTGAGGCCAAGTCTCCCTCTTGGGGTCATTACTTTGGCTTGCTAGCAACACGAAAGTGAGCGGGGAAGTGAGGTTTTTCACAGGTCTGTAAATCAGCTAAGCGTTAGTGATTTTGTTCTTGGGAAAGAAAATGTACTCCTTTTGACGTAACGACAATGTCCAGTTGTTTTACAGAGATCCTTTATGATTAATAAATGCATTAGAATTTCTGTAAAATCGCAAAAAAATCTTTCAGAATGGGAAGTGCTGGGCCACTTCATTATCAGAACTTCTGTAATACCATATTCAGCTGTTTTGGTTTAACTGAAAGATTCTGAGACTTGGGTGGGATGATAAGGTACAGACACCATGTGTTCATAATTCCAAGCTTTGACTTATGATCACTTAAATTTGTGAAAAGTCTAATTCCAGAGTTTCATCCTTTCAAGGAGAATATTCTTCTCCCTGGTGTGTGTAGCACATTTACACACACACACACACATACACAGAGTCTGTCCTTGTTTTGACACTGGTGCTCTCATTGCTACATTATTTTGCAAAAAAAGTTGAGAATGTAGCAATGGCTGTTAAGAATGATGATGCACTGTTCTGTAGATAGCAATAAAATACTCTGCATTCCCCTATTCACCTTTTAAGGATGTGCTTTGAAATGAGCATCTATAAAATGTACTGTTCTTCGCTGGTTTGTGAACGTTATTGATGGTGCTGCTGGCTCAATAAATGGTTTTTTAGAGCTGTGGAACATTTCTATGTTAAAGTGCGGCTAAACATGTTGGAGTGGCAGATGTCTAAACAAATGAAGTGTAATGTTGCTGAAACAATGAACTGCTGAAAGGTGAGGCAGATTCTATGAAATACCATATATTTGGAGTGCACAAGCGCGCTTCCTGCGAGCTACTACAGCATGGAGAGAGATGATTGTAAAAAGGGAGACAGCTTGGGCTGCAGCATTTGCTGGCTGGAAAAAGTAACTATAAAAACAACAGGAAAGTTGCCAGGGCACACCTCTCTGTGCTAGATATGATTTAATGTAGTTTGTGGAACTACAAATATAATTAAATTTATTACAGAGAAACAATTGGAAGGGCATGTTTGTTTTTTAATAGCATGGAAATATACTTTTCCCTGCAGAAGCATTACCTCAACAAAAGCAGTAGGAAACAGTTTTCCACTTAGAATCATAAGAAAGAAAATCTTGTTTTCTTGAATTTGTTTGGCTTGACAAATTACATTAGAGATTATAGATTAAAAATTTTATTTCTCAGTATATCTGGCAACTGTGGACCTTAAAAATCAGATTAAAAATCTCAAAATATTTTGTAGGCTGTTTAATTACATGGTATGGCTTTTCTTTGTTTTGGGTGGGTTGTGCCCTGTGCTGCTTGCTGGTGTCAACAGAGCTTGCTGTCACTGCTGTGAACTTCTGAACAATGTCCACCTTTACTTCTCTTTCAGCCTTCAGTTCCCTTCTGCTTTTCCATCACCTTATATGAATGGTTACTTAACTCTAGCCAGACCATAAGGGTTTATTTCTGTAGTTTCTTAACAAAAATAATTCATTTTTTTCTTGCAAGTCTACCTTAGACATTCTTTTTCTTCATCCAGCACCTCTGGTTTCTCTGAGATGTCACTTTTGTGCTTGCCCTCGTTAAGTTATGTGGGTGTCGAGGGAAACCTTTCACAAGACTCAAAGTGTATCAGCCATCATTAGGTGTGACTGGCATGTTTATTAACCAGATATCAGATCCTTTTCTTGTGCGACTCTTAACTGTTCAGGATAACGGACTTGCGGGAAACGCGGAACGAATCTGATGCCACTCCTCAAATGTACCTGTGTGGAGCCTTTCAGAGCAGAGGGGTTTAGCAAAGGCATGAAGAGGTCAGCTCCACCGAAGGCTGAGTGGTGGTGATGCAGCAGTAACTATCTTGGTTGTGGTTTTAGTTATTTTTATTTATTCATTCATGACTGATTCTGTAAAGGAGTTGTTAATAACCATCTTTCCACTCCTTTTGTGCTGTGTTTTACTGTTAAAAGAGTCAAACTGAATATGTACAGGAAAACTTGGATTTCGTGAACTGTATTCTAACTAGTGTGTTTATCCCACTGAAATATTTTGAGTTTGTACTTTTTATGCTAATAGCGGACGTCATTGTTTTATTTATAGTGCCCTTTTTTAACTTTTACCTGGAAGGATGTGAACATACTTCAGCTTTCTTGGGGTCTTCTGTAGCCTCCTACAGAAAACTGGCAGCTAAAAATGAACTTGGAGGCTATTATTTTGCATTTTCTTTAAAGAAAGCATTGCAGAATATAATTATAGCTATCCTACCAGGAACTAAAAATACTCACCTGTCTCAGTGGCCTCAGCCTGGAGATGGTCTTAAAACTACAGGTTGTTCAAACACCTGGAGCTGCCTTGCTCTCCTGTCTAAACTAGTATTCTCTGCTGACTTCTCTTTTCTACAACCTACAATCTTACTCTGCACAAGAAAGTTTAGAGGCTTGGTAAATATTGAAGACATAACACATCTCTGGCACCTAAATAACTTTAAACAGATCATTTGGGGTGGAAGGGTGGAATACTGCACGATGCCCATAGGGAAAGAGTAAAACACTGTACAGAAACAAGAAGTCGGTAATATCAGCCACGGATTAATATTAAAATTGCCAGTAAAAACAGACACACATTGCTAGAGATGCTGCACATAACTCTGTGAGCTTTCAGAATGGAAGTTTGAGGGGGAAATCTTGGTATCAGTGAAGGAGAAAATTAGAAGATTACAAGTCAGGCTGGGAGATGACGTTACAAAGTGTGGTAAGGTAGTTGAAATGTATTGTTATTCATTAAAATTTATTTATAAAATAAATGAAAAGGTAAAAAGACATTTTCCTAGATTGTGTGAACAATTTGCAGGTTAGGCCATATGTACTTAAGGAAAGCTGATCAGTGAAAGACAAAAATATCTAGGCTTTTATTTACTTACTGTTTTACAGCTATACCTGACCAATACTCTACACATCACAGAACAATAAAATTAAGCAGTTCATCAGTCACAAGCCTGAAAATCAGCCTGGGAAGGTCACTATGGTTGACTGATGGTCTTGAAAAGTTAAAATAAACCCAGTTAAAATAGACTAAGTTAGTTGATATCAAGTGTTAGCTGATTGGAAATGGCATCTTCTAAAATCTCTCCTAGTATGTAAAAAAATTTTTAATGAAAATGCTAGGGAAATTTGAATGTCAACATGTATTAGTGCTGTAATGAATGGATGTTCTTATAATTTTGAAAAACTGTGGCCCTGCCTCTTGGTGATTCTTCTGTCACCCTCTTCCTTGGTGCCTCTGTTGCTTAAAAAAAAAACACCCAAAAAAAAAGAAAAAAAAAAAACAAAGAAGCAGAAAATTTGCTTAACTTCAACCTTAATTTCACATGTGAGGGAAGGGCTGGAGCCCCTCTGCTCTGGAGCCAGGCTGAGGGAGCTGGGCTTGTCCAGCCTGGAGCAGAGAAGGCTGCGGGGAGCCCTTGGAGCCCCT